>OZ024750.1:9860803-9943303 GCA_964016885.1 Eledone cirrhosa | reverse complement strand
GGCACATGGCTTAGTGGTTAGAGCATTCAGAATTAAGAATAATGTAAATAAATTAGTAAAATGACAGAGGTAATTAAAGTAAAAATAATTATATATATACACACATCTATATACGTACATACACGTGCATACGCGAAAACACAGGCCATGCATGCAAATACATGCACGTACACACATACGAACGTATACATCAAATACACATAAACATATATGTATGTGTGTATATACATATAATTATATAAACATATATAAATAAATATACGCACATAAATACGCATATAACACATGCACACACATACCTACAGGTAAATACACATATGTTCACCAAAACTCAATGTACACGCATACACAAAAACGAAATACATATAACCATATAACACATACCGTTAAGAGTGAAAGCAGCGATTCTTTACTTAAACTTTAATCTGTTATTTTAATAAATATATATATATATATATATATATGTGTATGTGTTTTTGTATGCATACTGTGTAGGAAGTGTGCTGCTGCAGTGAAACATGGGCAGCATTCACTTCATTTAATCTGGTATTCTGGGAAAGTTACTGTTGATGGTTTAATTTCTTATTCTAGAAAAATGTTTCTTACTCTAATATGTTGTCAATAAAAAAAGCTTCTAATTACTGAATTTTGTACTTAAAATGTTAGTGTTTTCTGTTGAAAACTGCAATAACCTGTATAGGATAAAAATGAGAGAAAATGTAAACTTGATATTTTGGTAAAGTTACTTGTGATGGTTTACTTTCCTATCCCAGAGGAAAAAAAGTTTTAATCTTTGTAAACAGTTTAATGGATGTCTGAGCAGCACAGCAATAGGATACAAAATAGAAAATTATTTATTATCAAACATAAGGTTGCCAGCCTGGATAAAGCCTACACAGATTATCGGGGTTTTGGGCCTCTTGGATAAGATGATTGACTTGTCCTCCTAAAGATAACTGGATTCCATCTTCAATACCTTGCAGTTTTTGTTGAAGTCTCAGCAACACTCTTTCAGCCATTCGGTTCACATAAGGTTTGTCTACAAGAGAGATTCACAAATTAGACCTCCAATGAATTGTTTTTAACCCAATATTAACTCTTAATATCATGTAATAGTGAAGGCGTGTGGCTGAGTGGTTAGAGAATTGGATTCGCAATCGTAAGGTTGTGAGTTCGATTCCTGGACCAGGCGATGCGTTATGTCCTTGAGCAAGACACTTTATTTCACGTTGCTCCTTCTACCTGGAGTTGCAACCGATAGATAGTATTAGCAATTGGAAAAACCAACGGAAACATTGTTCCCTCGGTCCGATTTGACGAAAGTCGATCGTTCCTTTTATATCATGTAATGATTAAGCAGAAAATATCTAACAACAGGTTTATTAATTCAAATGTTTATACTATCTTTACTAGTGGACAGATTATTGTGAAAATTTGTAATAATATAATACCGACTTTAATTTTTAATATGATGCAGTCATAATGCTGTTTGTACAGTTCAAGAATGTCTTGCTAATGTGGTTTCAACCATACTTCAAATAAAAGACACTGTTTATGATTTTGAAAATAATCAAGAATTTGGAGAGGTATGGCAATAATTTTTTCATTATTCAACTGCTGTTTGAAATTTAGACATCACCATGTGGTAACTGTACTGTCACAGTCAATCTAGACATCACCATGTGGTAACTGTACTGTCACTGTCAATCTAGACATCACCATGTGGTAACTGTACTGTCACTGTCAATCTAGACATCACCATGTGGTAACTGTACTGTCACAGTCAATCTAGACATCACCATATGGTAACTGTACTGTCACTGTCAATCTAGACATCCATGTGGTAATTGTACAGTCACTGTTCACCCAGACATCACCATGTGGTAACTGCACTGTCCCTGTTCACCCAGACATCATCATGTGGTAACTGTACTGTCCTGTTCACTCAGACATCATGTGGTAACTGTACCATCCCTGTTCACCCAGACACCATCATGTGGTAACTGTACTGTCCCTGTTCACCCAGACATCACCATGTGGTAATTGTATAATCCCTGTTCACCCAGACACCATCATGTGGTAACTGTACTGTCCCTGTTCACCTAGACACCATCATGTGGTAACTGTACCGTCCCTGTTCACCTAGACACCACCATTTGGTAATTATCACCCCTGTCCCCTAAGTTGAAATATACATTGCCACATGAGGACACAATTTACCTGGTTCACAGCCAGTTTTGCCATCACAGTTGTCTTCATACAGGCTTGGACTCCCTTTGGATTCCTTCAACTGTTGCAGTTGTTTAGCTTTGGAAGGGGACAGTGTCCAGTTGTAAAGAGGGTCATAGAGAAGAACTTGTAAAATGGTTATCAGAGATTGTTGGTTTGTGTGCATTACAAGCATGGTTTTCTCACAGCACCTGTAAGATAGACAGAAACAATTGGTTACATGGATTTGAGGGTCCATCAATAATGTAGTGGTATGTATGGAGGAAAGAGCTGCAGATGGAGGTGTTGAGCTAAATCTTGGGAATGGTGTGATGTTGTTTTATCTAGGAGACACACCACACCTCTCACCCGTGTCTCTAAATGTACACCTCCACCCATATTATGACATGTACCTTACCTTCTAAAGCCACTACCTCTCTGAATTGAGAGATCACAGCTCCGATACTATGTGCATGTGGTAATAATATCTCAGGAAAGAATCACTGGACAGATTTTACGGGCAAAACCAACCGGCACGAGACCCAGGGGTAGACCCCGAGAAAGATGATTGGATAACATCCATGAGCTTGGCTGGTCTCACTTTGGGATCCAGCCGGATCAGTTGGAAACAGTTGCTTCTGACAAGACCCACTGGAGGGAGTGTTTGAGGACTCTGCCCCTACGACCCTCTCAGGAATAAGTGGGAGAAGAAGAACTTACCTTCTAAAGATACCCTCCACACCACACACCCCCATACCATCCACAATATCTCTGGTCAGCCGAAATGGTACAGTCTCTGGTGTTTGTAATATCTTTCCTTGTTCAAATGCAATTCCTACAAATAGAAGGAAAACAGTATTTGTTAGTGGTGGTGGTGGTGGGTTGTGGTAGTTGTGGTAGTAGTGATGGTGGTGTGATGGTGGTAGTGATGGTAGTTTGGTGGTGTGATGGTGGTAGTGATGGTAGTTTGGTGGTGTGATGGTGGTGGTGGTGGTAGTAGTTGCTGTTCCTTTGCACTTAGATTGGTGGTGTACTGGGACCAATGATGTTGGTGGAGGTGGTGAGGGGGAGAGAGAGATACTCACCAAGATCAATATGTACAAGTTCAGCCTTAGTACAGTCAATTAGAATATTCTGGACATGACGATCTCCTAATCCAAGAATGTAACCAACTGTAAAGGAGAGAGAGAAAGATAATAGTACATCTGGTAGTAACACTTCCAGCTGGCATGGGTCTGACAGGTCATTACTGTCCAAATCAGTTCTTATTCAGAGAAACTGCTTTCCTAAACAAGTTAGAGAATCATGTCTCACCCAGATATTTAATTTTTGGCATAGTTTCTACGTACAGAGTATACTGAGTGTATTTTACCCTGGCACTGTCACAAGATGTCAGTTCTTCAGCAGGACTAAAGGGCCTTTTTAGAATGTACATTGTCCTAGCTTGATAACCAACCACTTTATAGAGTTTACTGGGTGTATCATGGTACCAACACCAGACTATAACAAGGGTTGGCTGGATCATAACTGACAACATTAGAACTACTGACTTCTCCAAAGGGCTGGGGACCCGCTTCTCACTTACATATGCTCTAGCACTCTATAGCGTGCATTGGGTATATTTTATCATGGCACCAGCCCTAGGAAGGTTGTCATGTCTTTGACACAGTTATGTTTTCTTCAGCTTGATTCTCTCTTCCTATGACCAATTCCTTTATAGTGTGTAACTTAGAAAATTAAATAAACCATAATATACATTGACATTATAATTGACATTATAACTCACCAATAGAATTAGTGGCAACACTTTTAATATATGCTACATGGCACTCATACCACTGAACTGGGTCGAGGAACTTTTCAAAGAAGAAATGCCTCATCACAGGCTGGAAATGTTGACAGATTTCAGAATACAAAGCCATCTTTTCTGTTGATGATTTCACCGACTGAAAGATATGTTAAAATGTGTTTAGCTCTGATGTTATGGTGTGAAGGTTTATGGTCAAGGGGTCAGGATGTTAGTCTTATGATAGGTCATTGTATTGGGTGGCACATATTTATGAGAGAGGTATGAGGATTTTACATTGCTCTTGTCCACTCAACAAAAAAATGAGTATTAGCAGCAGCTAGGAGTTAGCCTTGCAACAGACTGGTGTTCCGTTCAAAAGGAATTCTTGTACTCTCAGTCACATAATACCACATGAAACTGGGATAAACCCCGGTCAGATGAGCCTCTAGGCCAAAGGATGGGGAACCTGTGGCTCTTATGCCATTATGTGCGTTTTTTGAAAGAATAAAAAAATTTCCAACAAATTTAAGATTTTTATTATATTTTGGTCTATCTGTTATTATTTTAATTTAAACCATAAAATGAATCTATTTTAAATACCAAAGAATAAAAGGAAATTCAATGAAATAATCCACACTGATAGACAGCCAGTTACATATATCCTACTGTAATAAGCACTCAGATAGGCCAGGAGCGCATACTTCCTTTACATACCTTCCTGTACACTACTCAGTGCTAAGACAGGGTTGCATCTTACATATATCTTACTCTACTGAGCACTCAGATAGGCTTGGGGCACATATTTTGTTTATATAAACCCCTGCACTCAATAGAGTGTATTTTATCATGGCACCAACATAAGGAAGGTTGTGATGTCTTTGATAAAGCTGAAAATCCACCGAACCCTTTGTTTGGCAGGTTTCCTACATAAATTTACTCACATTTAACTTACGACGACATTCTCCAGCTGTCCAATCTTTAGGTCGATATCTTTCATGAGCTCCTTTTTGTTTGGCAACAAGATATTCTCCCAGTGGTTGAGTTCCTTCACACCATTCCAAGAGACCACTCCTCTGTGATAGGGGAATCACCTGAAAAAAAAAGGGTCATTATTTTAGCAACAATACTTTTGAAACGTTTCGAAAAAAATCATAAATTAAAGATAATAAAATTTATAAATTGCTTCAGCAGCTGAATGGAAAGGACAAGCCTATAGTCATTAGCCTTTCAGTAAATGGTGCTAGGTTTATGCTGGTCTAATGTTAAGAAGTTTGTCACAAACTGTTGTAAAGAAACCCACTTAATTTCTTTCATATTTTAATTATCATTTACCTGACACACCACCACCAAAGACACATACCACCAGCACCAGCACCACCACCAAAGACACATACCACCAGCACCACCACCACCAAAGACACATACCACCAGCACCACCACCACCAAAGACACATACCACCAGCACCAGCACCACCAAAGGCACATACCACCAGCACCACCACCACATGTTAGATTTCAACAGTACCATAACGTGTTAGTCTTCATATGTAGAAGTGTCCAGTTGTCATCTTACTACTACTGGTCACTATACAGAGGAGGTGTTACTAGTATGTAGTCAATGTCCAATGGAGTCCAGTGTCTTTTGAAGTGAATGTGACCAACAAAATATTAGTATTTGTTATGTTAATGTTTACATCAAAAGTTCACAGCTGATAAAATCTTACCTTGTAAGTCCGGATCTTTAATTGTCCTTTATGTGCCTCAGAGTCCTTGTTGAGAAGTTGATTGACCAATCCAAATACTTGCTGCATAATAGTATCTTGTCTCAGATCATCTTGACCCTGTAATTACAAGTTTACTAACATATAACATCTCAGCTCTGTAATTAGTACAGGATGTCAATTTAATTAACTAGATCTCACCATTACCAATTATGTCCTAGTACTGATGTAAGAATCCATTATTTACCTTGACAAGTTGCTTGTATTTCTTTCCATCAGATCCACGACACAAGATGATTTTCGGTAAATTGATGCCGCCAGCTAACTTGAAGGTATTGTCAAAGCTAATGATATATGGAATATCGGAATAGTTGCCATCAGGCTGCACCTAAATCACACATAGGAATGGTAAAACAGACATATAAGACTCATAATAGTTTTTATTATCTTCAGAATAAAGAGTAAAGCCCCCCTTCGGTCATGAATGATCATAGGATTTGCACCTAGGAAGTTCCCCTCCAAGGTACAAGTGTGGGCAAGGTTGTTTGTGGAAGACTAGCAGTCACCCATATGTACCAGTCTCCCCTCACCCTGCCACTGATGTTGTCCAAAGGAAAGGTAGTGACATTGCAACACATTTCTACAGTTGGTAAAATTAAGTGTCTTGCTTAAGGACACTATGCATCATCCGGTTCAAGAATCAAACACACATCCTCATGATGGTAAGCCTGATGCTCTAGGTACACCATATTCCAGCATATTCCAGCAGAGGTGGCACAAAAGGTTGATGCCAAAGAGGGCATTGGGTCATAAAATATTCCTTCAAGAACGACTCCACAAGGAGTACAAAGTCTGTCAGGACTTGCACAACTAACCCTTGCTAAAGCAAGGTGAATAACCTAAAAACTCTTGTTTGGACGAGACCTTTTACACCCTTCTTGATGAATTCAAAGAGCATTGGACAAAATACCTTGCAGTATTTATTCTGACTATTTGTGTTTTGAGTTCAAATCCCACTGTGGTTTACTTGGATTGTAGATTTAACCATTCTGATACCAAACTACATGAAACTGGCCTGGTTCTATAATATATAGCAGTTTAGTTTAATGTGTTTACATTTATCTAAAAACCTTCCATCTTAATTTCATTTAAGAACCTTTGTTAAGTTATGTTCCAAACACCAGCTGAATAATGAGAAAGTTAGTTATATTACTAAATCCCTCTAAACTCTTGATTATTTTCAAAATTATTTAAAAACCACTGGCAGTGTCTTTCATTTGAAATATGGTAATCATCATCATCATCACTGCTTAAAAGGATTAAATCAGTGGTCAGTTTAACACATGGCCCTTAAGTGCCTTTAGTGTAATCTACTCTGTTGCAATCATTTAGTCCTGGTTTCCGCCCCTGTCTTGCTCACCAATCTCGGAGATCCTGTGATGGGTCACAGGCCCTGATTAAATTGTAGAAAAACAAAACAAAAAAAAAAACTCACCGGGATGGAGGCAGTTGCTACAGCAACATGGTGAAGTTGATTTTGTTTGATGAGATCTAAGGAGTCAGGTAAAGATATGGCACCTGGAGAAAAGGATTGAATAATTAGAGAGAGGGGGGAAAGAGGGAGAAAGTAGAGAGAGAGAGGTAGCGAGAAAGTACGACTTTTGGACATTTCTGTGGATATTAAAAGATTAAAAAACAAAAGTACTTTAGATTTTTTATTATTGTAATAACTATAAGTAGAGTTTGAGGAAGATGAACTTCTCAAAATGTTCTGCGTGTGTGTATGTGTGTAACATGTGGTAGTGAGGTTATGTTGTGTGTGTGTGTGTGTTGACAGTGACATGTATAAATATATGAAGTGTAGTGTAGCAGAGCCAGTTATAGGATCTGGTCAGAACCAGTCAGTGACCAGCGGGGACAAAACTGAAAAAAAGTGTTTTTGAAAGTCTTACCTGTTTGCATGTTATATTCCTGAACATCATGGTAAGCCAGTTGGATATAGGCTTTACATAAAGCCCTCATCTCCCTCACACAATCCTTTATTTTTGATTTCGATAGTTCACAGAGCAACTGTTTAGCAGCCTTTACTCGGTTCTAGAAAAATAGAAATAAATATGAATGTTGGAGACGGTTGTTTCTGACATGACCCACTAGAAGGTATTCTTGAGTACTCTAACCCCACGACCTTGACATGACCCACTAGAAGGTATTCTTGAGCACTCTAACCCCACGACCTTGACATGACCCACTAGAAGGTATTCTTGAGCACTCTAACCCCACGACCTTGACATGACCCACTAGAAGGTATTCTTGAGCACTCTAACCCCACGACCCTGACATGACTCACTAGAAGGTATTCTTGAGTACTCTAACCCCACGACCTTGACATGACCCACTAGAAGGTATTCTTGAGTACTCTAACCCCACGACCTTGACATGACCCACTAGAAGGTATTCTTGAGTACTCTAACCCCACGACCTTGACATGACCCACTAGAAGGTATTCTTGAGCACTCTAACCCCACGACCTTGACATGACCCACTAGAAGGTATTCTTGAGCACTCTAACCCCACGACCTTGACATGACCCACTAGAAGGTATTCTTGAGTACTCTAACCCCACGACCTTGACATGACCCACTAGAAGGTATTCTTGAGCACTCTAACCCCACGACCTTGACATGACCCACTAGAAGGTATTCTTGAGTACTCTAACCCCACGACCTTGACATGACCCACTAGACGGTATTCTTGAGCACTCTAACCCCACGACCTTGACATGACCCACTAGAAGATATTCTTGAGTACTCTAACCCCACGACCTTGACATGACCCACTAGAAGGTATTCTTGAGCACTCTAACCCCACGACCTTGACATGACCCACTAGAAGGTATTCTTGAGTACTCTAACCCCACGACCTTGACATGACCCACTAGAAGGTATTCTTGAGGACTCTAACCCCATGACCCACTAGAAGGTATTCTTGAGTACTCTAACCCCACGACCTTGACATGACCCACTAGAAGGTATTCTTGAGGACTCTAACCCCACGACCCTGACATGACCCACTAGAAGGTATTCTTGAGCACTCTAACCCCACGACCTTGACATGACCCACTAGAAGGTATTCTTGAGCACTCTAACCCCACGACCTTGACATGACCCACTAGAAGGTATTCTTGAGTACTCTAACCCCACGACCTTGACATGACCCACTAGAAGGTATTCTTGAGCACTCTAACCCCACGACCTTGACATGACCCACTAGAAGGTATTCTTGAGTACTCTAACCCCACGACCTTGACATGACCCACTAGAAGGTATTCTTGAGGACTCTAACCCCACGACCTTGACATGACCCACTAGAAGGTATTCTTGAGTACTCTAACCCCACGACCTTGACATGACCCACTAGAAGGTATTCTTGAGGACTCTAACCCCACGACCCTGACGTGACCCACTAGAAGGTATTCTTGAGCACTCTAACCCCACGACCTTGACATGACCCACTAGAAGGTATTCTTGAGTACTCTAACCCCACGACCCTGACATGACCCACTAGAAGGTATTCTTGAGGATTCATGCCCCATGACCCTCCCAGGAATAAGTGGGTGAAGAAGAAGGGTGGCAGTGAGATATGTTGTGTGGAGTGTAGAGTGGCAAATAGGCAGAGTCATTTGTACATTGGGTTAACCCTTTTCTTAGCATATTTTAAATGAAAGTTACTTATTATTTTCAAATGATTTTCAAAATAATCAAGAATTTGGAGGGATTTAGTAAAATAACTAACTAGTGTTTGGAGCATAACTTAAAGGTAATAAACAAAATTATGATAGAAGGTTTTCAGATAAATATAAATACTTTAAAACAAAGAATTTAGTATCACAAAACCAGGTGCAGTTTCAAATAGATTGATATAAGGGTTAAATGCCTTGTAGTATCTGTTATGGCTCTCTGTATTTTGAATTTAAATACTGTTGAGAAACAGACTGCCTTTAACAGTCTTTAATGATATAGCCACTGAAACTGACTGTCTTTAGCAGTCTTTAATGATATAGCCACTGGAACTGACCGTCTTTAGCAGTCTTTAATGATATAGCCACTGGAACTGACCGTCTTTAGCAGTCTTTAATGATATAGCCACTGGAACTGACTGTCTTTAGCAGTCATTAGTGACATTGCCCCTCGATCAGACTGTCTTTAATAGTCTTTAGTAACATTGCCACTGGAACAGACTGTCTTTAGTGACATTGCTACTGGAACAGACTGTCTTTAGTGGTGTCTGTATCTGAGTCATGTAACTTAGCAGTTCAACAACAAAAAAAGAGATCAATAGAATAATTAAGAAACTTGAAAAAATAAGTTCCAGGGTTGATTATGATTGACTAATTCAAGGTTGTGTCCAGCATGACCACAGTCTAGTGACTGAAACCAGTAAAAAAGTAAAAAGATAAAGATCTTACTTGATTACTGAGTCCTTCCCCATCAGCCTGAGGTCCACTCTCTTTCTTATACATCTTCATGTAGCAACTATCTTCATGACTGTTAGCTAATGCCAGGATAATGAAGAGAACATGATGAGGATGGTCTTGGCTCACTTGACGCAGGATCTACAAATAATAGATAAAGACAGTAAATACATTGCTGAGAATGAAGTGATGTGTAGTATGGTGGGTAGGATGTGGTATATATGGTATGTGGTATATGATATGTTGGACAGGTTGTCATTGACCAAATCAGTATTTTAAGCAGAGCTACTGACCTCTCAGATAGGTCAGGGGGTTTGCATCTCATTTACATATGCTCTTACACTCTAGCAAGTGGTCAGACAGGCCAGGGGCCTCATCTTGTTTACATATGTTCTTGTGCTCTATCAAGTGTGTTTTATCATGACGCCAGCATAAGGAACGTTGTCATGTCTTTTACACAACCGAAGAATCCTCCCTACACTTTGTTTGGCAGACTTTCTATAGCTGGATACCCTTTCTATCACCAACCACTTTACAGAGTGTACTAGGTGTGTCTACCATATAGATCACGAACACAACATAAGAGTCCTCCTGACCTTTGTAAATATTAAAAAATTGGATGTAAAACAGTAGAAAGGAAATCAGAAAGAAACAACAACAACAATAAAAACAATACATACATCATTTAGTAAGATCTGAAATGGTGTCTGCTGTGAATCCATTCTTGCAGCAAGTTGATACATTAATGGAAGGAATTTACAGGTTTTCACTTGAGTTAGTTTATGTTTCTACAAGGAATTAATCAGAAAGAGAATCTCTAAAAACATGAAAACATTTGTGTGGTTTAATAGGGAGAAACAATAAACAGCGAGTGGGTGGAATAGACGGACATAAATGTTAAGGTTGCAGTGATATAATATATATATATAGACGAATGGAGAGATGCTGTGTTGAAAAGGACTTGTCCCACCCTTGCAAGCAAGGAAAAGCGGACGTAGAATGATGATGATGATGATGATGCTGGTGTAGTTATATGATATGTATATATATATTGTTGGTGTAGTGATATGGTATATAAATATATATATATATATATAGTTTTAATGTAGAAGAGCTTCTACAGGACTAGAACTGTTTTATTCGTGAAAAATCATCAGCCTGTAGAAGCTCTTCTATATTAAAACTTTTATACTCTGCTATGTATTGATACCTTACTTACTGTGGTTACCTCCGATTCAACCCGGGATAACTATATATATATATATTGACGGTGTAGTGATATGATATGCATATATATATATATTGATGGTGCAAAGAGAACTTATGCACCCAATTATGCCGCCACTTAACAGAATGAAGTGTAAATTTTTATTACTTACCTGCAACAGTCCTGTAAGTTTTGGATCTTGAGCATTGTCAAACCAGAGAGAAACAAATGTAAAGATATGAAGATCATGATGATCACCTAAGTGAAGACATTTGATGAAGTTTACAATAGCTTGTTTGAGGAATTTGTTGCAATCGTCTGTTGCAGCTGATACTTCTGCTTCGTCTATGGCTGACTGTTGCTGTAGGGTGCGCATGAACCTGCGACTGTAAATATCAAGATAGACATGTCAAAATTACAATGGAATTGTATGTACATATATTTTAACTGTACAATACTGCACATCTATTTGCAACTATACAATACTGCACATCTATCTACAACTGTACAATATTGCACATCTAACTACAACTGTACAATACTGCACATCTAACTACAACTGTACAATACTGCACATCTATCTACAACTGTACAATACTGCACATCTAACTACAACTGTACAATACTGCACATCTATCTACAACTGTACAATACTGCACATCTATTTACAACTGCACAATACTGCACATCTAACTACAACTTTACAATACTGCACATCTATCTGCAGTTAAAATAAGCTTGAAACCATTACACTTCTGCAGTTACATGTTTTGTCATTTTCAAACACAAAAGAATTCTACAACCTTATCCTAAGAATGCCATCTGTCACACACACACACCACCCTCTTCACTACCACCACCACCATCACGGTTTACTTACTCTACATCAACTTTCAAGTTACGTAGTTCCTGTGCATCTCTCTGAGCATCCTTCATTAAATCCTTTTTCACTCCGAAAGTCTTAGAATTCATGTAATTCCTGATGTTGCGGTACTGTTGGTGTGCATAGCTTGCTAGAGAGGCATGTGCTTCTACAGCAACACTGATTTTGGTAGAGTCAGTATTATATAGCTTTGAGACAGCCTGTGAATCAAGGAAATGGACATTGACATTTTAATGGTTGTGTATGTTAATATTTTAATGGCGTGTATTAATACTTTAATGGTATGTGTTAACACTCTAGTTGCATATGTTGACATTTTAATAGTGTATATTGACATTTTAATGGACCAAATACAGTCCTCATGATACAAATAGACATATACTTTCAATGTTCTCACCTCAGCAAGATAAAGCTGCATAATAACTTTTGGATTTTCTGACCGTGTCTCAGCCAACCAGTTACCATAAGTATTCAGTGCTGATGGATAAAGTTGAGCAGTTTGGTTGCAGGACAAACTACTGGCATCCTTAGGAAAGAATGAAAAAAAAATGAACAAATTATCAACATTCTATCTAACCATAAGACAATACAAATGGAGGATGGATTATAGAATAGGAAAAGTAATGTGTTTAGCCTCAGATTATAACAGCAGCTATATCAAGGTATGAACACAGGACCTTAAAATCACTAACACCAGGTCATAACTACCATAGTAATGTCATTAACACCAGGTCATAACTACCACTGTAATGTCACTAACACCAGGTCATAACTACCATAGTAATGTCATTAACACCAGGTCATAACTACCACTGTAATGTCACTAACACCATGTTATAACATAACTACCATAGTAATGTCACTAACACCAGGTCATAACTACCACTGTAATGTCACTAACACCAGGCCATAACTACCATAGTAATGTCACTAACACCAGGTCATAACTACCATAGTAATGTCACTAACACCAGGTCATAACTACCATAGTAATGTCACTAACACCAGGTCATAACTACCATAGTAATGTCACTAACACCAGGTCATAACTACCATAGTAATGTCACTAACACCAGGTCATAACTACAACAATCATGCAGCTGGTATAAAAGGTGAAGAGAATAAAGGTTAACATACTGCCTCTAACTGTCTAATGATAGTCTTCATCAGGTTCTTAGCTGCTGTTTGTTCACCTCGTTTCCATAGAAACTTGGCTCTCTCAAAATCAGTTTGTAAAACAACAGACTGCTTCAGGGTGTATTTCTTCTTCAATTCATCCAGAAAGTAGAGGGAACGCTCAGCAATCTAGAAAGATCCAACAGAATTATATATATATATATATAAATATATAAATATATATATATATATACAAATATATATATATATGTATATACATATATTTAATATTTGAAACTAAGGTTCTTGTAAAATACATTTCACATGGTTAAGAATATAGGAAAACAAAGTTGACAATAAAATTGGAGTCTAAGAAGGTTTTATTACAGTAATAATAATTGTTTCTACTTTTGGCACAAGGCCACCAATTACCCCAGTGCATTACTGGTACTTTATTTTATCGACCCAGTAAAGGTGAAGGGCAAAGCTAACCTTGGCAGGATTAATAATAACAACAGCATTAATGGGTTTTAGATGAATATAAATATTTTAAAACAGTTTTGTGTCAGAAAACCTAGGGTAGTTTTGTATCAAAAGAGTTTTAAACATCGGAAACAATAATAATAAAAATCACAATAAAAACAACAAGAATATTTTCTAATAAATTCTTTGTAATAATTTGAGTATATGATGTCAAAGATTTTTACCTCATATTTTCCATCTTGACAAGCAGCTTTGATAAGGTCCTGGTATTGTCTAGCAAGACCCTCAAGTTGATGTCCAGGTTGTATACCACACTCAGATAACAACACACAACAAAGATGCTGGACAGGCTCCACAAACTCAAAGTCCGCCCTCCATATCTGCCTCTGTATTTCCCATTTCTCAAGCAGTTTATCCAAGTGGCTGAAGTATAATAAAAAAAATTGTCTGATTATTCAGAGAGATGTGTAGACTTGTGAAGCCATATTCCTGTATCTCTATCACACAAACATCTACATACATACTTCATAAATAAACCACACTACATTTTAATTAGCATAATTTAATTACCAAGAGATGTTGACTACCTGATAAGTAGGAAAAATACAAATGGCTGACTAACATCTTTTGGTTGAGTAAACAGGGGAGACAACTTTTATTAGGCTCCATCAGCAGAAATATTGTTTTGCTGGCGCTATAGTTTGATGAAATAAAATGAAATTTACAGCACACACCTATGCAAATTTTAGCTGGCCTTGTATAATAATGAATCTCGTAGGAGGCTTCACTAGTGTTTTAATGATAGGGTCCATAGGCATATCATGTGTAAAGCAATCTGAAATGAAGCCTCTTGCTCAAGAACACAACACGCTGTCTGGTCCAGGAATAGATCCTATGACTTTATGATCATGCTTCTAACACCCTAATCACTAGGCTATGCATCTTCACACTCTCTAGTATCTAGCTCTCTCTATAAAAATGTTTATAAAAAGACATTTAGTGATGCAAGGAAATAAAACTGCCGTATTTCCTGGCGCCAAAGATGCTTCGTCCTCAAGGACACACCCTAATTTTGACAAGCAAAAATTTGAAAAAAATAATAAACAATCTTCGGCTTCGAGGACGCATGGTAGATTTTTGAGACTTATTTTAGGAAAAAGGTAGCGTCTTCAACGCTAATTGATAAGTGAAATATGTCAGGGCACAAACCACAGCATTTACATTACTTATATTGACTATTTTATTTTAGCAGGAAAGGCTTTTATCTCTCATAATATCGAATCTATGAGATTTTGATATTATCTATTTTGAGAACAATACCATAACGTCGATAGGAGGGGCTGGTTGGGGCTGGTTTGAACAGAAAGAGGTGAGAGAATTCTGGCCAGATATGGCCGGTTTAAATGCTAAAGGGTTAAAATATATCTCTACAAGTAAAACTTAATCCATTTATCAATATTATTAAAATGGCACTGGCATTATGGTGATACCTTTCAGTGTTGATGTCTTTCTTTAGTTCCAGTATTTCAGTTAACTGGGCAAGGCAGGCAAGTCTACTGAGGGCAAGATACAGTGGACTGCAACTCTCTAAACTGCTTTCACGTAATGTCCTCATCACAGACAATCTAGAAGAGAAACAAGATCATATAACATCATATCACATTGTTGATGAAGATACACTCAATAAACTGACAAATACACACACATACATACATACGCAATGGGCTTCTTTAAAGTTTCCATCTACTAAATTCACCGACAAAGCATTGGCTGCCCCGTGACTACAGAAGGAGATACTTGCTTAAGGTGCTACGCTGGGGTAGAACTTGAAACTATGTGGTTGCAAAGTAAACTTGTTAACCTCACTGGCATAATCAATTTTATGGTCCCTTCCATCCAACAACAAAATTAAAATGGGGGTAAAATAACAAAACAATGAAAGAGCCTCTAAATGGCCACTCAACTTGCTAGATATAGCAGCTAAATCTCACCCAAACGACATCCTTCTGTTTTATAGTTATAGGTGGAATACCTTTGATAATAGATCTGCTTAATCAGGATTGATGCAGGGACTAAACAACAACAACAACAACAACAAGAATATTTCTTTACTTGGCAATATTCACTGCTTCTAAAGCTGGTTCTGTTTGGTCACGTGATAGACAAGTCATGGCAGCATACAAAGATTTGTGGAAATCCCAGCTGGTGTTTAACCTTGAAGAATATATAAGAAAGATTCATTACATGTTGAGAGGGAATGGTTAGATTGACAGAAGACAGTAAAGACACTTTACTGGGAAACTTTGAATCAGTAAAAGGACTTAAACCAACATACCACAACATAAACTACATATAAACCAACATGTGACAACATAATTAACATATAAACCAACATGTGACATCATAATTTACATATAAACCAACATGTGACATCATAATTTACATATAAACCAACATGTGACATCATAATTTACATATAAACCAACATACCACAACATAAACAGAAGACTGTACATAAAAAGCTAGAGGGTACTGCCCTCCATTGTTGACTAACAGAAGAAAAAGAAACTAAAGCAACGTACCTAGTGGGTACATCTAGGTTCCACTGTGTTGCTCTCCAAGCTGCTTCATACTGTAACTCTTGAAGTTCAGGTGAAATGGAACTGCCTAATTTGTTGAGGTAGGTGCCCAGAATATGGTTGAGTCCACATTTATGTAGAGACTGTCAATGGTATAAATAAATAATATTTATATTATTGTCACTTCTTTACATAGGTGAGAGATTCATACTAGCTAGGTTTCTCTCACTTTTGAGTCATCTGTAAGTTTCCAGAAGACATCCAGCTAGTACTAATATGTGTACCATTAATCAATATACTAATGTTTAAATTTGCAGACTTAGAGAAGTGAACAGTCTTTACTGAGATTCAAGGCAACCTCACTAGTGTTGCTGCTACAATAAAATACATGTAATATATTCTATAAAGTGTTTGGTGATGAAGTAGATTGTAAAATGATAATCATTTTGGCGAGTAAAACAATACTAGCACAAAAATTAAATGGTGATGATGACGAGGATGATGATGACATTGATGATGAGGATGATAATGGCAATGCCAATGATGATGATGGTAATATAGTGCCACTAGTCCTGTTTCCTTACCTTCAACATACCAAACTGTACAGTTGGTTCTGGTTCTGTCATTGCAATATCATAAGAAACAATGGCTTTCTTCCACTGGTTCTCATGTTCATAGAACTGAACTCTGTGAAAGATAAGAAATGCCAGAATTGAAAACAACTGAGATAATATAAAGTAAACATACACCCAGTACACTCTGTCAAGTGGTAGTGTTGGTGTCATGATAATATACACCCAGTACACTCTGTAAAGTGGTAGCGTTGGTGTCATGATAATATACACCTAGTACACTCTGTAAAGTGGTAGTGTTTGTGTCATGATAACATACACCTAGTACACTCTGTAAAGTGGTAGTGTTTGTGTCATGATAACATACACCCAATACATTCTGTAAGAAACAACATATTCCTTCTCCTAAAGGTCAAATTTCACACAAGAAAACTTTATTAGAAAAAAAGTGTTTACCTTGAGATAGGATCTGAAAGGGTTCCAGCCCCGCAACCATAGGGTCCATCTGGGTCCCCAATTTCTCGGTAAGCCTTCAGCAATACACTTTGTACTTTAATGTGATTATCAGTCAGTGAAGCAAACATAGTTAAACTATCTTCAAATCTCCCACTTGATCCTTTACCTGAATTACTTTTTTCTTGATTTTCCCTGATTAAAAACAATAAATAAATAAGTAAATGCTGTTAATTTTATTTATTGAAAGCAAAACAATTATGCTAGCATGGAAAAATAGACGATAAAGGGTGATGATGATATTTTTTACTAATCGTGGATGAGACATTAAACTAATGGATCTTTGGTACAAAACCTGTCTTTCTGGACAGGCAAAACTTTAACTAAGCCAGTCTCTCTCAGCAGACAGAACTTTAACTAAGCCTGTCTCTCTCGGCAGATAGAACTTTAACTAAGCCAGTCTCTCTCGGCAGATAGAACTTTAACTAAGCCAGTCTCTCTCGGCAGATAGAACTTTAACTAAGCCAGTCTCTCTCGGCAGATAGAACTTTAACTAAGCCAGTCTCTCTCGGCAGATAGAACTTTAACTAAGCCAGTCTCTCTCAGCAGACAGAACTTTAACTAAGCCAGTCTCTCTCGGCAGACATAACTTTAACTAAGCCAGTCTCTCTCGGCAGACAACTTTAACTAAGTCAGTCTCTCTCGGCAGACATAACTTTAACTAAGCCAGCTCTCTCTCAGCAGACAGAACTTTAACTAAGCCAGCTCTCTCTCAGCAGACAGAACTTTAACTAAGCCAGTCTCTCTCGGCAGACAGAACTTTAACTAAGCCAGTCTCTCTCGGCAGACAGAACTTTAACTAAGCCAGCTCTCTCTCGGCAGACATAACTTTAACTAAGCCAGTCTCTCTCGGCAGATAGAACTTTAACTAAGCCAGTCTCTCTCGGCAGACAGAACTTTAACTAAGCCAGTCTCTCTCGGCAGACAGAACTTTAACTAAGCCAGTCTCTCTCGGCAGACATAACTTTAACTAAGCCAGTCTCTCTCGGCAGACAGAACTTTAACTAAGCCAGTCTCTCTCGGCAGACAGAACTTTAACTAAGCCAGTCTCTCTCGGCAGACATAACTTTAACTAAGCCAGTCTCTCTGGACAGACAGAACTTTAACTAAGCCAGTCTCTCTCGGCAGATAGAACTTTAACTAAGCCAGTCTCTCTCGGCAGACATAACTTTAACTAAGCCAGTCTCTCTCGGCAGACAGAACTTTAACTAAGCCAGTCTCTCTCGGCAGATAGAACTTTAACTAAGCCAGTCTCTCTCGGCAGACATAACTTTAACTAAGCCAGTCTCTCTCGGCAGACATAACTTTAACTAAGCCAGTCTCTCTGGACAGACAGAACTTTAACTAAGCCAGTCTCTCTCGGTAGACTGAACTTTAACTAAGCCAGTCTCTCTCGGCAGACAGAACTTTAACTAAGCCAGTCTCTCTCGGCAGACATAACTTTAACTAAGCCAGTCTCTCTCGGCAGACAGAACTTTAACTAAGCCAGTCTCTCTCGGCAGACATAACTTTAACTAAGCCAGTCTCTCTCAGCAGACATAACTTTAACTAAGCCAGTCTCTCTCGGCAGACATAACTTTAACTAAGCCGGTGTCTCTAGGCAGATAGAACTTTAACTAAGCCAGTCTCTTTCGGCAGACATAACTTTAACTAAGTCAGTCTCTCTCGGCAGACAGAACTTTAACTAAGGCAGTCTCTCTCGGCAGACATAACTTTAACTAAGCCAGTCTCTCTCAGCAGACAGAACTTTAACTAAGCCAGTCTCTCTCGGCAGACAGAACTTTAACTAAGTCAGTCTCTCTTGGCAGACAGAACTTTAACTAAGTCAGTCTCTCTCGGCAGACATAACTTTAACTAAGCCAGTCTCTCTCGGCAGACAGAACTTTAACTAAGCCAGTCTCTCTGGACAGACAGAACTTTAACTAAGCCAGTCTCTCTCGGCAGACATAACTTTAACTAAGCCAGTCTCTCTCGGCAGATAGAACTTTAACTAAGCCAGTCTCTCTCGGTAGACTGAACTTTAACTAAGCCAGTCTCTCTCGGCAGATAGAACTTTAACTAAGCCAGTCTCTCTCGGCAGACTGAACTTTAACTAAGCCAGTCTCTCTCGGCAGATAGAACTTTAACTAAGCCAGTCTCTCTCGGCAGACAGAACTTTAACTAAGCCAGTCTCTCTCGGCAGACTGAACTTTAACTAAGCCAGTCTCTCTCGGTAGACTGAACTTTAACTAAGCCAGTCTCTCTGGACAGACTGAACTTTAACTAAGCCAGTCTCTCTCGGCAGATAGAACTTTAACTAAGCCAGTCTCTCTGGACAGACAGAACTTTAACTAAGCCAGTCTCTCTTGGCAGACATAACTTTAACTAAGCCAGTCTCTCTCGGCAGATAGAACTTTAACTAAGCCAGTCTCTCTCGGCAGACAGAACTTTAACTAAGCCAGTCTCTCTTGGCAGACATAACTTTAACTAAGCCAGTCTCTCTCGGCAGACTGAACTTTAACTAAGCCAGTCTCTCTCGGCAGACTGAACTTTAACTAAGCCAGTCTCTCTCGGCAGACATAACTTTAACTAAGCCAGCTCTCTCGGCAGATAGAACTTTAACTAAGCCAGTCTCTCTCGGCAGATAGAACTTTAACTAAGCCAGTCTCTCTCGGCAGACATAACTTTAACTAAGCCAGTCTCTCTCGGCAGATAGAACTTTAACTAAGCCAGTCTCTCTCGGCAGACATAACTTTAACTAAGCCAGTCTCTCTCGGCAGACATAACTTTAACTAAGCCAGTCTCTCTCAGCAGACAGAACTTTAACTAAGCCAGTCTCTCTCGGCAGACAGAACTTTAACTAAGTCAGTCTCTCTTGGCAGACAGAACTTTAACTAAGTCAGTCTCTCTCGGCAGACATAACTTTAACTAAACCAGTCTCTCTCGGCAGACAGAACTTTAACTAAGCCAGTCTCTCTGGACAGACAGAACTTTAACTAAGCCAGTCTCTCTCTGGACAGACATAACTTTAACTAAGCCAGTCTCTCTTGGCAGACATAACTTTAACTAAGCCAGTCTCTCTGGACAGACAGAACTTTAACTAAGCCAGTCTTTTACTGTATATTACTTACATTTGTGCATACCACCAGATTTCAGAGTACAAAATGGCTGTGAAATGTGCAGAACAGAAGTTAGCAGCCTCAGCAATGTGACTGTAGTCAAAGTCTAACCAGAAGTTGTTCTGCCAAGTTGTCTGTGGACAGGTCTGGCCCCTGGAGAAAACAAAAACACAGAAATATAATAAATAACCACTAAGAATATATTAAAAATGATGAAAATGAAAATATTTCAATATATGGTGATAAGGGAGCTACTGAGTAAAAATTATGAAATACTGACCTCTTATTGGGTACATTTCCAGTTTGAGGTTTCCTTGGCTGTTGTCGAAGGTACTGTACAACGTTCAATATCTTCTGTACAGACTGTTTATTCATACATATTTTGGTAGAATTATCTAGATAGATAGATAGATACAGAGAGAGAGTGAGAGAGAGAAACACAGAGAGAGAGATAGCATTTAGTTTTTTATTGCCTTTAACTGTAAAATATATTGTTATGGGTCTGTCCAACCCAGACCAACATAGTAAAATAAATATAAGACTGACAATAATATCACTTATAGTGGTTTTCCCTGACGTTATACACAGATGTATAGTCACTAATTCCATATAAATATTTATAGGTGTCCAACCCATGCTGGCATGGAAACAATGGAAATAAAAATGATGACGATGATGTATGATTACATAAATACACACACACAAACACACCTATCACACATTCAGTTATTACACACACACCTCTCACACCACTCACACACACTCAGTTATCCCTGTGATGTAATAGTGATAGAGTAGCAACACTACTGACCTGTACATTTTGAAGTTCCATCTCCATTGGGAGAGTTTGAGATAGAAGAATGTTGAGCAAAGAAATTATTGATATGCTGAGTGAGAATAACTTCTCTGTCTTGTTGGTTGAGACAGATGTCATGGATCAAATATGGCAGAACTAACTCACAGAACTCTGTCTGAAATTGAACAAAAGAATGGAAATGGTCATCTAAAAAACATAGCGTAACGAGGCTGTTGGCTTGCAAACCAATCGAATATTATTATTATTTGGTCGGTGGATTGGCAATATCGGTAAATGGTCGGACGCCATGCTTTGCGACATAGAGTTACGGCCCTTTACGGTCTGAGTTCAAATCCCGCCGAGGTTAAATTTGCCTTTCATCCTTTCGGAGTCAATAAAATAAAGTACCAGTAATGCACTGAGGTAATTGCTAGCCTTGTGCCAAAAGTAGAAACTATTATTATATGTTGGTGCCACAAAATCCAGGCCGAAACAAATGAGATCGTGTAAGTGTCATGAAAAAAAAAAACACACAGTCCACGCTGTAAATGTGACCGTGTAGGCAACACGGTAAAAACGTCCCAGTCCCACACTGTAAATGTGGTTGGTGTTAGGAAGGGCATCCAGCTGTAGAAAACCTGCCAGACAGTCCACGCTGTAATGTGGCCGTGTAGGCAACACGGCAAAAACCTCCCAGCCCCACACTGTAAATGTGGTTGGTGTTAGGAAGGGCATCCAACTGTAGAAAACCCGCCAGACAGTCCTATGCGAGCAAGACAACCACTCTTGCCTCAAGTGGGAAAACTCCCGTCCAAACCCATGCAAGCATGGAACACGGACGTTAAACGATGATGATGATATATGATTTGTTATAAAACTCACTAAAGCATTTACAGTATTGATTATTTGGAATAGGCACAAGGTGAAGTATGAAGGCTGAAGATGGGGAAGGTGTATGTGCAGGGGGAAGTCTAGTGCAGACTTGTGTCCTCTAGATGTTTGCATCATCCTGTGTACTCTTTGATCACCTGTCTGGGGAAGATAAGCAATACTATATAGCAAGACTGTGTTATTCTCTAGTTGGGGAACTGGCTTGAGTATTTACAGTAAAGTTGATCTGTCATAAACTACCCAAAGACAGTAGGTGGGTGGTCTGTGAGGCATAAATTCCTACAACAAGAATAGGAAGATATGATAAAATTATCATAACACCAACAGCAACAGACTCAGCTAATGCTACCATCTTCATTGTTTTACATCAGCTTTTCTGTGAGGGTTCTTCAGTTGTGTCAATGATATAACAACCTCCCCAGTGTTAGTGATCCACATGATAAATGTACCCAGTACTCTATAAAGTGATTGGTGATAGGAAGGGTGCCCATTCATTGAAATCCTTCCAAACAAAGAGTCAGGAGGACCCTCAAGTTGTGTCAAAGACATGACAACTTCGCCAGTGTTGGTCCCATGATAAAATCCACTTAGTAGAGTACAGGATCATATGATCATATGTAAGCGAGATGCAGGTCCCAGGCCCATCTGAGAGGTACGAACTTCTGCTTGAATACACATCCGACCTTTGCTAGCAGGAAAAATGGACATTAAATGATGATGATGATGACGTTGAAGAGAAGGAGGAGAAGGGTGTAGAGTGACTTACCTTGACTTGACATACAGGTACAAGAACCTGCAGCATTTCATCTTTCACAGCATCACTCTGGATCAAGGAACAAGTCAGCTTTCTGATCCAATCACTATGGTTACTATGACTGGGGTTCCAAAGATTTTCATTGTCGATGTTGATGGTAGAGTCCCTTGTTAAACCATGGACTTTACTCTGGAAAAATAGAAATTATCCACAGAAAGATGAACACGTCATCTTTAATGTGATTCCACATAGATGTGTAAGTTTGTGTAAGGTCCCTTTCTTAGTATTTCTACCATGTAGGGTTCTGTTGTTAATGTTTCTACCATGTAGGAGTCTGTTGTTAATGTTTCTACCATGTAGGAGTCTGTTGTTAATGTTTCTACCATAACTTTATGTAAGAACCATATGTTAAGTTATCTTATCAATGGAATAATAATTTTGGTAAATCCTTCAAATTTAGTCATTAATTAATTGAGACAGAATGTATTTTATTAGAAATAAAGTTACACACACACACACATATATATACACAAACACACACACACATACAGAATGACTTAATTAGAGATAAACCTACACCTGGAGGGAAGCTAATAGAAGTCATTGTCAGGAATGTGGTCCATAGTTTACCTTTAGGAAAGGATAGAGACACTTGCAGAGGAAAGGGGCTTGTTTTAGGTAGTCCCTCCTGAATTTTCTCCCCGCGCCAGTGGACAACATCGACCTTAGGACCTGGGCAGCACACTGGACAGTGGTCATACTGAAAAAGATAAAGATGAGATGAAACAGATATCTCCCTTCCTCCACACCATCATGATGGACAGTTACAATTGTCCACCAGTGGTCAGTGGAAGGTGGTAGTATGGTCTACCAGTGGTCAGTGGAAGGTGGTAGTATGGTCTACCAGTGGTCAGTGGAAGGTGGTAGTATTGTCCACCAGTGGTCAGTGGGAGGTGGTAGTATGGTCCACCAGTGGTCAGTGGAAGGTGGTAGTATGGTCTACCAGTGGAAGGTGGTAGTATGGTCTACCAGTGGTCAGTGGAAGGTGGTAGTATGGTCTACCAGTGGTCAGTGGAAGGTGGTAGTATTGTCTACCAGTGGTCAGTGGAAGGTGGTAGTATTGTCCACCAGTGGTCAGTGGGAGGTGGTAGTTTGGTCCACCAGTGGTCAGTGGTAGTATGGTCCACCAGTGGTCAGTGGGAGGTGGTAGTATGGTCCACCAGTGGTCAGTGGGAGGTGGTAGTATGGTCCACCAGTGGTCAGTGGAAGGTGGTAGTATGGTCCACCAGTGGTCAGTGGAAGATGGTAGTATTGTCTACCAGTGGTCAGTGGAAGGTGGTAGTATTGTCTACCAGTGGTCAGTGGGAGGTGGTAGTATGGTCCGTCAGTGGGAGGTGGTAGTATGGTCCACCAGTGGTCAGTGGAAGGTGGTAGTATGGTCCACCAGTGGTCAGTGGAAGGTGGTAGTATGGTCTACCAGTGGTCAGTGGAAGGTGGTAGTATGGTCCACCAGTGGTCAGTGGAAGGTGGTAGTATGGTCCACCAGTGGTCAGTGGGAGGTGGTAGTATGGTCTACCAGTGGTCAGTGGGAGGTGGTAGTATGGTCTACCAGTGGTCAGTGGGAGGTGGTAGTATGGTCCACCAGTGGTCAGTGGGAGGTGGTAGTATGGTCCACCAGTGGTCAGTGGAAGGTGGTAGTATGGTCTACCAGTGGTCAGTGGGAGGTGGTAGTATGGTCCACCAGTGGTCAGTGGAAGGTGGTAGTATGGTCTACCAGTGGTCAGTGGAAGGTGGTAGTATGGTCTACCAGTCAGTGGAAGGTGGTAGTATGGTCTACCAGTCAGTGGAAGGTGGTAGTATGGTCTACCAGTGGTCAGTGGAAGGTGGTAGTATGGTCTACCAGTCAGTGGAAGGTGGTAGTATGGTCTACCAGTCAGTGGGAGGTGGTAGTATTGATGGTGTTCATCAGTTTCCTCTACTGGTGAAGGTAGTGGTGGTGGTGTAGCTAATTCTGGTGAATGTGTTGGTCGTGATGATGATGAAGATGATGTTGGTAATTCTGGTGAACATGGTGGTGGTGGTGATGGTGAAGATGACAACAGACAAGTGCAGTAGTTTACTGTAGGAAACTCACCAGGAATCAACAAGATACTGGTTCAACAGGTAGATGATCTGGAAATATTTCTGTTGTTCCAGGTTATTTTGATAGACTGGAAGGTTCTCCAGCTGTGACTGTTTCTGGTAGAGATTCCGACTGAGTTGTGATGATGATGTCCACAGAGAAAGGTCAACTGGTCCAATGAGGCCAAGACACAGCGCTGCCATTTCTGCTACATCACCAGATTTGTTCTGAATTATACAGGCTAATTCTTGGATCAGTTGGCATACAATATCTTCAGAACCATCTAAGAAATATAAAGGAAAAAAATTTGGGTCATGAATCTGAGAAAAAATTAATTGATACGTAGACATACGTACACTGTCTAACCCATGCTAGCGTGGATAATAGACGTTAAACAGTGATGATGATGGTGATATGTTACCTTGTAGAATTAAATCTCTGAATTTTTCAATGTGGTTTTTCAGTTGTTTGTGGAGAAATGTCAAGCTTTCTACACTGCGGCTGCCTCTGTACAGTGTCACATCTTTATCAGTTTTCAAAAACCATTCAATTTCCTGTGGAAACCAATAATATGCATTACATTTGTTTCTGATAATATAACTTTCGAAAGTCAGACTGTTATGTGATACTAGTAATGAGAATTAGACCACTACATCAGGGCTGGTAATAAGTTAGACCAGTATGCCAGTAATGAGAGTTAGACCACTCTATTATAGCCAGTAATGGGAGTTAGACCAGTATCTGAGAATTTATTAGAGCATCAGGTTTGTTCCTGCTCTTTAACACCAACGAAGGTTAATGTTTCTTTTCAGATTAATAAATAGAAAGATTATTGAAGCCACCCGAGTGTAGAGAATTATGAACTTATAAACTCACCTGTTGAAGGGAAAACTTGCCAAATTTATATTTTAGAGATTCTTGCCTTTCACATAATTTTTCAAGAGTTTTGGTTTCAGGAAATGGATCCAATTCCGAAATTCCTTTCTCATAACTATCGTTAAAAATAAGGGACTCTAAAAGGTTGAGGACCTAAAATTTAAGAATAAAACATTTCAGAACTGAGACACACACATACACTACTCCAACATATTACAGAAACACATGTACACATATTGACACACACACACTGTTCCATATATAATATTGTAGAAAGACACACATATCCATACATACACAGAAGCACACATTCACACTGTTCATACATAATATTACAGAAAAACACACACATACGCAGCCATACATTATTACCATCACACATACAATCATTACCACCACACACACACATCATTACCACCACATACACACCATCATCACCACCACACATCATCAACAATCAACACACATACACACAATCATTACCACACACACACATATCCTCATTATCGTCAATAAAACACCAATAACTATGGACATACAGTTTGACTGAAGGTGAAACCACTGCAATATGGCAGCAAAGTCTTCACAATCTGTGGTAAAAATTGAGAGAAATCCTGAAGAAGAAAAAAGATAAAGATTTTGGATGAGATGGAATAAACAACAACAACATCAGGTATAGTGTCAAACAACAACAATAACATCAGGTATTAGAGAGAGAGAGAGAGAGAGGGAGAGGTAGTATAGTGTTACCTTAATAAAGAGAGAGAGAGAGAGGTGTAGTGTTACCTGAATAAATGAAGTACTAGCAACAAGGATGAACTGTTGAAGCAGTGTCAGGGCAAGATCAATGATGGCTTCTATATATTTCTGGTCATTACAACATTGAACACTGCAATATAACATAAAATAATAGTCATTATATAGACTTGAAATATAGACTGGTCATTACAACATTGAACATACACTTGAAATATAGACTGGTCATTACGACATTGAACATACACTTGAAATATAGACTGGTCATTACGACATTAACACTGCAATATAACATAAAATAATTGTTTCTACTTTTTGGCACAAGGCCAGCAATTACCCAGTACATTACTGGTACTTTATTTTATCGACCCCGTAAGGATGAAAGGCAAAGTTAACTTTGAAATATAGACTGGTCATTACGACATTGAACATACACTTGAAATATAGACTGGTCATTACGACATTGAACACTGCAATATAACATAAAATAATAGTCAATATATAGACTGGTCATTACAACATTGAACATACACTTGTAACATAGACTGGTCATTGAACATACACTTGTGATATAGACTGGCCATTACAACATTGAACATACACTTGTAACATAGACTGGTCATTGAACATACACTTGTGATATAGACTGGCCATTACAACATTGAACATACACTTGTAACAGGTTAATCAAACATACAAAACAAAAAAACAAAAGAAACATATTTACATCGTTATTTGCTGTCCAAGTCGTTCAATGAGGTGTAAAATTCGGCAGAGTACCTCTCGGGAGATATAGAAACGGCAGTCACCAAGTTTGGTATCAAATTCTTGCAGTAGAAGATCAACAAAGAGCTGATAGCTACACATGAGTCGGTACTGTTCTGATAGTTGGCTGCAACTATTCATATGTACTGCAAGAGGCAACAGAATCTTCCAGAAATGATCCTGAAACAAAACATGTCCAGTTGGTCTAAAGTTGTGTATTTACAAAATGAATGATGGTATCCAGCTACAGTATTGTCACTGGAGCTATTTACCTTCACTGTCATACATGTTTATAACGATTATTGTTGGATGGTTGCGTTGGTGAGTTGATTGTGTTGTAGTGTTGATTCGTTTGTTGCATATGTGCTCACTTGTAGCTTGCTGTGTTGTGTGGTGTGGTCACTGTTGTGTGACCAGAGGTTAGATGTGTGGAGGTAAGTGAGTAAATGTTTAATAAGAAACACACACCAGACAGTCACTCTAGTCACTGCAGGTCCACTACCATACCACACAACAACATACCACTCACATACACCATATAATCTTTCTAGTCACCTCAGGTCTTCTACCTTCACTACCATACCAGACATACACCATACAGTCTCTCTCTAGTAACTACAGTCTTCTATCATACATACCAATGACATACACCATACAGTCTCTCCTTAGTAACTACAGGTCCACTACCATATCACAACACACCACATCATACGACTGGCATACACCATACAGTCTCTCTAGTAACTACAGGTCTTTGTTTTCTGTAAGAAGATAAAGAAGTTACTTACAGCAGACATAGACAAGTAGTGAACCAGAGTTGGTCTCTGTTGTTCAGTGCTGCAGCAGGAAAAGTTGGTTGCCAAATATGTCAGCGTTGCAAGGATGACATCTTTCTTGTAATATGGTGGATTAGGGTTTGGTGTAACAACACTGAAACAATAAATCAGGGTTTGGTGTAACAACACTGAAACAATAAAACAGGGTTTGGTGTAACAACACTGAAACAATAAAACAGGGTTTGGTGTAACAACACTGAAATAATTGTCTGGTCAGTGTCCCCACACTCACATGCTGGGCTGTCTTTCATTTTCCATCAATGGAGTTGATGGGCTGTCCTGGCATGTGTTGTGCAGATTGCTTTCTAGGAGGTCAAAGCCTGCTGGTTTAGATGTGGGGCCCTGGGCAAGGTCTTGGCTGGCAAATTTGTACTAATTCCATCATCTTCACCACTCTTCCTTCAGATCAAAGTTATTGTCTTGAAGTGTCTTCATTCATTCCCAGAAAGGGAATATGGGAATATATATATATACAATGAAGGAAGTGTGGTAATGAACCAGGTGAACCATAACGCACCAGAGTACTCGATACTATGGAGAGTAGAGTGGGTAATAGGAAAAGAGTCAGTTAGTACAGAAATAGCTGTTGAAATGGCCGGAGCTGTCGTCGGGGTCCTGACTATTTTCCTATATATATATATAAATATATTTATATAGAAAGAGAGAGAGACGTATAGGCATAGAAAGATGGAAATACTTACTCATCTGGTTTTGCATCAAGGCACAACAATAACCTGACAATAAAATCAGGGATTTTCTTCTTCAAACAGTTTTCAATATCCTGAAAAAAAAAAAATGGAATCAGTGTTAGAAAATATCTAGATTGACACATATTATGCACAGAGACTTCCAGCAGATAGTTGACAACACTGAATCATACAAGGGAAGAATATTCCTTACAACGGCTGAACAAAACCACCACCACTGCCGCCATCGCCACCATGGACATCAGAGAAACTTACCTCTTTGGTGAAATATTGAGATAAAGTTTCGAAGTTTGTCTGAGCTTGAGATATTTTATCTTTAACTTTCTCTTCTGTAACATCGATGCAATATTGTACAGCTAAATATGGTAGAATGTGCACCAACAATGTCACTAAACATTCCTCAATCTGTAATGGTAGCCATCTTTCACCAAGTAAGTGGGTAAGACTCTCCTTTATACCAATCTCTGGTTTTATCACTGCCATCAATGGTACACAGACAGACACGTGTTTCCTGCAATGGTGATACATAACGATACAAATAATTATATATATATATATTACTTAAAATACATAATGATAACCAATTAATCACAACAGATATATCTTGTGTGCAACATCAATCTTCAGCTGTTTGTTTTTCATAAAGGTTGAAGACTGATGGAACTTTGACTATCCATGAAAAACATATTTAGTCGTCACATATTTTAAGTAATATAAGTTACCTTTATGTTACATATCAAGGGTTCATTCTTTCATAATTACAAATTTGCATGCACACACGTGATATATATATATATAGGGGGAGTGAAATTATATATAGTTACAGGATAAATGATGTACATATGTAGATACAGAGTGGTGTGATCTCTTTAGCCTTGCAGTGAACAAGGCAACCTCTCCAGTGCTAGTGCTATGATATAATGCACCCAGTACACTCTGTATAGTGGTTGGCATTAGGAAGGGCATCTAGCCAGAGAAATGGTGCCAAAAACTGGAACGTATGAGTGCCACTCATCTAAGAAGGCAATAACTCTAAATAAGGATTGAGATGAAACCTATACAAACCATGAAAGAATGGAACTTGGACATAAAATGTTGATGATGATGATGATCCATTAATGGTATCATTAATGGTACAAATATTAGAATAAAACTTACACATAGAAGTCAACTTCTGAAGAACAATCAAGAAGTTGATAGGGAAATTGTCTGATAGGAAATCCATCACTTAACCATTTGTTTACCAAGAATGGTAAATGAATAACCATTAAATCTTGCAAAGATTTGTACTTGAGCTTCATTGCTGAAATAGTAAGCACCTGAAACGTAAAGAAAGTAGAAAATAAATTAGAAATCTCTCTCTCTCTCTAGCATGGAAAATGAATGTTTGTTCACGAGGGTGATGATAAATATGGATCCATTTTAGAATAGGTACACCATATCCCCACATGTCATAAGAAGTGACTAAAAGGGTTGGTGTACAATGCAAAGGTACAATCAGAAGCTGTCTTCAAGTTCCCGAAGGAGGAAGATGCAGTAGACTCACCATTAGGTGTAACCAGAAAACTGAAAGGGAAGTAGAAGGAAGCCCCTGATGAGATGGTGAGATGTAGTACTGTCCCTCTGGTGAGATGATGAGGTGTAATACTGTCCCTCTGGTGAGATGATGAGGTGTAATACTGTGAGATGTGAGGTGTAGTACTGTCCCCTGGTGAGATGTAATACTGTCCCCTGGTGAGGTGTAGTACTGTACAGTAGGTGATGATGAAAGAATGGTAATAAATGAAAGACAAGAAGGATAAGAAACAAGCTGTCTTACCTTTTTAACAAAGTCCACTGGAATGTTACTTGATTGGGTACAGCAGATATAAATAGCCTTGTGCTCATACAGTGGACAACTACAGACAATAGTGGACATGGCCAAGAGAAAACTGGACATTCGACTCAGCTGTTTATGTTGGTCCAAATCCTGAAAGAATAAGACAGTGTTGTAATGAAACTGTGACCAGGGTAGAAGGACGACAATGAAGATTTTGATACCAGGAAATAAAATGATAAATGTAAAGTAAATTAAAACCGTTTTGATATCATCCTGTCCCAAACTGTTTCTACTTCTATGAAATAAAACCTCCCTTGATGGGTCTACTGACCTCTCAGACAGGCCAGGGATCTACGTCTCACTTACATACGGTTTCAGTTCTACCAAGTGCATAGGAGAGGTTGTCATTGTCTTTGACACAACTGAGGGTCCTCTTAACCCTTTGTTTGGCAAGCTTTCTATGGCTGGATGCCCTTTCTATCACCATTAAATATGTGTTTATGTAAATAATTACTTGGAACTCTTCTATCAATTAAGAAGTAAATGTTCTTAATTTTCTATTCTATCTACTGAATAGGAGTATATATATATATATAGTAATAATAAATGTGGAAGATGGACGTTAAACAATGATATTATTAATAGTATGTGTATAACGTCACTCATTCTGGCAACATTAAGATGGACTGCTACAGCTCTAATCATTTGTGTAAATTGTTGAAGGTATATATCTGATATGTATGTCCAAAAAGGATCCCAGAATAATCATGAAATCTTTCATGGGATCAGCTAAGTTAACCCCTATTTTAGCAGGGAAAAATGGCCTTACAACAGTTGTTTCTACTGAATATATATACCTATCAACCCTGTGCATGTGAGTGATGTGAAATTTAGAATAATCTTTGTTTTTACCAGAACAACCAAACTTTCTTCAGAGTATCTATAGACATCAAGGAAGGATGATTGTTGCTGCGTTTGACTGAGGTAACAATTCTTTCCATTTTTGTCGTTAGTTCGAAACAGACTGCAATTAAAGTGCCACAGGTGTGAATAATGATATACAGCATTTGTTGTATTTGTAAGAAAAAACAAATCACAGAGTAATATAGAACTAAACAGAATTATTGGGGTTCACCAAGAATACTGAAGATTCTTCTATTAATAAGGACCATTACAGAGTAATATAGAACTGAACAGAATTATTGGGGTCCATCAAAAATAATAAGATAGTACAAACCAGGCAATGTTAGAGGCACAGAAATGTCGAATTTGGAAACAAGGATCAGTCAAATAGATTGGGAAAAGTTTCCATAAGGGGTCACGTTTGTCATTGTTAGGTTCCACAGTCCACTTGCTTTCTGGGTCAATCTGAAATAGGAAAAAAAGAATCAAAATGAACACATGTGGAATAAGGGACTACTCTAATAAAAAATAATGCAAGGGTCAGTTATTGAGGTTAACACCAGAAGAGTTAGTAAGGTTTCTAAATAGAAGAAGATACAACTCCTCTATGTGCTATAAAGAGAATAAATACTATTTAAATTTCTCTAAAAACATGTTTGGTATGAACAACTAGTGGGGATGGTGAATGAGATGGGTGCTGGGTGTAAAAGGGTTGTATGTGATCAGACAGAAATTAGTGTGGAAGAGGAAGAGAGATGATCAAAGACACAGACAATAGAAAATATGTTTGGTAAATTTATCCAAGATTTTTCCTTGGATAAAACATAGTGATAAAACATTAATAATTAATTGTTTCTACTTTTGGCACAAGGCCAGCAATTACCCCAGTGTATTACTGGTAATTTATTTTCTCGACCCCGCAAGGATGAAAGGCAAATTTAACCTCGGCGGGATTTGAACTCAGACCATAAAGAGCTGTAACTCTTTGCTGCAAATCATGGCATCCGACCCTCTACCGATACTGCCAATCCACTGCCCTATTAATTAATAATGATTTCTACCCAGAAATTTGAGGGGAAGGAAAAGTTGTTTAAATCCATTCCAGCAATTAACTGGTACTTTATTTTATAGACCCCTAGAAGGTTGAAAGTCACAGTTGACTTCGGGGAGATTTGAACTCATGTAAAGGGCTACAGCTATCTGCTACAAAGCCTTTTGTCTATCATCCTACCAATACTGTCAAGCCACTGCCGTAACATTAACTAATAATAAAAATAACAATGACATCTTACAGAAGAATATTTACTACAGAAGTAAAACAGGTAAAACAGGAAAAAACCATTAATTTCCTCTAATTTCTATAAACTTCGAGGATAAAAATTGACCAACCTTAATAAAGGTATGAAGACAGGTCGCAAGTGAGAGGCGAACAGTTGAATTATACTTCTTGTCATCTTGAAATTTCCTGATAAAGAAAATATCAAAGAAGAGAATGGGATAAAGTTGAGAAGAATGACATCAAGACACTGAACCTGGCAAAAGAGAAGACATAAGACCATGCCAAGTAGTAAATTACCATATTATGAAAGGTCTTACCAGCAGAACAAGTACTATCATGCTAAAAGTAAGTAAATATGGTGAGAGATTGGAGAATACCTGGAGTGTAGAAGTCTCTTTAGCCTGCAGTGGACAAACTAACCTCTCTAGTATTTAGTAAAATGACATAGCTTTCTTAGTAAAGTGGTGATGAACTGACTGAGGTAAGAATGAGTAGAGAGGACCCTTTGGTACTATTCAGGACTTGCAAACCTCTTTAATGTTGGTGCCATGATAAAATACATCCAGTACACTCTGTAAAGTGGTAGTGCTGGTGCCATGATAAAACACACCTAGTACCCTTTGTGATGTGGGAGTGCTGGCACCACAATGAAATGCACCCAATATACTCTGCAAAGAAGCTGGAGTTAAGAAGGGCATCCAGCACTAGGAACCAGGTCAGCATGGAATGCAGACAAAAATGATTCAAAGCAACTTACCAAATAGCCTTAAAGAGTTGCAGAGCATTATCGCGGTTTTCTGAAAGTTTAGATGTAGTGTGATGTTCTTTATTTTCAGCCAAATGGGGCAAAATCACTGAAAGAATGTGGATACATTTCTGGCAGGTAGCTGGTTCTTGCCAATGGTGTTTCAGTATATTTCTGAAGGAAAGAGAATAAGAGAGAGAGTAGTTGTAGTTAGGAGGTCATCTAATATGATACACACACAAATATATACACATGATCATGATACATATGTAATTATTGTACAGGGTTCAGTCTTGTGTAAGTTATGGTGAAACATATATTAAAATGGTGGTTGTGATAGGATGTATAATATATTTACAATTGGATACATGTAAAAATGAGAAAACTCATCGCTAGAACAGCCATTAAAACAGCCAAATGCTGTCAAAGACAGCAATGGGCAAAAATACCCCAGAGGACAGAGACCAGCGGTCAGTAGTCAACAGAAAGACAATCCACAAGGTGGTTGAGAGGCAGATGAAATATAGAAATATAGAAAGAGGAAGATGAGAAGTTTGTTAGCACACAGGTGACTGGAAGAAGGAAATAAAGAAAGGTGATGTATATTTCATCCATCATATTCCTGCTGTTCACTGTATCATGCCACCTCTATAATGAACAGTTGTATTGGATCTGTTGATATAGCCCTTCATCTACCACAGTCCCACCATGTCTATGTAACAGAGAATCTATGCTGAGGATATATTACAAACCTGGTTTCCTTTCAGTTAATTCCTATCTCTAAAGTAGAAAATAAACTTTGATTTCTTCTACTTTTGATTTATTTTTAAGGAGCTTATGTTAACTTTGATTCCTTAAATGCAAGTCTTACTTTCAAAGGAAAAATATGGAAATCTTACCTGACTTTAAGCAGCAAACATTCCAGATTGGAATCGGTGAGGTATTGGTGTGTGGAGCAAAGTGTAGAGACAATGGTTTGGAACTGTCAAGAAACAAAAGTTACTGACTAGTAAATATATATATATATATATATACTAACTTGTTGTCCAACCCATGCAGAATCTGATAGAGTTGACTAATACAGACATTAGATCTGATAATTCAGGCAATCTGATAGTGTTGACTAATAATAAAGACATCAGATCCGATAATACAGGCAGTCTGATAGTATTGTCTAATAATACAGACATCAGATCCAATCCTGGATCAGATCTGATAATACAGGCAGTCTGATAGTGATATGTCCATATAAATATAGGCAGATTTCACAGAGGATATACATATATATTTATGTGTATAATGGCCTACAATGTATGTAATACATTCAGATAAGACATATAGAATGTATAATGTGGATCAGAGAGAGACATGTACTAAAGACATAGAAAGTGGTGTAAAATAAAAAGGAAGAGGTTTACAATTTATGTAATAATGAAGAGGTCTACAATTTATATATTTGTTGGTGAGACTGCAGAAGTTTCTCGGATAGAGAGAAAATATAAGAAAATAAACAAAAACCAAACACTAAAATCAGACAAAAGGTTGAACAAAACACGGCCATCACTTACCATTTGTAAATGGAATGATTTTGTACAATCAAGGTTTTCTGTGATTTCCATAATTTTGTTTTGGAGAGTATCAATGAGGTTTGAAGTATGTTGTTTGTCATAACTGTGCCATAAACACAGTAATTTCATGGCCTGGCAACAGAGTGTTTCCTCAGCAGAAAGAACTTGGGAAAAGGCATCTGAAATGATGAGAGCACAAAAATATGTCATACGAAGTTGTGCTGGTGTCATGATAAAAAGCACCAAGTCCACCCTGTAAGGTGGTAGAGCTGATGCCATGATAAAAAGCACCTAGTCCATCATGTAAGGTTGTTGTGCTGGTGTCATGACAAAAAGCACCCAGTCTGCACTGTAAAGCCGTAGAGCTGGTGCCATGACAAAAAGCACCCAGTCAACCCTGTAAGGTGGTAGTACCAGAGTTGCGATAAAATGCAGTACAATCTGTAACATGGTTGTCATTATGAAAAACATCTAGCCATAGAGATCAAGCCCATGATGGAGCAAGATGAACAAGATGTGGTCACCTGACCAGTCTAGCCTCAATATGCAGCAGTATATGGAATGGAGGCACATGGCTTAGTGGTTAGAGCAATGGCCTTGCAATCGAAAGGTTGTGAGTTCAATTCTCAGACCAGGTGATGTGTTGTTTCCTTGAGCAAGACACTTTATTTCACATTGCTCCAGTTTACTCAGCTGTAGAAATGAGATGATAGGGACTGGGGTCCATATCATTCCATGAATGAATGAATGATGATGATATCTAGAAAATCTGTTGCTGAATTACTACAACCAACAACAAAATCATTATCATCACCATCATATTTACATCAACCTTTTCATGTTGGTATGGGTTGGATAGGTCAATCCATTGCAGCAAGTTGCTATCAGTTACTGTTAATGTTACTGTTGTTGCAACAGAAAAGATAGAATACCAGACCAAGTGTGAAACTGTTTAATTTGACCAAGGGCAGCTGGTGTTGTTAGTTCTACTAGTTTATTGAGTGTCAGTGATGATGATGATGATAATAAAGAAGTACAAGTAAAGGCTGTGTGTGTGTGTGTGTGTGTGTGTATGTGTGTGTGTGTGTGTGTGTGTGTGTGTGTGTGTGTGTGTGTGTGTGTGTTTTTGACACCCCACCCCAATCCAAACCCCTTCAACCCACCTTTCATGGCATTCTCCTCAAATTCTTTATTTCTGTCATCCTCTTCATCAAATATATCATCATCAAAGGTATTGCTCTCTTGAGATGGACTTTCAAGTGTGAGAAATGTCTCCAATGGTCTGTTGGTTGACATTGGAAATATCTGAAATAAACGGAAACACAGAAGAAACATTTATTTAGAGGTAACATATATAGTTAATATAATATAATACAGGTAACATAGTTAATATGATACAGGTAACATAGTTAATATAATACAGGTAACATAGTTAATATAATATAATACAGGTAACAGTTAATATAATACAGGTAACATAGTTAATATAATACAGGTAACATAGTTAATATGATACAGGTAACATAGTTAATATAATACAGGTAACAGTTAATATAATACAGGTAACATAGTTAATATAATACAGGTAACAGTTAATATAATACAGGTAACAGTTAATATAATACAGGTAACATAGTTAATATAAATATAATATAGGTAACATAGTAAATATAAATATCTAACCCATGTTAGCGTGGAAGATAGACATTAAACGATGATGATGATGAATACAAGTAACATAGATAGTAATAAGGAAAATTATTGTGTAGTGTTTTTTCTAAAAAAAAAAAAAAAAAAAAACTTTCCCGTTCCTTCTTCTCAGTATCTATCTTTCTATTTCTTCTTTTATTTCCCATTCTATCTTCTGATGAAGGACTAGTGTCTGAAACGTTAAGACTCTTTTCCTACTACATCAAGTGTTAAACAAATATATTTCTTCATTGTACCGTGTCGTTTGCTTTGTTATTTGTGTTTACTTTTTGCATATATATATAAGTTTATCCTGGGTTCAATCGGGGGTAACCACTGTAAGTAAGGTACTCAATACAAAGCAGAGTATAAATATTTAATATAGAAATGGCTTCTACAGGACTAGAACTGTTTCATTTGGGAGAAATCATCAGGAAGCCGACTATCCAAGTAATATGGTGGTATTTATATCTTTTCTGGTGGTAGGAGAGGGTGGTGATTGGGATGGGTGGAGGTCATTGGTTGATGGATTTAAAGAAAAGGGAATTCTTTGAAGAGAGAGAGAGAGAGGTGATTACACAAGATATTTACCTGTGACTTGACCATAGCTATCACACTGTCCAGTAAACTGTCAGGCATAAGAGAACGTAATAAGTCAAAGTACTGACATTTATATGACTGGTCAATATAATCAGCAGAGAAATATTGGTAAAGGAGTGGTACAGCTTCATTAATGTACTTGCAGCGAACTTGGTAAGTTGGGGCTCCACACACTAATTCTTCCAGTTTGTTTAGTGTTATCTGGAGTTGTTTTGATAGATTGGAATGTAATTCAGACATCAGTTCCTTCATGGCTCTGTTGACAATGTAAGCAAGACACTTTGACAGGAGGCAGCTGAGGTAAGACACTTTCTGAATACACCAGTTCTAGAGAAATATTACAACAACAAACTGTCAGAGAAATATTTACTGAATTTCTTATAATAAATGAAACAATTGTTGTGGTAGTGGTGGTGTTATTGTTGTTGTGGTGGTGTTGTTGTTGTTGTGGTGGTAGTGGTGTTGTTGTTGTGGTAGTGGTGTTGTTGTGGTGGTGGTGGTATTGTTGTGGTAGTGTTATTGTTGTGATGGTGTTGTTGTGGTAGTGGTGGTGTTGTGGTAGTGGTGGTGTTGTTGTGGTGGTGGTGGTGTTGTGGTAGTGGTGTTGGTATTATTGTGGTAGTGGTGTTGCTATTGATGGTGTAGTGGTTTTGTGTGTGAGTGTGTTGTTATATTTATTCAACATACAAAATCTAAGAATGTCACCAAAGGCCATTGACATTATATAAACATTATTGAGCAGTGTCTGATAAATATAGAACACACTATTAAAGGGAAGAGAAAAGGAAGAAACAAGGAAATGAAAAGGAGAAACAGAATGAAGGATCAAACAACAAAAGAAAAAGAGGGGAGGGGGACAGACACTTATACCCCAGTCAGAGCTGTACTTCAGCTGTACCCTGCAGATAAAACAGCAAAAGTGTTACTATGAACAATGGCCACAGATACATGCAGCAACTGATAGAGGAACCAATATAAAATATAAGTAAACTAAATCTGAGAAATGACCAACTTACATCATTAGTGTTAAGGTTTTGGATGTGTAAAACAAGTTTGTTGATGCGTATGAGAAAATGTTCTATGACAGTAAATAGGCAGCACTTTGCTCTGTCTTGGTAATTATTTTTTGGTACCACTGTTGTAGTAGTTGATGTCAGGTCTTCATTGAATGTCATCTTTAGATATAAGGATTCCACAGGGGAATGGCTGGAGATGGTACATGTATTTTGAAGATCATGGCAGCAGAGTGGATGAACAACAATTGGACTAAGGAGGAGGGTAATGAGTTGTGAGGCAATAAGGTCACAGTTGGTCATCTCAAATGACTGTTTTGTTAATATCACAGTGCTTGTCTCCTCATCCTTATCTTCCCAGGTGGGGAGTAACCAGTCTATCAATGCCTTGCGCAAGAAATACAGGTGGTTGTTAGTGTTGTTGGTGGGTCTTGTCACAACACTAATCCACCCAGCTAAGAGTTCTGATTGGTAGTGATTAGGTAAGTCATAGTAATAACAGTAAGTGGCTAGGAACTGAACAGAATCTTTAGTTGGGGACTGGTAAAATGACGTGAAGAATTTCCAGATGTCTTCATGAGAATTTACACAATGGTGATGAAGTAGGGTTGACATGAGTCTGAAATTACTGTCTTGACATTGTCGCAGGCTAATCTTCCTGTAAACAACAGAAACAGAGTTACAGCAGTCACATAAGATAAAAATGTGTTGTTATTTTGTTTATATACATGGCCTCAGCCTGTCAGTTGGAATATGTCATAGAATAAATAAAATACAGTGAAAGATGATATCATATGTACAGTGAAAGATGATATCATATGTACAGTGAAAGATATCATATGTACAGTGAAAGATGATATCATATGTACAGTGAAAGATGATACCATATGTACAGTGAAAGATATCATATGTACAGTGAAAGATATCATATGTACAGTGAAAGATATCATATGTACAGTGAAAGATATATGTACAGTGAAAGATGATATCATATGTACTGTGAAAGATGATATCATATGTACAGTGAAAGATGGTATCATATGTACAGTGAAAGATGATATCATATGTACTGTGAAAGATGGTATCATATGTACTGTGAAAGATGATATCATATGTACAGTGAAAGATGATATCATATGTACAGTGAAAGATGATATCATATGTACAGTGAAAGATGATATCATATGTACAGTGAAAGATATCATATGTACAGTGAAAGATGATATCATATGTACAGTGAAAGATGATATCATATGTACAGTGAAAGATGATATCATATGTACAGTGAAAGATGATATCATATGTACAGTGAAAGATATATGTACAGTGAAAGATGATATCATATGTACTGTGAAAGATGATATCATATGTACAGTGAAAGATGGTATCATATGTACAGTGAAAGATGATATCATATGTACTGTGAAAGATGGTATCATATGTACTGTGAAAGATGATATCATATGTACAGTGAAAGATGATATCATATGTACAGTGAAAGATGATATCATATGTACAGTGAAAGATGATATCATATGTACAGTGAAAGATATCATATGTACAGTGAAAGATGATATCATATGTACAGTGAAAGATGATATCATATGTACAGTGAAAGATGATATCATATGTACAGTGAAAGATGATATCATATGTACAGTGAAAGATGGTATCATATGTACAGTGAAAGATGATATCATATGTACAGTGAAAGATGGTATCATATGTACAGTGAAAGATGATATCATATGTACAGTGAAAGATGATATCATATGTACAGTGAAAGATGGTATCATATGTACAGTGAAAGATGATATCATATGTACAGTGAAAGATGGTATCATATGTACTGTGAAAGATGATATCATATGTACAGTGAAAGATGGTATCATATGTACAGTGAAAGATGATATCATATGTACAGTGAAAGATGATATCATATGTACTGTGAAAGATGATATCATATGTACAGTGAAAGATGGTATCATATGTACAGTGAAAGATGATATCATATGTACAGTGAAAGATGATATCATATGTACAGTGAAAGATGATATCATATGTACAGTGAAAGATGGTATCATATGTACAGTGAAAGATGGTATCATATGTACAGTGAAAGATGATATCATATGTACAGTGAAAGATGATATCATATGTACTGTGAAAGATGATATCATATGTACAGTGAAAGATGGTATCATATGTACAGTGAAAGATGATATCATATGTACAGTGAAAGATGATATCATATGTACAGTGAAAGATGATATCATATGTACAGTGAAAGATGGTATCATATGTACAGTGAAAGATGGTATCATATGTACAGTGAAAGATATCATATGTACAGTGAAAGATATCATATGTACAGTGAAAGATGGTATCATATGTACAGTGAAAGATGGTATCATATGTACAGTGAAAGATGATATCATATGTACAGTGAAAGATATATGTACAGTGAAAGATGGTATCATATGTACAGTGAAAGATGATATCATATGTACTGTGAAAGATGATATCATATGTACAGTGAAAGATGATATCATATGTACAGTGAAAGATGGTATCATATGTACAGTGAAAGATGATATCATATGTACAGTGAAAGATGGTATCATATTTACAGTGAAAGATGATATCATATGTACTGTGAAAGATGATATCATATGTACTGTGAAAGATGATATCATATGTACTGTGAAAGGTATCATAAGTAGATGAAGCTAGTAATGAACCAGAAACTCACCTGAGACAATTATCCCAAACTTTGTTCCACATATCGGTATAATTTGTTAAAACAGAAGCCAAGATCTGGAGACAGCTGAGTAACAATTCTGTGACATCACATCTTTATATAGGGATAAATAAATAAATAGTTAGCTAGACATATTGGTAAACAGAAGGTTGGATAGGGAGTTAGATCACCATTTAATGTCCATGCTTGCATAAGTTAGACACGTTGTCACATTCAGAGGTTGGATAAGTCAGATGACTGTGTCTTGCTTATTTATTCTATTCTTGTATGTTTTCTACAATTGGATGCCCTTCCTAATGCCAACCACTTTACAGTAAGTACTGGAAGCATTTTAACATGGCACCAGCACTACCACATTACAGGGTGGACTGGAGGATTTTTATCATGGCACCAGCACTACCACCATACAGGGTGGACTGGGTGCCTTTTATAATGGCATCAACACTAGAATTTTACACGATGGTGGGTGTATTTCATTGTGGCCCCAGCAGTACCACAACACATCACAAGGGTGCTCGTTATCCCTGGCCAGGCTGAAGATGTGGTGGTGTAAGACAATATGGTGAACCTAGTTTAAACTTTGGACACAGCAGTGGTGACTAACAACACTGTTGTTACCACTAATATAGTGTTGATAGCTTCTATTAGTAACACTGTGGTTAGTGGTAACAGAGTGTTGATATTGACAACACTGTTGTTAGTGTTAGTAGAGTGTTGCTATTAACAACAGTGTTGTTAGTGGTAATAGAGTGTTGATAACTGCTATTAGCAACAGTGTTGTTAGTGGTAATAGAGTGTTGCTATTAGCAACACTGTGGTTAGTGGTAATTGAGTGTTGCTATTGACAACAGTGTTGTTAGTGGTATTATAGTGCTGCTATTAGGAACAGTGTTGTTAGCACTAATGTAGCAAGGTTATTGTTATATACATATTCTCTGACTTACCTCTTAGCATCAGACTGAAACTGTACGAGGACTTGTAATAAAGGTTGTGTCTCGCCATATTGGAAATCTGAGGGATGTCTCTCTAGAAGACACTGCATTAGCTGAAGCCTAGAAAGGTAAGAATGACAGTGAATGAAGTAAGGTACACAATCTAGTAAACAGAAAAATATAGTAATGATGTAAGGTAGAGCTAATAATAAGGTAGTATATAATAATGATGATACAACAATGTCAAGAAGATAGTGGTGATAGCAACAACAATAACAAGAAGAGGAGGAAGAAGGACAAACATGAGAGAATGAGTAGAATCTTACCAAGGGATGACTTTCTTGTTTGCTCCTACAGAACTAATTTTCTCTCTCAATTCTGATAAACCAGATTCTAGACGCTGTCTTTTGGCAACAGCACCAGACTCAATGTCTTCATCAGCATTAGAGGAACTCATTAGATAAAACATCTGGCAAAACAGAAGCAAACAAGCTTGATTTAACCCTTTCATGACTATATTTCTAATTAAATATACTCTACTTCAATTAATTAATGAAGAACTTTGAGGGATTTACTAAAATTGTTAATTATTTCATTACTAAAAGAAGTGACATATCCAGTGTTGGGAAGTCATTGACATACCTGGTGATATAGATCAGCAGCAAACTGTGCCAAATCCCAGTCTAGTGTTGTCACAGAGTCTCGTAAACTGTAGGAAAGAAATAGTAGTGGTAGTGGTAGTGTAGTGCTAAATTTGGTGGTAGTAATGACAACAGTGATGGTGGTGATGTAGTGCTAAGTTTGGTGGGAGCTATCAAGTATAGTAATTGGCTGGAATTTGCAGACGACATGGTATTACTTAACTCAACAGAAGGTGATTTCTGACTTACACTTGATAGGTTTGATGCTGAATGCTGCATGGCTGGAATGAAAATCAGTGTTGCGAAAACTGAGACACTTGTCCTCTCAAGGAAGCATGCACAGTGCACTCTACATGTAAATGGAGTTTCACTGAAGCAGGTGGAGAAGATCAAGTATTTTGTGGCTGTGGTCACGAGTGACGGAAAGCTGGAAGCTGAATTAAGTGCAAGATTGCAGGAGCTGGTGTAGTAATGTACCAGCTTCAGCATTCAGTAACTAAAAGAAGGTTCAGTAGGTGTAAAAGCCAAATTCACTATCTAAAATATTATGAAAACAAAGGAGGTGTGACTAATCTACTATTGTGTCTTAGTCAAGTTAAATATTATACAGTATATAATAACATGTAGGTCAGATATCAATGTTATACAAACCTTAATGATAATGTGTGACGACAATTGAATTCCTCCAAATGATTATGGATTATTTCATACATTTTCTTTAGATGAGACTTAAAAGAAAAGACGAAAAGAATGAAACAGCAAATAAATAGTTATTAAGCAGATGATGATGATGTTTATGATGAAGATAATGATGATGATGGTACCATACCTCACCATTCCCTATGTACCTCCTCAATGTATGTGTCTGTGAAGATGTATGTATATGTCTGTGAAGATGTATGTATGTGTCTGTGAAGATGTATGTATGTATGTATGTATATGTCTGTATGTATGTATGTATGTATATGTCTGTATGTATGTATGTGTCTGTGCAACTACAGAACTATCACCTGTGATAGGTCAGTCCTTATATCACAGGTGAAACTCCACCACACCTATCATCTATCAATAGTAACTGATATCTTCTTACTCTCCATACAGCCCAGTCTGCTGCCATGGCACCTTCTTCTTCTGTCCTGGCACCAAATGGATTATGGATCTTTAGTTGGAAACTCAAGAACACCAGAATTTGTTGCTGAAACAAACAATGTAAGTTAAATGTAAAATAAAAAAAAATATATGTATATATCCCCCCCCCCCCCCCACCCAATATTAACAGTAATACACAGATGAGACTAATCTTAAAGTCATAAATATTGAAGTATAGTGTATTGAGGCATTACTATCATTACTATTTTAACATTAATTTTTCTGAGATCAATAAAGTAAGTACTAAGTGTGATATGACTGATAAAACCCTTTAAAACATTTTCCATATATAGCTGCAGTTCAATCACTGAAACCAATAAAAGAATATATATATGTATATTCTTTTATTGGTTTCAGTCAATAAACTGCAGCTAAATATGGACGGTGCTCCAGATGGCTGGAACAGGTAAAGGAGTAAAAGAGTGTATATATATGTGTGTGTGTGTATAAACAACAACTTAGTTATATACTGTAAAAATATATTTACTTGCAGTGGGTTTTGTTGGCTCCAGAAATTGAGCAGAAGTGGCACAGCCGCCTCTCCCAATAAACACATCTGATGTCGGCTATTTACAGCTGACTGTTGGACAAAGAGATTTGCAGACAACAATATGTATTCAACTACCTTCATATTCCCATTCTTATTGCTGAAATATGGAAACATAATAGTTTGACTTTTATAACAAGTTTTGAAATAGTGAGAGGCACATGGCCTAGTGGTAAGAGTGTTGGACTTATGATCATAATGTCTTGGGTTCGAGTCCTGGACATAATTTAACGAAGTTTCTTACATAAAATTATGATGGAAAGTTTTTAAATAAATAAAAACTTTTTCAAAGAAACAGCTATCATATAATCAAAGTTTTAGGGAGTTTGGTATGAAGAGGGAGAATTAAAAAAAAGATTGCTGTACCTGGGTCTTTTGAAGAAGTTGATGTAAAACTTAGAAAGTTCCTTTGTTGGTAATTCAGACTGTAAAGTGAAGGCCTGCATGAGGGCATAGATTAGTTTTGTCACTAATAAACTGTTCAATTCATTGTTGTTTGATTGGAATATATCACAGTAAACAAAGAGAAAATCTGGAAAAGAAGTATAAAGCTTATTAAGTGCAGCCATGGCTGTGTTAAGAGGTTTACCTTACAGATAATGTGGGAGTAGGTGTTACATACATGCAGAACCCTCCACTGCGGGGAGGGCTGTACGCTCTTGTAATATACACACGGATATGAATATGCTACATGCAATGATAGATGATAGTGAATTCATTATCGCAGCTGGTGACTTCAATGGACATGTTGGGAAACATCATAACAGATTCCCTGGCATACATGGAGGCTATGGTTATGGCACAAGAAATGGGGAGAGGACTAGGCTTCTGGAGTTCTGTGATGTTCTCAACTTAATGATCTGTAGCACAGATCATTAAGAAGCCAGCCAACGAGTCACCTGATTTCCTATCAATCAGGGGATCATACAAGCCAAATAGACTTTATCTTCACCAAGAAATTAAATATTTTAATGTGTTTGTAAAAACCAATATTTGTGTTTAAAGAAAAAGAAAATAAATGGTGTAAAAATCTTACCACTATAAGTATTTGTGGAGATGTTATTTATATATTTCCTTGTTGTTAAGATGTTCTTTAGTAATAAACTGCTGTAAATCAATCCAAACGATTCTCGCAAAAAGTCCTCCTTCAAAACATGACTAATGTGATTCACAAGTTTTTCACATTTTAAAAAACAACCACCTGAAAGACAACAAATTCAGAATTTGAAGAAAAAACAGTTTAACCCTTTAGCATTTAAGCCATATATGGACAGAATTTTCTCACTTCTTTCTGTTCAAACCAGCTGTAACTGGCTGCTCACAGTGATGTTAAGGTATTGTTCTCAAAATAACTAATATCAAAATCTCAGATTCGATATTATGTGAGGTAAAGCCTTTACTGTGAAAATATAATAGTATGTAGAGTAATATAAATGCTAAAGGGTTAAACTTTTAGTAACTATATTTTTAATGAAAAACACTGTCTAGAATTTGGAAGGATCGACTAAAACATCTAAGATTTGGATGTAAAATGATGATGTTTATACACAAACACACATATCATTTCCTCATCATTCTTATTTTGACTTTTACATGCTGGCATGGGTTGGACAGAACTTTTTGAGGCAATGTTTTACAGCTGAATACTCTTTCTGACACCAACACTTTTAATTGTTTTTTTTTAAACAGGTGGGGACATGATGCACCTATTCTAAACTAGACACACACACACATATATCATCATCACCGTTTTACGTCCATTCTTCCATGCCAGCATGAGTTAGACGGGTTATCCTGTTGTGGGCAATGCCAGGTCAGGTGACCATGTCTTGCTCATACAGAACTGATTTTTGCTCGATTTCTACAGCTGGATGCCCTTCTTAACACCAACCTCATTTACAGTGAGTACTGGGTGCCTTTTTACCGTGGCGCGTACATGACCATTTTACAGTGTGGACTGGCTGCTTTTTGTCATGACACCTACATGACCACTTTACAGTGGATATATATATATAAATATAACCTATGCAAGTATGGAAAAGCAAACATAAAAACGATGATGATATATATATATAAATATATATATCATCATCATCAGCGTTTTACGTCCATATTTATATATATATATCACATAATGAGCTTCCTCAGAGTTTCTGTCAACTAAATTTATTCACAAGGCATTGGTTGACCTGAGCTATAATAGAAGACACTTGCCTAAGCTTCCACACATTGAAATAGAATCTAAAACTGGGTGATTATAAATCAAACTTCTTAATCACACAGCTAACCTACCATGGTGACATGTACACGACAATAACTTACGTTTATTAGCAGTATTGACAACAAACTTGAAGAGGGAAGCAACATCATGTTTCTTGTTTATGGTCAACTGACTTGATGTTGAGGCCCTTGATTTCCTGAGAGATTCACTCTCAATAATGACATATTTAATGACATTCTAGAGATAAAAGAATATAGATGAATAAAACTATAGAAACAATATTATGTGACATGAAATAGTGTTATTACATATACATTGTACGTTACTACACTTTGTAATGTCCAGTCTTTCCTCGACAGAAACAATACTATGTAGAAACAGTACTATGTAGAAATAGTAGTATGTAGAACTAGTAGCATATAGAAATAGTAGTATGTAGAACTAGTAGCATATAGAAATAGTAGTATGTAGAAGTCATTATTTACTGTCAAACCAGAACAATTATCTGAAGAAATTTCATGTTGGATCAAACATTACTTCACATTAAAATAATGAACACATACACACACTCTGCTCTCGCTACCAGTGTGTTTAGAGGTGAAACTGTAAGGGTAAGTGGTACATACTTTCAGAATTTCATTCCAGTACTTCGGCTTACTGTCCAAATCTTCTATCACAGATTTCTTCTTTAACAATGTCCGTAGCTGGACAACATTTTCCTGATTGGTACAGAAGGAGAAGTGAAGAAACTCATTTAAGATAAATAAATTTAAACATGGAGGGTCTCACAAATGTAATATTGTCAATGAACAATCATTGATCAGCTAACATTATCTGAGCAATTAGTAACGAAACTCTCTCTTTTGGGAGTGTTTAAAATGTATGAAAAAAAAAAGAAACACAAAAAAACTACAATCTGTATTGTCCCAAGATTAAATTTCTGTCTATTAATTACTTGGATAACCTCAGTTAATCAAGGTTATTCAACTGACTATATTATATATTATACTCCTCCCATGTCTTAATCACTCGACCCATCACGCTAAATCTATCTCTCTAACCTCATCCACCCTGTATGGTGGTGGTGTTAGCGACATAGCAATAAATGGTCAGCCCAGCCACTAAGTTGGGTGTGATGGCGACATAGCAAAATCGCCCAATCCACACTATAAAATGGTCTCTTTGGTGCCATGACAAAAAGCACCCAGTCGACACTGCATAATAGTCAATTGATGACATAACAAAAAGTGCCTAGTCAACACTGTAAATGTGGTTGGAAAGGCATCCAGCCATAGAAACTAAGCCAAAATCAGTTCTGTATAAGCAAGACATGGTCATCTGATCTGACTTGTCTCACAACAGGATAACCTGTCTAACTCATGCCAGCACAAAAAGAAAAAGAAAACCCCAAAATAAAGAACTAAAGAGTTTATTTGATATTTACCTTCCTCTCAGTAGCTTTAGAAGCTGTCAAACCATAGCTGACAGTACATACATTGTGTGTTGGCATCCTTTAGTTGACAGCAAATCTAGAAAAAACATTTTGTTAACCAAACTTCATTCTCATATATATTAAATGAACTCAAAAGCATTTCATCTGTATGTTTCCATATTTCTAATAACAGACATTTCTTATAATGTTGAAAACATTTTGAAAAATAAGAATTTGGAAAATAACTTAACAAAGGTTATTACATAAAATTTTTATGGAAGGTTTTTAGAATATAAATGGCTTTGTATCATAGAACCAAGGAGGTTCGGTAGTAAAAGTGCTTATAGACTAAGTTTCCATTTGAGATGATCCCTAATCCATGACCCAAGGTAACCTGTAAAGACTACACATTACCTGTGTTATCCTGAATCTGGTACCCTAGTTTGCTTGTAATAGATCAAACTTCATTACACATACCCATGAGTATGTGGTGTTAAATTAAGTAACGTGAGAGGTGTAACACAACCTCTAAAGGAAAAGACTGTGGTGTTATATTGTGATATCAACACTAAATATATAGTCTTGCATGTCTTGGAGTTGCTCTCAATTAATTATATTTATGGGTGACCAGTACTCTGAGAAATGGACTTCGTTCCATTCAGTTGTATGGGGCCATGTCTCTCCTGGGAGACTCTAGAGAGGAAAGAAGTGCTTAGAAGCTAAGATTATATCGAGGTAACGTTTTAGCAACCTAAATAAATCTACCATCAATTTCAGTGGGAAATAATTTTATTTCTTTGTTTGTTATTAATTAAACTCACCTCCTAATAAGCTGCAAAGGACTTTTTAACTTCCAACACATTTCCCATTTCTTCCAAGAGAAGTCCTGATTGAAACTTTAAAACTCACAACTTTTCACCACATTCAAATTTAACACCTTTTGTTATAAGGAAGTCTATTCCTCGATTCCACCGACTGACAGCCACTAAAGCTAGAAGGATGTCAAAGATATAACCAAGAATATAAACATTTTCTTTATCGAAAACTTCTGTAAATTATTTGGTCCAATTCCTGATGATATGTTTGACAATATTTTTAAATTGTCCTCTATCTCTATCTTTATCGATAACTTGACGAGTTCAATAATATTTTTGCAAAACATACATTCAATAAGAAAGTATTTAAGATGTAGAATTATGTTGGTTGTCTGAGAAAATATTAGAAGAAATTTTCAGTGCTCCGTTATTGTGGAGTGTGATTAAATGTGTGTATCTTCTACCACTTCTTTTATTAAATATAAATTGTGTTTATTTGTGAATTAAATAATAAAGAATTTTCTAAAACATCGACTGAGAGTCACGATTAAAAACAAAGAAGTTATCAAACTACAAATATATAACTAAATGACAGCTAATAAATTAGTAAATTATTTCATCATTGTATATCAACGAAACAATGAAATCCACCAATATATTTAAATAAGTGTTTACTTACCTATATATATATTTTTTACATTAAAGTTGTTTATTAAGTTTGGTCAACATGATGGAAAGAAGAGAAAATTATCGTTAATTGGAAATAATTATATACTAGCTTTGTACAAACATTTAATTTAACTGATTTTAAAATATTACTAAATTTAAAAGGTAAAAAAATATACTTCCACATCAAATGTTATTAATAAAATATATTTAAAAAGGCCTAACTACGATTTATTTAATCGCCATTCAAATAAACCGGTGGAAAATGGTAGCCAGTTGAACAGGGGAGATAACTCTAGGTGAACACTTAAGGGGGTGAGGAGTTGATTAAATCAATCCCAGTGTATTAAACTGTAAAGTTGCTAATTTAGATATTTTCTACCAATATCTAGCTATAATTTTTCGCAGTATCGGCAGAGAGTCTGACGCACTGCTTTGCTGCAAAGAGTTACGGCCCTTTGTGGTCTAAGTTCAAATCCAGCTGAGGTTAACTTTGCCTTTCACCCTTACGGGGTCTATAAAATAAAGTACCAGTAATACAATGGTAATAATTGCTAGCCTAGTATCAAAAGTAGAAACAATTATTATTCACAGCTGTATAAATAACATTACAAATTGTTTATAAATTTTACAGAATGAAAATCTAAACACATATAATAAATACAATAAATTATTGCTATAAATCAGCTTGGATTCAGTTTGAAACTGGTTAAACCATTACTCGATACTTTATAATACCTATCTATCTATATATATATATGATAGAATAATCGAGTATCGGAAAATCAGCTCACGAATTAACGATAAACAAATCCGATATGAGTGGCAGAGGGCTCAATAATTTGGATAAATCAGAGCTATAACTAACGTTAAATTACGAACACATAGAGAATATGGCTAAAATCACCCATACAGCCGAAAAAGAACGACCAGGAAGATTCGGGTCACTCAAATAAAATATCAATAAATCAATATATATACATACAGACATATATATATGTGGGTGTGTATATGTGTAAGAGAAAATAATCACACACGCAATACTAATTAACACCATATCACTATAGAGACCTGTTGTAAATAAACAAAGAGTGTATCGTAAATTTCATTGTAAAAAAAACAAACAAACCCATTCACTTGTCAGAAAACCTAGTTTCAATTTCGAGGACGTTATTCTTAACCTATGCCTAAGACTTCTAGCGAAGGAATGGACCGGAAGAGCTTTATTAACGGGTTCCGTCCGAAAATAAAGAAGTGACCTTTAGCCAGACACGCACATGATCAAAGCTGTGATCTCTTGATGTAAAGTAGCGACTATGCCTGGAGTGACTCTCTCATCTTTGAGCTACACACTCCAAGTAACGTTACTCCAAAGACCCTTTGGAGGAACCCTATTTTGGCTGCTTGTATCCATGATAGAATACTTTTGGTTATTACCCAAGATTCCTCACCATAGGTACAGCTGAAGTTATTTAGCTCCACTTTTGTCTTGATAAACTTAGAGAAGCCTTCCTGCTATGATCATCTCAGTTTTTTGTGTATCTATTATTATTACATTCTCTAAGGGCAGTGGGTTGGCAGTATCGGTAGAGCGTTGGACAACATGCTTCGCAGCATGGAGTTACGGCCCTTTACGTTCTGAGTTTAAATTCCGCTGAGGTTAGCTTTGCCTTTCATACTTACGGAGTCGATAAAATAAAGCACCAGTAATGCACTGGGGATCCATTTAATCGACTTTCCTCTCCCCGCTCAAATTGCTGGCCTTGTCTAAAGTAGAAACAATTATTACTACATTCAATAATATCCTTCCTTTGATACCAAAACCAGCTGAAACCAACCCTGGTTCTATGATACAAAACTGTTTATTTTAAAACGTTTATAATTACCTAAAAACTACCAACATAATTTTATGTAAGAACCTTTCTTAAGATCCAAATATGAACTTAATATTGGTTTTTGATCTAAGCACAAAGCCAACATTTTGAGGGAGGGGAAAGTTGATTAAATCGACCCCAGTATATTACTGGTACTTTATTTTATGGCGTCTTGTACTCTCAGTCGCTTCATGCCATGAAACTGGGATAAGCACTGGCCTGACGAGCCTCCAGGCATGAGACAGACTTTAGATTAGGCATTTCTTTAGACTAGAAACACTATCTACTCATACTTGAACAAGAACATTTTCACCTCCAAAAACAGTGACCTTAACAATATACGCAGACAATGAGCCTCTTTCACAGACACTCAAACTGCTAGAAATAACAACCAAGTCTCACCTCAATTACATCATATTCTACATATTCATATATCTGTTAAGCAATACAACTACAGTGTGTGCAGTCTAGAAACTTTCTAGTAGAACTTTGTATAAAGTTTGAACAATTCAATTGTACAACCTCCACTCAGCCATTTGACTGGGATATACAAAAGACAACTCATGATATGCCACAGAAGAAGTATTAGGAACCAACCATATATAAGTAGAGTTTAGTGTATAGTTGATTCTTCTTACTAACTTACTATTGTGTAAAGATATTGACAAGGTTGTGATTGGAACCATGACTATCAATACTAAGTTACTATTGAATGTAAAGATATAGTTGTGATTGGCACCAAGGCTGTCAATATTAAGTTACTATTGAATGTAAAGATATTAATTGACAAAGTTATAATTGGAACCATGACTGTCAAACAAAATGCCTTGTCATGTTTACTTCTATCACTTTACAGTCTGTGGTTAAATCTTGAGGAGGTCAATTTAATTGACCTATACTACTGTTTTCCAGGTAACTTTAAGGAATGGACCATGGCTGGAAACCATCATCATTACTGTTTAACTGTTTAACACACATTTTTACAGGCTAGCATAGGTTAGATAAGTTGTCCTGATTGTGAGACAAGTCAGATCAGGTGACCATGTCTTGCTCACACACAACTGTTTCTGGCTTGGTTTTTACAGCTGAATGGCCTTCCTAATACTGACCACACTTACAATGTGGACTGGGTGATTTTTATCGTAGCACCAAGACGACCATCCACCAAAACTGGCAACACTAGACTGGGCATGGCAAAGAAATATCTAACGAAGAGACAGAAATAAGTAGTGAGAATAGTTGTTAGGCTGTTGGAACTGAGAGATGAAATATTAAAACATTTAGATGAATATTGATATACTTTATAGTAAGCACATCAAAAACCATGTGCTGCCACTGATGGTGATGACCATCACATGAGTTACTGCTTACTATGAGACAATTTTACAAGTCAAAATAATTGCCATCATTTAGGAAGGCTCATGATTCCATCACTGTAGAATTCTTCTGGCTTTGATGCAAAGAATTCCGTCAGCCACTAATTTAACTGGTCTTCATTGGTAAAAGTCTTTGACTGCACTGGAATGCTCATTGAGAGAAAAAGGTGATAGTTTGTAGGTGTGAGGTCAGGTGAATACTGTGGGTGGGGAAAAACCTCCTAACCTAGCTCTGACAGCTTCTCAAGGGCCATCCTTGATGTATATGGTCGAGCATTATCATGAAGGAATCAAACAGGACAGTGGTGTGGGTGCACCTGTATGATGCTTGTCGTTAATCTGTCAAGTTGTTGGCAATAGACATCAGAAGTTATGCTGGTGTTTGGTGAGAGCAGCTCGTAGTGGATGACACCTTTCCAGTCAAATCAGACACTAAGTAGGGCCTTGCAAAGGTGGAGGCCAGCATTTGCTTGTCGTTGTAGCACACACTCTTTATCAAACCACCATCGCTTGCGCTTGCCATTAATGTAGAGACACCATTTCTCATCACCAGTGACAGTGGAACATAACCATGTGGGTGTGTGATGGTAGAAGAGCAGAAAAGTTGCAACTGCCTCCGATATTCATGATTGCGGTCAGACTTTTGGGCACCCACTAGTCTAGCTTGTACACCTTCCCTATTACATGCAAGTGATTGAGAATGGTTGTTTTCGATCTCCCAAGCACATTGGAGAGTTGACGTGATGTCTGGCATGGGTCAGCTACCACCAATTCATGCAGTTACTCGTCATTGAAGTCGGATGGATGTCCTGCATGAGGTTATCTTCAAGGTTGATCACTGGAATGAAAGCGTGTGAATCAGTCTCTGCGTTCAGACACGGCCTGTGTGACCCAAATGCATTTTTAATGCAACGACCCAATGCTGCTCAACGAAGTCAAAGTAAACAGCCAGGAATAAACAATTTGGATAGATCCATGTTGCTTCCTCTTTGACAATGTAACATAAATAAGAAATGCACACAGTACAGACCAATGTACTTCTTATATATGTGTGCATGTGCAATCTTCAACATTTCCAAAATACTTCCCTTTGAAAAATGGTGGCAACATTTCTGTCTAGCTGAATAATTGCTTCTTCATATTCAAGAAATGGTCTCAGATGAAGTTATTTACCACACAAGTACAGGGAGGATCACATGCAGATATTTAAGCAAAGAAAAAAAACAAACAATTTTAGGGAGATAAAAAGCCTTTATTTTCTTTTAGTCTGAAGCACACTACAGCACAATATACAATTTCAGCATTTCTCTATTCAATGAACCAATAAAAAGAAAAAGAACAAAAATGTAATAATAATAATAATAATAATAATAATAATAATAATTAATAATAATAATTACAATAATGGTAATGACAATAATAATAATAATTTCTATGCATGTTCTCCAAGATATACCTAATTCTTGTTTCAAGAAAAGAAACTCTTGATGTATTTCCCAAACCATGAATAATAATGATGATAATAATAATAATGATGATAATAATAATAATAATAACTAAAATGGGGGAAGGAGGAGAGAAGAGGAAGCTGCCCAATCTACCCTATAGTGGATGTACTGTGCTTTGACAAATAAGGTTTTTATAGGGTGGTATGGTGGTGAGTTTTTTTGGTAGGTTTTAACATTTATCATTTATCTTTCTCACCTGCAATATTTACGAAGTTAAAGTAAAATTGTAAAAATGTAAATGAGGGTGCTGCCATATAAGCAAACAATTTTAATGTATATTGCCTATATATATATGTCTATGTATGTGTGTGTGTATATAGTAACACACACACATATATACGTATATATCTATATGCAGAATACACACCTATAGTTATACATAGATACAGATGTGTGTATTATACATACACACACAATAATGGCCAGTTCAGTACTGTCTGTAATAACAGCAGATGGCTACCACTGAAGGAGGAGTATGTGAAGAAGGAATGAGTTTAAGAGTGGTTCTCAGTTCTAACACCAACACTAACAATAGATGGTGTGTGTGTGTATGTGTATGTATATATATATATATATATAAAGATTTTGAAGGTTGAAAGGCTATGATTGATCAAAAGCAGACAATGGAGAGAAGTCTTTATATATATTTTTTGTTAAATTTGTTTTAATCTTTTACTTTCCATTCCAATATGTAATAATGGTATGGGGGGGGGGGGGGGTATAGGGAGTATATCAGAAAGAAATGAAGTGAGGGATATGAAGGGTGGAATCACAGATTTTCTTTCTTTCATTTTATTTATTTATTTATCAGACTTTTCAAAAAAAACAAAAAAAACAAAAAAAACAAATGTATTGTTATGAAAATTAATTTACCATGAGATATTTGATGTAGTTTTGGTTTTATTCTGATTTTTTTTGCATTATTTTCAATTCTTCACAATTATGGTAGGAACACAAATTTTTTTTTTTTTTTTTTTAGATAAATAAGGGTTGAAAATACGTAGGGAGTAAAATATAGTTTTAAAAGGAATAAAATTAAAATGGGAAGATAGTCATCAGTCTGATAATCAGAAACCATTATTATTATTATTGTTATTATTCATTTCAGTTCTTACTATCATTATTATTGTCAATATCATCATTATTTGGTAATACTGCATAAACAAGCAAGCAGGTAAAATTAAGGCCATTACTGATATTACAGACAATATCGTACAGTCTTCAATATTATTATTATTTTTTATTTTTATTATTTATTTATATATTATTTTTTTTTTGGCTGGAATATATAGAAAAGACCTAAAAAGAGGAGAGGAGGAGTAGCAAGGAGGGGAGGAGCTTTCTTCAATGGCCACATGGATCAAGGAGGACATTTTTTTTACATTATAGCAAAAGATTTAGGATGAGATAAATGGCTGCCCCAGTGAGTATCGTCATATCCACAAGTTAAAATATTTAAGATTTTTTATTTTTTCTTCCTTCAAGCCAAATAAAGGTGATAGAGGGATGTTTCATCTTTTTAAATGAAAGAATAAAAAGTATTATCTTATTGAATGATTTTTTTCTTTCGAAACAATTTTCCAACTCTGAATTTAAGGTGAATTTTTAAGAATTTCAATAAGAATAAGGTAAAAATTGAGTGATTAGTAGTGGTGGCGGTGGTGGAGTTTCATGAATTAAATTTCATTTCCAAATGCCAACAATACACATAAGAGACACACACAAAAGACTTGCAGTTTTTATCACAGGCCTGCTCAGCCTTCCAACGCCAGGACATGTCTAAAAGTACAGATTTATCAGAACTTTGCACATTTTCAAATGAAATTACAAATAGCAATTCACAATATTTTTAGGGGGCAGGGGATGGATGCTTTTTTTTTTGTTTTTATAGAATTTTAATGAATTTTGCGATATCTTCTTTTCAACAGTTAAAAATTACTTCACACTTATGGTGTATGTTTTGTATGAGTATATTATATATACGAATATACATAAATATATATACACGCATTCATGCATGTGTGTGTGTGTGTGTGTGTGTATATATATATATATATAGATATACACACACATATATATGGATATCTGCACACATGGGAGTCAAACCCACACCTCTCATTTGCTGGACAAGTACGCTACCATTACGCATATTATATATATATATATATATATATACACACATATATTTACATATACATATATTTATAAATACATATTTGCATTTTTCTGTCTTTGTCATAACGTGAATTACTATATATTTATATTGAGGTCAATTTCTGTAATTTTTTTAAAAAGTTTTTCATTCTTTATTTTAGTTTATTAATTTAAATCATATTCACTACACCAGTTTTGGGTTCTTTTCTCCATTTGGGCCACACTTCCATTTTAATGGAAAAAAAAAAAAAAAAAAAAAATAAAATGGAGTGAAGATATTTAGGGAAAGGGCGGGAGTGTGGGGCAGGAAGAGCTATCATTCACCAACTCTGCATACGATATATGACAAAGACATTTGGGATTTCTTGAAAGACTTTTAACATACAATTACATTAATGTATTAAAAAATAAAAAAAAAAGTTATTCATATTTTTCTTTTTTTTTTTTGGTTTTTGTAATTATTATTAAGTGTATATATGATTTTTATTTATTTATTTAAATTTTTTTGGGGTACTATTGTACTTTTTTTTTGGTTTCAAAAGCAGCAGTCGGCACCACAGCTTTTTTTGTTTTTATATATTTTTTTTAATTAATTTTTTTTTTTAATATTTTGTCTTAAATGACTGGTTGTTAGTTTGAATTTCATATAGACCACAGCCAACACCTTCATATCTACAAAAAAAAAAAAAAAAAAAAAAAAAAAAAAAAAAAATCTTGCAAAAACAATGCAATTCTCTATTACACAGCTGACCAGATAGAGCTGTTCGATGTTCACCCCTTTCTATTTATTAACCTCTCCCCCTCTCTCACTCACACACACACACTGCAAAGGCAATATTTGCCATTTTAAAATAATAAGAGTACTCGCAACAGTAATAATAGTCAGGTAGTAGTAGTGGTAGTAGTAGTAGTAGTAGTAATAGTAGCAGTAATAGTACTAGTAGTAGTAGTGGAAATGAGAACCTAATATTGTTTGAAGCTAGATGTCATATATAAGGATCATAAAGCTTATAAATCTTGAGTCTTGTATTTAGTTATTTTAAAACTTATATCAGCACTTGATAGCTAGATACAAGCCTTCTTCATCTTGTTGTCGTATGACATATGTACAATGGTTAGAGAAGATACAAGCCTAACGGAATTGTCAAGAGACCCCCAATTACTAAATACGTCTATAACATACAATAAAGCCAACTTTCGTTGTTGAAAAGATGGACTTTTAGTTTATACAGGTATGTGTGTATATGTTGGTGTGTGTGTATATGTTTGTGTGTATGTGTTTAAATTTATATAGAAGAAACAGTTAGAGGAAAAGGCAGTATGGATAAACCACAAATCAAAAGTATTTCAACAGATTATGATATGATATGATATGTAGAATACCTGGTCACAGTATTATAAAGATTGGGAGTTCTCAACTGTAACAGGTCATATTTTATTTGGTCGGACTGTGGGAGAAGAAACTATAAACATTTCAGTAAGCATATACATGTATGTGTGTATATATGTATATATATGAATACATATGTGTGTGTGTTGGAGAGAAATAGAAAGGGTAAGTTATATATATATACGCACACACACGAGAGAGAGAGAAATTAATGATATAAATACACAAACACAGAGAGAGAGAGAAAGAAAGATATACACATACACACACACACACAATTTAAAATGCAGAGTTATTTTCAGTCATGATTAATCAATGAAGGAAGACTTTTCCTCAGGGAAAAAAAATGTAGGAAGAAAACAAAAAAAAAAACAAAAACAAAAAAAACAACAAAAACAACATAAGAGAAATGAACAAACAAAAGAAAATAGATTATTTTACAAGAAATGAAAGAAAAAACAAACAAACAAATATATAGATTTTTAAAAAAATGACACTGATACATAGAAATTTCTTTAAAAATGACAGAGATGATAAATGTAAAAAAAATGGTAATCATACAAAGGTGAGACATTGAATTGACAGCTTCTTCCCTGAACTTAAAAACACGATTATATATATATATATATATATATATATCTATATATACAGGTATACATTACACAGGTGCAATTGTTGCTATCTTTTTACACACGTCTCAATAGAAAAGGTGAGACCTTTTCAAACACACTTTCAAATGTAAACAAAAATCTTTGTGACAGTGTTTGTCTTTCTTCTTGTGTGCTACCCCAGACTGTGTGTGTATGTGATATGTTATGTATATATATATATATAATATATATATATATATATAAATGCACACACAAGCAACTAACTGCTTCATCAATACACTATATAGCTGTGTTTACACATTTACCTAATGATTTTACTTTTAATCATCAATACACAATAAATATTGAGACTTGGACAATAATAATCTTAACTATAATAATAATAATAATAATAGTAGTAGTAATAATGATAATACCAACAATAAATAAATAAATAAATAAAATGAATGAAAAATTATATGGAAAGCTATCAGTGTACACATTTACATGTGAAAGGTCAAAAGACATTTAATTTAGAATGGAGAGATAAAATAATAATAACGAAAACTAAACTAACAACAACAACAACAACAACAACAACAACAACAACAATACTTAATATAATGCTAATTTCTTAATTATGCATGGAGCCATTTTTTGGTTGTTATTTTTTTTTTTTTTTTTTGGCAAGGCGGAGCATCTTGCCAAAAAAAAACAACACAAAGAATTATGTGCAATGCCATAGAAAGATATTATAGCCCATGAATCTATGAATCAAGACATTTGGGACATTACTACCACTCAACCATCATGTCCAATAATAATAATAATAATAATAATAATAATGAAATACATTTAGGAACTACATTACTGAAGAGCAAATAAATATTTTCCTTTCAGTTTTTCTTCTCTAAATGTTCTAAAATATTGTTAATGTTTAAAAAATACATGATAACATGAATTGAATACAAAAAAAATTAAGCCATGCTTAATAAACTGAAACTAAAAATATGTATTTATATATATATAGGGATATATATTTTTTTTTGTAAAGGCAAAAAGGTACATTACAACACAATCAAATAGGATATGTTACAAGTATAACCAACAAGAGAAAAGAAATGGGGTGGAGTTTCTAGTAGGAAGGGCTAGGGATCATTTGACAGCCAAGGTGTTACTGCTTTCTAGAAAGAAATTCCATCTTATCAGATTGCAGCACAATTACAAAGAAAAAAAACACACATGCACACCCATACATATCAAACCCACAAATCGCACACATTGCATTATATATATATATATATATAATCTATGTTTGTATATATATATATATATATGTATATCTATACATATAATCTATGTATGTATATATATATATGTATATCTATACATCTACCTATATATATATAAACACACAGAGAAACACATCTACATAAGACATGTGTTTACGTAATTCAGTACACCAGTTGCTCTCAGACAAAAAAGGTTTATATAGCATCATAATAACATATCACTTGAAGTCCTAGTTGTTGGCAACATAAGAGAGCAATGGCCACATGGAATGTGATAAATATTAAAATGCCTTATCCAGTTTTAAGCAGGTTTGGTTAAAGCAAATATATCACAACTTTTTTTTTCTCATTTTCTTTTTTTTATCCTGTTGTTCAATCATATAACTTTTTTTTGGATGTTATTCCAGTGTCAATAAAGCTGAGAGGCATTTTGTTTTTGTAAACAAATAGTGTTAGGATTTAAACAATAGTTTTTTTGGGGTTTTTTTTTTCAATTTTTTTTGTTTTTAATAAAAAGTCAACAAATTAGTGTATTAATACTAGAGCACATACATGTACTAAGCCATTTTCACAACCATCTTTCAGAAAGGCAAGAAACATCCAACTAACTTCCAATTATAAGTCCTAAAAGCTGAGCAGCCTTTCTTTTGTTGATACAATTTTTTTTTGTTGTTGTTGGGTTTTGTTTTTGTTTGTTTTAATTTTTTTTTGAAATATTTTTCTGTTTTTTGTTGTTGTTTGTTTAATATCTAATGTTGGAATAACCAACCAAAATATTACTTGAGAATTGATAGTTCATTCAATATTCAGAATTTTTAAGACAATGGGGTTAACTAAACTGAAGGGTGTTTTTTTGATTTATAAAATAATTGAAAATAAATAAAAATTATGATTTGACATTGTATAATGCTTGTGTGTGTGTGTGTGTGTATATATATATAAATACATATATACACCACACACAAACACACACACACATATATATACATATATATATATGGCTATTTTCCAATAAAACAAGCAGGCATCACATTATTTTATGACATAAACTAAGAATCATTGACGAAAATGATCTTTAAAAAAAAATTAATAGTAATAATAATAATAATAATAATAAAATAAATAATAATAATAATATGTGAGGGTCAACTGATTAAGTTGTTGAAGTGTGTTATGTTTTGACCAGAAGATGACAAGTTGATTCCTCCTATTTAGCATTAGAATCAAAACATTATCTAGAAAGCAGAAGTTAATATTTACATTGACCTGTCCCTCAACACAAAAGGTCCCGAAACCAGTTATGGACAAGATTAAAAAATATTAAAATAGTTTTCCCGTGAGTTTTATAAATGAAAATGATGAAGAAAACTTCGTTGACTGGCTCTCTTAATTATTTCATTAGTTTCTTGGTTTTTCTTCGTTATTTTTTTGTCATAATACGTAATAAAATCCCTCTAGATTTTAGTTTTGACTTCGATTTTTTTTAGTTTTCTTCCTGACATCTTTGCTTTTGCACCATTTCTTGATAAATTTTATTTATAAGAGAGGAGAGGAGGGGGTGGTACTGTTATTTGAATGGATTCCCCCCCACACACCCACAGATTAAAAAAGAAAACAAAGGAAATACTTTCTAACATAGGCACAAGGCCAGAAATTTGTATGTAGGGGTGAGAGAGAGAAAGAGGTTTTAGTCATTTAAACTGACCCCAGAACTTATTGACCGGTACTTTATTTTATCTACTCCTAGAAGGATGAAAGGCAAAGTTGACCTCGGCACGGGATTAATGCTCATATTCCATATACATATAATATTTAAAAAAAAAAAAAAAAAAAATCAAAAAAAAAATCAATAAAATCAATAAAATTAGCACAGCAGTTGATTGATCTATAGACGTATGGATCTATTCACAATTGGATTTCTTCTTTTGCAGTTGCAGAGTATATTGATAAAACAGAACCACAAAAAAAAAAAGAAGAAAAAAAGAGCCAGCAACATAGATTAGGGGAATAATGTCATGCTTGATTAATAATTAAAATAATTAATGGAAATCAAAAAACAAAAACGTTTAATAATAATAAAAGTGACAAAAAGAAAAAAAGTATAATATCAATAAGCAGGCCGGAGTGGTGGGGTTAGTTTGTTTTTATATAACAAAAAATAGTGTTTGTTATCCTGAGTGACATAACAAATTTGTGTATGACTATATATATGTGTGTGTGTGTGGGTGATTTTGTTTATATATGGATGTGTGAGTGTGATTTTGTTTATATATGGATGTGTGAGTGTGATTTTGTTTATATATGGATGTGTGTGTGTAATAAAAGGGCAAAGAGAAAGAAATTTACCAAAAAAAAAAAAAAAAAAAATAACCACACAAATTACAAATAAAATTGTGAATAAATTACAAAAGAACAGAAAGGTGGGTGGGGGAGTGCAGCCCAACATCAGCAGATAGTTATATCTCAATTGGTCAACTAATATCAAAGTTGGTAGAATAGTAGTAAAACAAAAATAAATAAATAAATAAATAAAATAAAACCCCTCCAAAAAACCAAAATAATTTTATAGTCTATCACCGAAAGTATGGCAGGAATTGTGAATCAAGCTACCTTCTCCATTATTAAAAGTAAATAGACAAGAACTTCTTTTCCAAGTCAATAAACAATTGGGAATATTTTCTTTTTTCATCTTGTAGAAGTAATACCAGAGTATGGTAATAATAATAGTCTTAAAAACTGAGTTTACATACACCTAAGCAATGTCAGTTTAATTAAGACTAGTATATTCACAAAATGAATATCATAATATATTTATGTATGTATCCTCTTGAACTCCTGTAACTCCCGAGGGAGTTGTAGGGGGGCACTGTATTGACATAGTGTTTCTGGAGCATTTTTTAAAGCCTGGTGGAGCCCATCTCCTCTCCAGGTCTGAACACAGCAGATTTCTTCCAGAGGAGGATAGATAGTGAGAGAGGAAGCGAGTAAGAGATATAGAGGAAGAATCGACTCCAGTACTAGACTGGTACTTTTTTTTATCAACCTCGAAAGGATGAAGGGCAAAGTTGACCTCGGCGGGTTTTAAATTCAGAGAGCAGTGAGCTGGAATGAATACCGCTAAGCATTCTATCCGATGTACATATATGTGTGTGTGTGTGTATTTATATATATATATATGGGCACAGACATGGATGGATATATATGCATACATATATATATATATATATACGCATACATGTATACACATACCTATATATATATGAATCTACACTTGTATTGGTGTGGTTCTATATATACATACAGAAAAAATATATATGTATGTAGCTTACACACTGTGTGTGTGTGTATATATATATATATATATATATGTGTGTATATATATATACACACACACACACCACTCACATACACAAACATACTAGTGAATGACACAACCAAATCAATAGCTTGCTAATTATATTGCTTAATATTCTTTTAACACATTTGCATCCCCTTCCCCAGAAGGTTATAAAGAGGTATCACCAAAATGAGCCCAAAATTAATAGTAGGTGGTTTGGAACAAGCAGCCATGGATTATAATATTAGGGCAGTTGATAGAAAGATTTTACAGCAAATAGACAAGCTTTCTTTTTTTTTTTGTGGGCATGTTTGTTTGTTTTTCGTTTCATTATGGAAGTTGAAGGATTGTATAAAATTTCAGTATTACCTCTTATGTGGCTGGTAAGGTAGATTCATTAATGCTTTCGGAAGCACAAGCAAATATTAATTAAACCAGCAGCCTTGCATTCACTACATCATCACTTGATATAAAATGCATCAAATAGCTTCGTAAACAAAAACAAAGTCTGTGGTGTACAAATGTGCAGGAATGCACACATATATATATATATATATATATATATACATACATATATATATATATAGCAGGTAAAGAGTTGTATGACCAGTAGTTTCATTAAGACATCTTCGGTTGATATTTTTAATTAGATTTTTTTTCTTTTTTTCTTTTCCTAATCATAAGCAATCACATTGGGATCAAAGATCAATGACTAGTATCCCCAACCAATATTTAAAAAAACTGAACAGAACAGTCATTTTCTATACAAGTAGAAATTATTTTTTTCCAGAGTTTTAATTTTGTTGATATTTAGAACACACCTGCGTAATATGTTCCACAAGCATTCTATTGATAAGTTTGTATCCCCAACCAAATCAGCTTTTTTTTGTTCATAGGATTATATGTGGCTGTGTGTTTGTGTGCATGCATATATATATACACACACACACACATATATATATATCCATATACATGTATATCATAATATAATATATATACATTATATATAATCAAAATGACCAAAGATGACAAGAGGAATGAATAATCAAGGAGTTCATCTAGAGGTGGACAGGATGTTCAGTTATTTAATCTTCTTAAGCAAAGAAGAAATATTTGGAACTAACAACTGTGGGGAGGAACAGGAATTCATTAATAATATGGATTCATATTTAGCAGGCAAGATGGTTTTGACTAGATAAAAACATAACAAGATAGATCAGGCTGGAGGTGACACTGGAGCAGTTAAGATAAAAAGAAAGAACTGAAAATTTATTTCAAATATTCTCATCGTAAGTCAAATTTTTTCCAGCTGATAGCAATTTAGCTGAAGTTACAGTTAGTTTCAAATTTTTTTCTTTTTCTTTCTTTTCTCTTTCACACAAAAACTGTTACTAATATTGAAATAATTCAAACCAATAGCATTCTATAACTAGTTAAACAAGACAACAATTAACATATTTGTAGTTATGGCTCCAAAATTTCAAGACATTAACAAGGCTTTCTTTTTCTTCCTTTTTCATTTATATACAAGGGGAATTTGGGAGTGTGGAAAAAGCTTGGAAATCTATGAAAATGTTCACGAGTCGATATGATAAAATTATAGATATTAAACCAAAACATGAAATATTTGTGTGAGTATGCACCTGCGTGTTTGTATGTGAGACATAAAATATAAGATATTTTAAAATACAATCATAGCTTGATTCGGAATTATTCTACATAATTCCAAACGGTCAATCATAAGTAATGACCAAATATATAGCAACAAACTCGTGTTTATGTGTGTTTGTATGTATGTGGTGCATACATATTATATATACATATGCATACACATGCAGAAATATATATGTACACATGTGTACATATGCATATGTATGTATATATATATATTTGTATGTACAATATATGTATATATATATATGTATGTATGTGTGTGTGTATGAATAATCTCTCTATACACACAAACATATATATAATATTATATATATATATATATAATTTGACAGACTGTTACATATACAAATATCAAAATATCACTGTAGATACTAAGAGCAGCTAGGTTGTCAGCAAGAGGAAATGATTATTATCCTCTGATTAATGCACTAAAATGTCTTAACATTTATTTTCGTTATTCAGTAAAGCTAACAATCATTTAAATGTTTTTTTTAATTCAATAACTCACAATTTGATACATTAAAAACATCATTCCAGGAGTGTCAACTAGCTACATAGAATGAATAGAAGATTTTTTTTTTTTAAATAAAAATAAAAAAAAAAAAAAGTATGGTGCTGAGTTAAGAAATGTTTATAGGTTTATAGGCAAAGACATAATAGGCTACAAACATATATCCATAACTAGTGACATAATCCAATTAGGTTTTTTTTACCTTTCTTTTTTTTTTGAAAAAAAATTTTTTGAAAATTATTTATTTATGAAACCAATTGATTGCAAAAGACAAAAAAAAAAAAAATAGGGGGGGGGGTCTAGAGAGTGATTGATTGTAGCTGACACACATGCATACATATTAAGCATGCTTGGTACAGACATTTTGTAATTTTTACCCGTGTGCATCTATTGTGTGAGGAGAATTCACAAGACAGGTTTCTATTACAGTTTGCATTATTTCCTCAGCAGTTCTATAAGATACACATTTTGTGAAAGAACATTAAAATGCTCTGCATCTCCCTTCTATTATGCAACCAGCAGCATTGGTAGTATATGTGAACAGGTTAAATGGAGGGAAGTGCCGGAGGGAGAGGAATTAGAAGGGAGAGAAATGTTTAGATGGTATTAGCACCATGAAGGGCACTAGGAAGGTTTTTTTTTTATAATTTGCAGAGGTAAAGCCTTTTTCTAATGTTAAAACCATCTATTTGTCAAAACTTTTTTTAAATATTTATTTAGATTCAAATGTACAGAGAAACATGTATTTGTACCATAGAATAGGATTGGTATGTGTAAGTACTTTGATTTACAAATAATGATGATGTTCTTCAACAAATAATACCAGTACATTCTGCCTTCTTGTTGTTCAGAGTATCCCTGAGATTCGCAGCACCATATGGTTCTGGATATTCAAATATTCACAAAGAATGCAGAGGAGGGGAGTGGGGGCACCTTCAAATAGAACATTTATCTTTGTTTTTTTTTTCTTTCTTGCTTTCTTTATATTATATTTTTAGAGATATCTAAATATTTTAGTATTTCAAAATTGCTACTAAGATTCACCAGCCATCAGTATTTCGATGGTGATCTTTTGGCTAAAGTAGCTTGGAAAAGATAAAACTATTTTAAAGACGAATTGAAAGGTATTTTTTAAAACCGGTAGTAGCTAGTTCGTTTCATAAGCACCCAGAAGCCTAGGCTCACAAAACCATTTTGTTAAATAAACTTCTGGTTATTTAGAGAAATAAACATTGTTTTAAGCAAAGAATACCAAGAAGGAGAATGGTCACTTGATAAATATGGAATGGTTTCTTGTGCAAATATGTTTAATATTATCTTCTATATTTATTAATAACTATTGTTTCTCTCTCAATAAAGACGGCAAGAATTTGGTAAGAAGGTTGTTTCCTTAAGAAAGGCATCAGTGTATTGAACACAAGACACAAAATAACAAATAAAAAGATTAGAAAATAATAAACAAAAGCATAAAATGAAAGAAAAAAAAAAAATGAGAAGAAGCTCCATTGAATACTAGTCTAATTTGGAAATACCAAGAAATAGATTACGTTGGAGATACTAACTAGAGTGAAAATATACAAAAATATTTTGCGATCCACTTTATATTCACACAATGACAAGCCACGTAAATTTACTGTTGCTTCTTTAATACATCACAGAATTTACACTTTTCTTAGTTGAATTCTTAAATTGTTAGCATGGACTAGGATATACTGCTGTTAAAATACATATATTGGCAGGTTCATCTTACAAATCGTTCAACAGTTTAAAAACTGTTTAAGTTTAATAAACTTCAACAAAAAAATTCAACCCAATATAAAACAATTGAAAAAAAAAAAAAAAAAAAAAAAATTGAACAGAATAATTTACTTCTTTAAATATACACGAATAATATCCATTATTGATAGATTTTTAGCAATCAGTAAAATTTTCTATATTAGGAATTTCAGCAATCTTGAGATTAACATTTTTAGATGAAACATTAATAGCAAAAATGGAATGTGTAATATTCAGCTAAAGGACTTAAATCCATTTACTATTTTAATACATATTTGATTTGACAAAGCTCTTTCAGATGGGGAATAAGTAGACTAAGGAGAAAGTATAGATACTGCTAAGAAGGAGAAAAACATAATGAAATAAAGGTGGTCGTTATACAAGTATAGGTGATTTGAAGAAAGGATTATATTTTCTTCATCCATGTCAGAATAATTGAGGAGTTTAAGTCACTATATGGTTAATATAGCAGCTAAATCTACCTCAATGAAGGGCTTCATCTTTAAAGTCATATATATATATATATATATATATAAAACTTATAAAGATGGAATGGCACAGCTACAAATGCTAACCAAAATTTACTTTTGATCTCTGTTATAATACTCAAATTAGAAAAAGAAAAAAAAAAAAAAATCAAAATAGGTTTGAAAAGTGTAGAAAATAAACAATTTTCTCAGAAGCAACTTAAAACATTTGATATGCTAACAATACGTCTTTTTTCTTTGTCCACTTATTCCTGAGAGGGTCATGGAAGCAGAGTCCTTAAACACTCCTTCTAGTGGGTCCTATCAGAAGCAACAGTTTCCAACTGATCCGGCTGGATCCCCATGCGATACCAACCAAGATCATGGATGTTATCCAACCATCTTGCTCATGGTCTACCCCTGGGTCTCTTACCAGTTAGTTTTGCCCGTAAAATCTGTCCAGTGATTCTTTCCTGAGACATTCTAACCACATGCCCATAGTATCAGAGTTGTGATCTCTCAATTTAGAGAAGTAGCGGCTCTAACTAGAGCGACTCTCTCATCTCCAAGCTACACACTCTATTGAGTAAAATTACTCTAAAGACTCTTTGAAAGAACTCCATTTTGTCCGCTTATATTCACAATCGTATTCTTTCGGTCATTGCTCAAGATTCATGACCATAGGTAACGGCTGGCATGAATACTGAATTGAAGATAGCGAGTTTGGTTTTTACACCTACTGCCCCTTCTGATTACCGAAAGCTGAAGTTGGCACATTACTGCACCAGCTCTTGCAATTCTTGCACTTAATTCAGTTTTCTGCCTTCCATCACTCGTGAACACGGCCCCGAGATACTTGATCTTCTCCACCTGCTTCAGTGGAACTCCATTCACATGTAGAGTGCACTACGCAAGCTTCTTGTGAGGACAAGTGCCTCAGTTTTCGCAGCACTAATTTTCATTTCAGTCACGCAGCACTCAGCATCAAATCTATCAAGTGCAAGTCAGAGATCAGCTTCTGTCAAGTTAAGTAATACCATTAAGAAAAATTATAAATATATAAATGAGCACCAAACTATAGTGGTTAGTCTGGGTCTTACATTGATTACCTAATGTTTTTTCTTTTCACGGTTTTAATCTTAACATTTACATTAGACCGAAAACATTAAAAAACATTTGTTTCTAATTTAGTTTAAAAAAAAAAACAACAACAAAATAAACATCTAAGGAATATTTATAGTTAGTGGGGAGGGAAGAGGCTTCTTTTCATTACAAATTAAATCAGCTAGCTCAGATTATAATAGTAAATTATTGTTGACATTGATACATTTTTTTTTATTTACTGCCTTGGAGCAAATCTCATTTCTTGAAAAAATATAAGGAACAATCTCCATAAAAAAAAATTCACTTATCAAAAGAAACAACCAAACAGAAATACACTGCTAAAAGCATACTTTTCATATGAATTGGAGTTAAAAATGTCTTTGAAAGAACACCCACAACAACTTTCAAGTTGAAGAGCATCATCCGGCAAAAGGAGTATCTTTATCATCACAAAAATGCTATAAAAACACACAGTAGGAAGTGCATTTTTAAAATCATCTAATTTGCATTTTATGTTTTCATAAGGCTTGTGCTTAGAAACCAATATTCAAAGTGATAACTAACAAAACCATATCACTTACACACGCCTGTAACATCTAGAAATACACATGCATACAATGGACAATTTCAATTTTAAAAAGAAAAAAAAAAAAGAATTATATATATATATATATATTATATATATATATATATATATATATATATATATATATGTTCAATTTTGGAAGGATTTTAGTAACAATTCACCATCGTTTACGGAATATTTTTAATTGATTTTTTTTAAAGAGTATTTTGTTAATTCATATTTTCTTCCAGCCTATCAACTTTACATAAATCTCCCAGCTAAGAGAAAACAGCTCCATACAAAACAGCTCCATGTTAAATTTCCAAATGTTTTTCTTTTTATTATGAATTATGAAGGGACAATTCAGTCTGTGTCATTGAGGTAGGAGAATATAAAACAGAAATGAAACAAAAAGAAGAAACATGTCTTAAGATGCATGTGATTTACTTTCATTTGTCCTGAATGCACATACTTGAGATACTAACGAAGTAACTAATTAAATAGTGAGAAGGATCACTTATTTCAAAATAATATACATATACATACATATATACATACAGATACATGCAAACATATACACATACATACATACATATGTGTGTATGTATATATATATATATATATATATACATATATATATATACACACACACACACACATGTATAAGTATTGAAAATGAGAATTAAAATATACCTACAAAGTTCAAAAACAGCCAGACATATTGAAAAAAAACCTAGTCAAATTATTTCCCCAAACCAGAGCAAATTTGTAGAATAGAAGTACTTTATATATATATATATATATATATATATATATATATATATATATTATAAATCTGTTTGTTTTTATACATGAAAGTCAGTAACCAAAATGAAATTGTTGACTAGATCAATATATCAGAAATAAATTCAGCCAATTCTTCAAATTTGTGCATATATAAGTTTTTTAAAAAGTACTTAATATTTAATTCAGTTTACAAATTATGAAGTAAACTGATTTAATATTCTTGTAAGTGAAAAGATGAAAATGCTTCCCAATACTCAGAGATTACAAAATGTTATATTATTATTATTATTTGTGTCAGTAAAATTTAAATGTGGTGTAGAGTTGAGAAAGTATTCTAAAAAGAGAAAGTGAAAGATAGTAATAACCTATGCTAGATTGAATGTTGGAATTTCTATGGAAATCTTCAGTAAATGAAACAGTAAAAAGGTAAACATTACACTTTTTTAGAATTCTAAATCCTGCATACATTCATTTTCTTGTTTGTTCACCAGTTTAATCATTGCATTGTATTTTAAAAAAAGAAGATATGTTAATAGATATGAAATTAATAAATATATTTAATAAATTAAACAAAAGGATCACAAAGTCATTATGTCACTACTGATTGTTTAGTCTTTATAAGGTTTAAATTGAAAAACTATACCTTGCTTCTTACATAACAGCAACTACCAAGATGTTCAGATATTAAGGAAAATAATTTACACAATTCAAATAATTTTCGGCTGATGAACCCGTTGTAGGTAAGAAATATTATCTTTGTTCATAAAAACCTATTCATATAGAATATTAAGTAAAAGAAGATATATATGTAAATGTGGAGCACACATACACAAGAGCTCAATTTAAATTCACTGTCACGGCTTACTTAAAGTCGAGAACAACACTTCATATTTGAAGGTAAATGAAGAAATGTAGTGCTAAGCAATTGGATTGCTTGGAATATTTCCTACAATCTGTACTGGATTGCTTGGAATATTTCCTACAATCTGTACTGGATTGCTTGGAATATTTCCTACAATCTGTACCATCTGAACATCTGGATGAAATCTGAATTATAGTTGAAAGAAATACAATAGCTGTTCAAAATATAGTAAATTATCTAAACTTAACAAGAATAAACAACAGATGATACATATATGCACTACAATTGATTATTTATTGTGAATTTAAGCTACAAGATACTGAAAGTTTCAATATGATATGCACTGTATGTAATAGTAAGCTAATATACATTGGTCATATACTCACATTTAAGATAAGTTAATGAAAATTTCCAATGGATACCGAAACTTAAATATGAAAACTTTTCTAAATAATTAATTTATTAATTATAACTCAACTGAACCATAATCTAATAAATGTTCCCATGTTCTACTGAATTTGGAACTGGAAAAAGTTTTAAAAGGTATATTTATATTTTGATAGCTGAAATGTTTATATATATATATATATATATATATATGCACGTACACACACACAAACATTTCATACATTTAGAAAAAAGGAACAAAACTGGAATAAACACACACTATAAAGCATAAACAATTTGTAATAGAAAGAACACTTGAAAAAAATAGATATTGTATAAATACTGGGTAGTTTAAATGTCGGTTGTCAAACAGCATATAGTGTCTGATGCAATGAAATAAGCCCCAAATACTAATGTAATCTTCCATGTGATTCCTAAAAAATACTTTTAATTATTGATCAGATTCCTACAAATAAACACACATAGAAAAACCCCGCAGATATGTTTAATAACAAGTATTTTGCTTTCAATAGCTATATATCCTTTCAACCATTCATCCATATAATAGATTTCATTTGATTCTTCGTTTTCATAAGATATTCATTATGGTTTTGGCCTTTTTTTGTTTTTGTAAGACTAGCAGGGGTTGAGGTATATCCCAATCCAGAAGTTTTGAATACAGTTATGGCTGCTCACATACCCCTATATGGCAGTGCAACAAGTTAAGGAGGGAACAAGTTAGAAAAGCGATCATCATGATTTTTTTTTTATTTTAAGAAATGCTTTTTACAGTAAATATCATTTTTCATTGTTTCCTTTGTGTGTTTTTTATAGATAATTTGTTTAAATATATATTATCAGAGAAATAACTGTTACCAATTTTTAAAAATTAGACAGTCAGGTTTTGCTGGGCCAAGAATCTTTGTTTTTGGCACAATAAATAATCATACAAGACAGTGCCAATGTGTATGATTTTGCATATGTCTAAGAGGAATAAACCTTTTTCTTGCTTTTTATTTTTCGATAGAGTTCTTTTCTATGTAAATTTCTTCTCCAAACAAAAGTTTGATAATAAAAAAAGACAATAAAACTTAACTATTTAAGTGAGGATTCCAGTCACTAAAAAAAAAAAAAAAAAAAAAAAAAGTAGTTAAAAAAAAACAACAACAAAACCCCCTTTATTTTGGAGCAATAGCAATTCATAAGAAATAGTGGAACTTGTATAATAAGAAATGCATGAGATTTTGAAGACAAGATTGAGCAATCTATTACATGAATTTCTGTCATTCTCCAATAAATTCTCTATAATTAATATTCCTCACATTCAAAGTTCTTCCTCCAAAGCCAAACCCAAGCTACTGCAATCAGGAATTATAATCTGCAGTAAAACCAGAGATAATCAAATGTGACTTAAAACTAATTCAGAGAGAGACATATATGTGTCTATGTGTGTATTACAGAAATACATACTCACATATATATAAACACACAAATGCTTGCAATATTTTTCTTCTTTTTAAAATTCAATTACTGTGTTTAAAGCACTTTCACTTTCAAATAAGTAACAAGACTGTCGTAATTGTTATTGTCGGTATTGCATGTGTGGAGGTGGGTAATGGTGGTGGTTTTGTCGCCATTCGAAGAAAGTAAGCTTCAATAATTTCATGTAAGCAAAGCAAGAAATGCCTTTCTTTCTTTTCAGAAGAGTTTGAAGAGAAAACACAGTGGAGAAAATAATAGTCATATTAGATTCCTCATATCAGTGGTGCAGCCAGAATAGTAGATAAATATCAACATATTCTATACATGTCATTCCAGCAAAGTTTTAATGAAGGCTAACAAAAGGAACATCATGGAATTTGTTTCCTTTTTGTGGGGTGGGGGAAATGGAGAGAGGGATGGGGTAATTTATAAAGAGAGTAATGAAAGTGACAGATAATTTTCAGAAGACAAAATAAAATAAAATGAAAGAATATAAAAGTAAATAACTTGATGCTACACTGGATGGAAAATTGTTTGGTAACATATATTGCTTAAGAAAAAAATAAAAAAACATTTTTGCCTGCATGTAACTGTTTTGTTTATATAATGTGTCGTAAAGAGGTAATTTTCAGAAATATCTAAAATTAAATCCTTACAGGAAAGAAACAATGCTTAGTCTGCTTAAAATAAGTCATTCAACAAATTTTCTACTTTATACATACAATGGCTGATGGAATGGTGCCCTATCTTTTTAAAAGTTTCGGTTTGTTTGCAAAAAAAAAAAAAAAAAAAAAAAAAAAACAATTTCTAAACTCTCTCATTTTAATTGATTCTATTTTCGTTCATTCTTTTGTCAACATGCTCTCCTACGACAGCCCGGTAGAGCATCAAAACATTTCAGAATGTTTATCACAGTGAAAGAACTGTCAGCTGTGACAAATGATAATGGGAGGAAAAAGTCACAGCAGTTTTTATTTTATTTATATATATATATATATTTTAGATGGGACAGCTTAAAGAAAAAAAAAAAAGAAAAAAAGAAAAAAGAATAAAACTTTTTTAAAATCTTTATAAGATATAAGATATAATATATATATATTTTTTCTTTTGAAATATATGACTTTTAAAAATATTCTTCACTTGAAAAAGTTTTCTTCTCCTCCTCCTATCCCTTAGATATGTTTTCCAATCAAGAAATGTCTTTACCATTTCTTTCACATGCCTTGCTTCTTTATGATTAAGAGCCTAATAGTTCTATACTTAACGAGAAATTAGCTGTAAATAAGAAAAACAAACAAAAAGAAAAAGAAGATACCAATATAAATAATTAAATATCCAAGTATATTTAGCTTGTTATTTAAATGAGAGTAAGGCAGAACTGGAAAAAGATTTATTAGATTAACAGACTAGTTTTCTCATTTTTTAAAGATATCTCAAATTACCCACATGAAAATAATCCAGAAATCCGTTAAAAAGAAATATTTATATTGATGATATTATCATTGATTTCTTCTGACTTGGCACACAGCCAATTCCTTTTAGGGGAGAAAGAAAGATATGGTTGGCTGAATTGATCCAGAATAAAACCAAGTACTTTATTTTATCAATCCAAGAAGGATGAAAGGCAAAGTTAACCACGGTGGGATTTGAATTCAGATCCAAAAGAGGGACAAAACTTTATGCTGTAAAGCATTTATCCCAATGTCTTTACTGTCTAAGTCCTCTCACCACCCCCGCGATGGTACTCATAATAACAATAACAGTAATAATAATAATAATGAGAAGAAGAAGAAAACCCAAGAACAGAAAGTAATTTGATTGAAATTGGTAAAAATAATAACTTTCTATCACAGTATCTATGAGGGTTTTCTTTTGACAGAAATAAGAAGTAAGGATGCTATGGTCCTTGAAAGACAATGGAGGGAGAGAAGGCAGAATAATTGCACAACTCCAGCTTAGATTTGAAGTTTATTAATATTCTGTCTTAGGAATTGTCTTAACAGATAATTGAACACCAGTTTGTATAACACTTCTTGCAGTATGTTGTTGATTAAACTACAAAATGACAAAGAGATCAGTGAAAGTAGCTTTTAATCAGGAGCACACATGTCTAATAGCTTTGTTTTATATCTAATATTCATGTATTCTTTGAGCAGTATATTACTGTAGTTTGGACCAGCATTTAAACCCTGTAACAGGAATAAACGCTTTCACTGTTCCCAATTTGAACCTATGAAATAAATACATGTCTATGTCATGTCAAGAATGGATATGTTTTGGTCAGATCAGATTTTTAGGGAGTTTGGAAAAGGATCAATGTTTGAAGCTCTTAATAAATGATCACATACTTTGATATGAGACCATAAACTTTATGTGTTTCCAATGAAAAAAACCCAACAAATGTTTTCTAATATGTGATTTTACAAAAATAAGCAACATTTAATCACAAAAGTATTAAAGAAATGATAAGAACTAAAGCAATTAGAGATATTTTCTCAGTGATATCTGCTAACTTACAAAGGTAAGAAAATATATGGGATACAGGTAATAGCATATGTGAGAGAGAGAGAGAGAGAGAGAGAGAGAGAGAGCGAGAGAGCGAGAGCGAGCAAGAGAGGGAGAGTTGTGAGGTAAGAAGAGAGAATATAACTATGAATAGAAAATGAGTTAAAAGTATGCTATTATACAAAGATGAGCAATGGTTTGGATCAGAGGATAATCATAATTACAAATCAATCGATTGTCAAGTTTTGGTGAAAAACTAAAATACAAAATGTCGAGAAAAAAGATGAAATTCCACCTAATTTTCAAAATGCATCTAGAATTTTACTAACATTATATGAAGCTAATGATTTGTTTTACGTTTGCACTAAGCCACAATTCTGTAGGGAAGGAATATAGTGAATTAAGTCAACTGCAGTATGTGACCAGTACTTATCAAATCTGGAGAAATTACAGGTGAAGTCAATCCTAGTCTAATTTCAATTTGGAACAAGGAAGGACAGAATGAAATACTGAAAGGTATTAAGTCCAGTTATCTTAATTATTTGCACCGCTAATGTCTTAATCTTATCAAATTAATGAGAGAATTTAATCAATAAGTTTGAAAATATTAAACTTCTTATATTTGAACATTGGCAACAGAATTTTTTTTATTTGTTTTCGTTTTTTATGAAAAGAGAAAAGTATAGGCTTTTAAGATAGCCAATTCAAAAATCCAACCGTCTTTGAGCATAATTTTTAAAACTAGAAGGCTTACATCAGATTGTTATGTCTCTCTTTTTTTAAAAATTTAATTTTAAATTTTGAGTATTTATATATATCTACAGTAAAAGATAATTTGCATTGTTTGAATGATAAATTTAATTTATTGAATGAAAATAAACAAACCAGAATTAAGTTTGATTTGAAAGAAGTTGTATCATAGTTTGGCAATAGCTACAGTAAGTAGATCTTGATGTCGTTTTGTTTACAGAAACTTTTCTTTTGTTGTTTTAATGCTCTGATAATAAAAAAAAATCTCCAAAGAACAGATAAAATAAACCAGCAAGTATTAATGGTTGATCATCAGCTGAGATTCTCACTTAGCTTCTGAGCTGAATAAACGGATAAGCAGAGCAACGTTCTTATTCCACAACCAAACAGTGTGGAGGAGAGAATGTAGGCAGTGACTGAAATTTCAACATTTAAGAACTGTCAATTCAGAGAGGGATGATGGCAGGATTTTAGAAGTCTTCCTAAAACAAACATGACTGAATTTTTCAGATAGGGCTTATATTACAAAATATAAACAATAAAGCAATGGAAATTAAAATAAATGTTCTTACATTCTAACACTATTATATATATATATATATAAAAATCTTCCATTGCCACTATTATGACTGATGCTCTGAGGCATCTTACCAACCTCACATACTTATAATGAAACCAATGATGTTCATGGTATATTTATAATACGCCGAGAAGCCATAACTTCACCAAGCAATCTTGTATATTCTAACAGCTTCCATTCAGATAAACATTAGGATATATAGACTAGAACATTAAAAACATTCTTTTTTTTAAAATGTAATTCTTCCCCCATGAAGATCAGAACAGCTACAGGCCCAGCCTTTCCCTAACAAGTACAGACACGGAAAAAAAAAGAGAAAAAATAAGGCAGGAAAGAAGACACAATTTTTTTCTATTTATCAATTAGAGAGTAAGAAAATAGAAATAAAAAAAAAAAGAAATGTTTCAACAATATCTTTAACGTACAATTCCAACCTTTAACGTATTTCAAATGAATAACTCTAGAGAAAATAAATAAAATACATATAACCAAGATAATAGCCTAAACTGGATGATATTAGTAAAAGAGGGCTGGCTATAACAGCTAGAGGTAAAAGCAATATAATGAGATCAGCAATTAAATGGTAACTTCACAACTGCTAGGCACAAGAGAGCTCCTGACTAACTTTCAAGGCAAGGAATTTTAGTTTTCTTTTTTGTTTTCATTTTCACTGAGTGTGTGAGTGTAAGTGTGTATGTGTGTGAGAGAGTGAGTATATGTATGCGATCCTTTTTAAACTCAAAACAATTATAAAATATGAAAAATAATTAGTTCCTATAACCAAAATATAATAACGTAAAAAGAGGGGAAGTATAAGAAACCTTATATTAGCACCAATGCAAAGATATTCTTTATCAATGCTATTTAGGAGGAATTTGTTGTTATGGTTAGTCAAAATATTTTCAAAGACACACAAGCAGAATACGACAACATGAACATGAGGGGCCAGTTGACAAAATTTTCTTTCTCCTTTAACCAATAAAATATTTGTAGAAGATAAAAAGGATGGAATGGAAGAAAGAAATGAAGAAGACAAAAAAAGATAATATACTAGTATACTGACCAATAACCGAAAGGAATGATGTTTTAAAATGCATAAGGTTCACAGTAAGGGACAATGATTTGTCCAAAATTTGGCTTTTTTCTTATCTTTTTTTCTTTTTACAAATGTTTAGATTATCATCCATAGGGCAATGATAAGGAAAAATAGAAGAATTTAGAAAAGCTGTAGTTGTTAGCAGGATTAGTTACAGCCAATTAAAACACAAGAATAAAAATAATGAGATATGTATTATTGAAACTAAGACTATTAATGAAACATTTCGCTACAATAAATTCAAAATGCTTTTTAGATATTTTTTGTGTGGAAAAGAAAAAGTTTTTTTGTTTGTTGTTTTTTTTTTTGCCTTTTTTTAAAATTTATTTGATGTTTTCATATCTAGAAAGTCCAGATTAAGCAGTTTAAATAATTTCAACTTTTAAAAAAGCATTAGATTATCACAGTTTTACAATACACAAACAATAAATTCTTAGATTCTAATAGATAAGAGTTTGCATACGGGTGAATCTATATGAAAATGAACATTACCAGTATTTTAAGAAGTCAACATAATGAGGTGAATATGGAATCAGTCTCATGGTTTCGCAAAATTGGAAGCTTTTTAATTTACAATTTGTTTGTATTCATATATTAAACAGTGCTTTCTCCAAACCTACTTCAATAACTTTTTTGTTTTGGTTTTTAATTTTAAACACATTTCCTTATTATGTCTTTTGGTTGTGGTTTGCTTCATTTTTGTCGATTCATATTTGATTGGCTGGCAGAAATTCATAAGACATCACAGAACATCAGTGAACCATTATGGACAGTTCAAATATATGTCAAATTAATCACATCACTAAATGGAATAAACATTTTTTCTTTCTTTTCATTCAGATAAAGTATCCTGAAATATCTTAAAACAGTAGTGTAATTTGTGTTTCTTTCGGAATCGATAAACAATTCTATTAAAACTTAACTGATCCCACAAGACTTTATGTAACGATACTACCATCTAACTTTAGGAAAGTCTTTCTGTTATTTTATTGTCATAATATAATGGGTTTTTATATGCTGCGATGAGAAAAATTAATGGCTTAAATCGCAGAGCAAATACTAGGAAATTTGTTTTCCCTTAATATATAACTTAGAAAGAAACAAATACTGGAAAATACTTGGCAACAATTTAACTACACAATCTGTTTTGTTTATTGTACTTTTAATAGTTGTTTCTATGCTGTGTGTACATGTGTGGGTGTATGACAGTATGGGTTTAATAAGGCCACTAAAGTAATATGTGAGAAAGCCAGCAGTATGATCATTGCGTAGTATATTAAGAGAAGAGGCTTTGATGGTAAATTCCTCACAGGAATTAGATATTTGACAGAAAGCACCAGTCTATTTGAAGGTAATTCAAACCTTTTTTTTTTTTAAATAAGAGGAGAGACAAAAATAAAATCAAGAAATGAAAGTATATGAACAGATTAAGCTCAAAGCACACACTGAGTTATTAGACTTAAAATTTGATTAAAAAAAAAAAAAAAACTTCTGAGCAGGAAATTCTGAAAAGGAACTTGACTTTTCAAAATAGTAATCACCGAATGGAAAGATTTTTTACAATGTACTTTTTTTTTAGTGTTTTTTTTTTTTTAAATAATGGTGAAATTTTACTTCACTGGGAAGATCTCAATTGTTTTTTTTTTGTTTTTTTTTTGTCATTTATAACAATAAAAAGATTTTTAAGAAGACAAAGGAGAAAACAAAACATATAGCACAATAGCAATATTAGTACATGTGTATTAGTGTTTGAGGATCACTGGCTGCACCACTGATGATGTATGTACTAAGGTCAAATAAATTGAAAATTACAAACTAATGTAAGGAATACAAAATGACCACAATAATAATAATGATGATAATAAAAATACAATCATTAAAAAACAAAATATTCTAATCCCAGAAAACAGTCAGAAGTGAGATAAGGAATTCTTAAAAGCTTATACACCAGTATTAGTAATAATAATAAAGTTTGGAGAGAAGAATACCATTAAGAACTAATGCTAAACTTGCTAAATCTAAGTGTCTTCGGTATTTCAAATGAATTAAGTCTTTAATTACAATAAAAATAAGATATCTACTAATGTGTTATGGTAAGAATTGTCTCTTGTTCATAAGATATAGATTAAGTCAGAAGCAGGTGGTAGATGTACTTGTTTTAAATGCCCACCACAGTTAAAAACTTCTGGAAGGGATAAACCATATATACATATCGATGTATATACAGATAAGTGTATATATATATATAAATATATACACATACACACAACATGGAAAGGATGGAGAGAGGTGTAAAATGGATTCTTTAATATTTACGTTCGTTAAACAGCTGACTTTATAAATTTTGTATTCTGTCATTACAATAGTTTTGATATCTTCCATTTAGTCAGGAAAGAAAGAATAACTTCTTCAGAAGATAACCACAGCTAAAAATTATATACACACAGAAAAACAGAAAATAAAAAGGAAAGGATGAAAATCAGTAAACTGTAACAATCTCTTACAACTGCTACTAGAGTAAGTGTTGTATGACCTGAGGAAAAGCTGCCATTTCTAATACTGGAATGTGTTAAGTCGATATACACAAGTTCCTATGGCTACACAAAATACCTTATTATTTGATCCCCCACCCCCACATAAAAAATAATGGAAGTGGAGAAACATATACCACTATTCACAGATACAGAACAAAAATTAATCAACTGATTGAGAAAAACTAAAATACATACAATATACTCATGATATTTGTCAATGTGTATGTGATAGTATATTGTAAACACTTCATTATATATATATATATATATATATATATATATATATATATATATATACACACATGTATGTATATGTATCATCATCATTGTTTTTTTACATCTGTTTTTCCACGCTTACATGGGTTGTATGTATGTATGTATATATGTATGCATGTATATATGTATGTATGTCTATGTATGTATATATAATTAAGTGCTGTCATGACAATGATAAGACAAAAGAAAACAATATCTAGATAGGTTTGTACAAAACAGGCCACAAGAGGCAGCTTTGAGTTTTAGCAGTAGCTGTGGCAGTAGTTGTTATTGTGGTGATAAATCTGCCTCTCAAGCAGCAAGTCATAATTAAGCAGGTGCAAAATCTATTCAGTATGATTGGGTCACAGACAGACATACTAACACACATATATACATACGTATATGCAAAAGACATACTAACATTTGCAACACACACATACACATACTTATATGCAAAAGACACACTAACATTAGCAATACACATACACATACGTATAATATGCCAAAGACATACTTTTTTTTATCAATTATAATAGTTTGTTATTGGGAAAGATACGACATACAACACACAGCCCGACTGGCAAGTTAACAAGGCCTTTCCATATTGATTGTCGTATAAAAAGAAGGGAGATAGAGAGAGAGAGAGAGAGAGAGAGAGAGAGAGAGAGAGAGAGAGAGAGAGAGAGAGAGAGAGAGAGAGAGAGTAATGACTGCAAAGGAAAAAAAATAGTTAAAGATAGAGAGAAGAATATTTCAACGACTCAGCAGTGTTATTAGTTTTATGAGTGTTTTGTTTTCATCAAGCTGCCACAAGCCAGTTCGTAGCAGAAAAAAAAAGGTGGATACTGCGTTGTTTAGTTGGTTTCAAATAGATTTTCAATTTAAAATTTGTTTTTTGCTTTTATAAATAATACAGATGATATTATTATCATCATTATTATTACTATTATTATTATTATTATTATTATAGCTAGTATGATAACAATAATAATATGGTTTAAATACATTCTTTAAAATTTATTGTATTTCTAAGACAATAAAAAAAAAAAAAAAACCGAATGTTTTTTGTTTTACATTTAAAATACATTAATTTAAAATAAATCAATTTGCAATGTTTTTTTTTCCTTTTCTACAGCTACTTGGTTCATTGTTCAAATTATTAAACGTTGTATAATAAAAATTACTGATTTTTTAAAATTAAAAATCTATTTCACGATGAAAGATGTTTTTCTTTTAATGACTAATAAATGAGTGGAATTAATTTATCTAAAATATTTTGTTGATGAAAAAAAAGGAGAATGACGATTGTTACCTAATTTATCTTTCTTTGTTAATTTAAAACTACTAAGATATATGTGTATATGTTATATATATATATATATATATATATATATATATTATATATACATATATATTATATATATATATATATATATTATATATATATATATATTATATATACATATATATATATTATATATATATATATATATATTATATATACATATATATATATTATATATATATTATATATACATATATATATATTATATATATATTATATATACATATATATATATATATATATATATATATATATATAATATATATATATATATATATTATATATATATATATATATATTATATATATATATATATATATATATATATATATTATATATATATATATATATATCTTATGTATACATACATTCAC
>OZ024750.1:9798303-9855803 GCA_964016885.1 Eledone cirrhosa | reverse complement strand
TATTTTGAGAGCAATACCTTAACATCAGTACGAGTGGCCAGTTATGGTCAGTTTGAACAGAGAGAGGTGAGAGAATTTTGGCCGGATATGGCTGATTTAAATACTAAAGGGTTAAATATATTATGAAAATATTTTCTTTTACTACTGTATCAGACTGAAATATTTTATTATAAATGATAAACTAAACTGAATATTTACTAACTTGAAAAGAAGTTATATTTTCTTAATAATAATGAAAATGATTGTGTACAGTGCTCAGGTGCACTACAATTCATCAAAAGTGCATGTATAGTACAAATGTCATATACAATATTATCAAGATTGTTTATTATTTATTAGAAAAATTATATCTTATTATTTACATTGATTCTAATCAACATAAAAATGTATGTTTATATAAATTTCAAGTAGGAATTCCATTCAAATTCAAATTTACGACAGCAGCTAATAATATCAACTTAGGGGAAATGTACAGATTAGCTTTGAGGATAACATGAATCTAATTAACCAGAGGTCTATCCTCAAATATATAACATTGAGAGAAATTTGAAAGTCTTAAGAACTGGCAATGTATGGGAACTCTCAGATAAACATTCACTATTTTCCAGGTTTTCAAAACCTGGAATAACCATTTGGCAAAGTGAGTCAAATAACAATTCTTTATTTAGATATTCCCATTTTTCTTTAAATGGAATAATCTTCTCATAGTTTGGTACAAGACCATACAGTTTCTGTACCTACTAGAAATTGAAGTGGGAACTATTAAATGTGGATTAGAAACACCTGTGTTTTGTAAGGAGTTAAATATCTAAATAAATTTTACTTCCATAAATAGCAGAGTAGGTAAAGTGAAACTGACCTGGGGAGTGAGATTCCTGAGGACCAACCAGTTACTTACAACCCATGATGCGGACGAGTTGACTGAAAAGAATAATGGATAAGGGATAGAAAAGAGTACTGAAAAATTGTTATAATTTTTTTTTTTTCACATGAAGTGCACTGTGCAATAATAGTAGAAAATAAGCATGGAGACATATATTGGTGTAGAAGATTTCTGAAATTTCCCTTATATGTAACAAAACAAACCGATATAGTAGAAATCTGGCTGGATCTCCAAGTGAGACCAGCTAAGCTCATGGATGTTATCCAACCATCTTGTTCGGGGTCTACTTCTGCTGGTAGAATCTGTCCAGTGATTCTTTCCTGAGACATTCTAACCACATGCCCATAGTATCGGAGCTGTGATTTCTCAATTCGGAGAAGTAGCAGCTCTACCTGGAGTGACTCTCTCATCTCTTAACTACACACTCTATTGAGTAACGTTACTCCAAAGACCCTCCAGAGGAATCCCATTTCGGTCCTTTGCATTCGTGATCGTATTCTTTCGGTCATTACCCAAGATTCATGACCATAGGTAAGGGTTGGCATGAATTCCAAATTAAAGGTAGCAAATTTGGTTTTTACACCTACCGCTCTTCTGATTACTGAAGCTGGCGCATTACTGCACCAGCTCCTGCAATTCTTGTACTTAATTCAGCCTTCTGCTTTTATCACTTGTAAACATGGCCCCAAGATTCTTAAACTTCTCCACCTGCTTCAGTAGAACTCTACTCACATGTAGCAGGCTTCCTTGAGAGGACAAATGTCTCAATCATCGCAACACTGATTTTCATTCCTGCTGTGCAGCACTCGGCAGCAAACCTATCAAGTGTATGTCGGAGATGACCTTCAAACGAGTTAAGTAGTGCCATGTCATCTGCAAATTCCAGTCGACTGATCCTACATCCACCAGTCTTGATACCACTTCCAACTCGAATGAACATATCAATCCTGTTCCTGAAGATTATGAACAGGAGAGGTGACAGTATGCACCCTTGGCAGAGTCTGACACCCACATTGAATGGTTTTGATTTAGCCCCATTTATTCAAACACAAATACTAGGGATTTCATATAGAGACATCAGGGCATCAAGAAACTATCCATACATCCCATACTCCTGTAGGACGTTCCACAACAGGTCCCATGGAATACGGTCATATGCCTTTTCAAGGTCTACGAAACAATGATACACTTCTTGGCAATACTCCCATGCTGACATGGAAAATGGACATAAAACAGTGATGATGATGATGATTTTATATCAAGTTTCTCTCCTTTCCCTATTTGAAAAGCTGTATAGTTGATAAGAATAGTTCTGAAGATTGTTTATGGTGTTTACTGAAAGGTTTTTCATTTTTTTTATATAACATTTGAAAAATTTGTTTAAAATATTAGTCAAGAAGAAACCCCAACCCAGTTATTAACAGATTTTAAAATGCATATGTTTATCAAAACAATCGTGAGAGATTCTCCAGGTTTCGTTAGATGTCTAATAAAACTGAGAAAACAAATAGTTCTTTAACCCTTTAGCATTCACATTGAATTGTCAAATGTCATGTTCATCTATTCGCATTATTTTCACTTAATTATACTCAAGAGGGTTATCAATTTTATTTGTTTGTAATTACTTTAATTTTCTATGTGCAGACTTGAAATTTTGTCAGTAGATGTTTAAATAACTATAATTTACAATTATATATTTTTACCTGATTTTTTTTGTTAAATTTGACTTTTATGGGCAGGTGAAATTAATTAACAGGTGTAAAAGTAATAACTTTATGGATAAACACAAACATTTTAACTTTATCTGCCTTATCCGTTAGATTTGTTGCAAAAAAATCCAATAATGATCTAGATGCTGATTTCCATCAATTCTAGCAGTTTTCCGAACAGGTGAATTAATTAAAAATGCAGGTGTAATCAGTACACGGTTTTAGTCTTTCTCTACATTCCAGGCAAATATTTTCATTGAAAAAAATGTATAAAACCTTTTCACCAGTCAAAATAATATTGGCAATGCACTCTGTAAATGTACGGTGTAAAATTACGTAACAGAAAGTTCCCAATATATAAGTTTATACACACTTTTAAATTTTTCTGACATTTCAATTAATGGTCGTGTACAGTGGGTCGTAATTTAATTCATTTCTACCAGGGGCATTTGAAGTATCAACCAGGTGCAAATACTGGTTTAATTTGATGAATCTCGTTTTTGCCATAATACTAGATATATAAGGGTCACCAAACCTTATATCAGTACTCCAATAATTCCACAGTCGTGGAAATTGTTTAATACCAAACATAATATTTATTGTAAAAAACGCTTTCATTTCGGCAGAATCTGTCGGACGCCATAACAGATCGGGTTTTCCGATATTAGAAATTTGTCGTTGTGCATAGCGATTTGCCACAACTTCGAAGAAAGTTTGTGGTAAAAATAAAAAATAATAATCCAGTGCTTTAGCATCGGGTGGTAATGTGTGTTGTGGTCCAATATTTTCAGTAAAATCCGAAACATGTATCGATGTTGTTTCTTTCAACCACGTTGGTGTTTTTTCAATGGTGTCAGTCAAATCTTCTCTTTCACTTTCAAAGTGACTATCAGATATATCAGAAATAAATATATCTGATTCGTTTGAAGATAAATCACTGATATTATCTTCTGTTTCTTTTTGATCTCGAATGTCGTCGGACGTAAAACCTTCAAATTCGTTGTCGCTACTTTCGGAAGCCATGTTACACTTTCAACGTTAAAAACACGTGTTTTCGCAAGTTCTTTAACTATACTAAGAGTTAATTTTCGTGCATAAGGCCTTTATCTCGCAGTAATCTCGAATTGACGAGATTTCGATGATGTCAATATTTATTTTTAGAAGGAGATCTCTGTGTGTTATTAAATGTCGGTTTTTGTCGGTTTGAATAAATGAAAGGAGACATAATCTTGTCGGTTTTTGTCGGTTTGAATGCTAAAGGGTTAAAGCAGTTTGGTAACCATAAATGTAATCAGCTAACAAAAGAAACAAAGACCAATGGCACTAACCTGAAGGGAATGGTTCAGTTGATCTTCCAGACCAAGATACCTGACGGCTGCCAGGAAATGAGCTGCTGTTCCAGCTGGATGTAGATGCAGATGTAGTTTTGTTATGAACAAGGCCTGGTGGAGGGCGAGCAGAATTGCCACTGGATTTGGGTTGCAAAGGCACACCCCAGACCTCAGAAGTGAAGCTGGTGGGAGTAGTAACAGATTCAGCTGAGCTCCAATTCTTTTGACTTCCACCAATTGTTTGAGATGAATTGCTTGTTTTAGGGAAGTCTTTCATTGTCCAGGACTCTGAAGTGACAATTGGACCGGCTTTGGTAATACTAGAGGAGAAGTTATTCAAGTAATCATCTTTAATAGTATTAACACTGAGTGAGCGAGAAAAACTTCCTGGAGTGATATATGGATCATCTTCCACACTTTTAGTACCAGTAATTCCTTGCCAGGGCTTACCAGGGACAAATTCTGGAATCATATCATTCAAATTGAGTGCAGATGAAGAGCTAGCAGATTGAGATTCCTTCCCTTGAGAAATGTCTTTGGAAGATTCAACTTGACTATTTGTTCCAATTGGAGATACATTGGGCCAATTCTGGGATGAAGTTGTGGGGGCATTCGACCAAGTTGAATCACTGAGGCCAAGACTCAAGTCATATCTTCCTAAATTCGAAGAAGACATAGAGTGGTGGAGAGGTTTGGAACCCACAGCCTTATTCATCATTGGATCAGAGGGGATGTTGGCATCTTTGTCAGGAGAAGGACGTTTCCACTGGTTGAGAAGACGGGACTGAGAGCAGGTGGATATGGAAAGGTTGGTCATATCATTCTGCAAGGGTGAGAAAGCCTCTATTGGTTCAGGTATATTTTGAGGTTTGGGAAGATTTTGCTGGGCCTGAGCTATTTGTTGCTGTAGCTGCAACATTTGTGTCTTAAATCGATTAATTGTTTGGTCCATTTGCTTTTGAGTATGACTGGCATTCCCACCACTACCATTTCGGTTCTGCTGCTGTAGGAACTGTTGCCTTGTAACAAGCTGTTGCAAGCCTGATTGCATTTGCAGTAATTGTTGCAAAAGAAGGAGCATTGGAGGAGGCAATTGCTGGTTTAGCAATTGTGGGCTGATAAGCCCTGCCTGGACGGCCATTCGAAGCTGTTGCAAGATTTGGTGCTGTGCCAACTGTTGTTGCACAGTATTAGTGGTTGGAAGCTGGTTGTTGCCACCAGCACCACTTGTGTTGCTCCCTCCTGCAGTAATTGTATTTCCACTAGCACCAGGGTTATTAGTGCTGACACTAATACTACCACCGCTTCCACGACCACCTACCGGTCCCTGTGTAGAATTTATTACTTGTTGAGGATGTGATTGCACTTGAGGAGATGTTGCTGGTTGATGTTGTTGTTGCTGTTGTGATGGCTGTGTTTGAGGGCCTTGGTTTAATTGTAATGATTGTTGCTGTTGTTGCTGCTGCTGCTGCTGCTGGTTCATTTTCTGCAGAAGCTTTTGTTGAAGGCTAGTATTCTGATTATTACTCATAATAGGCTGGGGTAGACTAGACATTGCTTTGTGAGAGAGTGAGTGTGACGGATTGGGGAGTTGAGATTGAGCAGTTGGAAATGGAGTATTTTGCATGGAGATATTAGGCACAAAATGACTACTGTCAGACTGACTATCAGATATGTCATCATTTAAGCCACTAGCTGTATCAATAATTCCAGATAATTTGCGCTTAGAATCCATTTGGAATACATCCTCATCTTTTTTCATAGCTGTAGCACCTTGTCGCAAATCAGCTAAAAAAATAATAAAAACAGAAATAATTTACAAATTGAGCATAAAAATAACTATATAAAACATAAATTGAGCAATCTAAGTAGAAAAATAGAGTCTAATCCAATAATTCTAATCATATATTATACAAATTTTAAAGTAAATTAAAATATATAGAAAATTACAATAGAGGACTACATAATTTCATTTCTATGTGTTTATATGTTTTAATTCTTGACACAATCAGCTTCGTTTTTTTTCCTTCTTATGATGAACTATAAAAAAACAAAAACAAAAAAAATCTATTCAATTAAATAAGAAATTTAGAGTGTATAGTAAATTACTTGATGTTTATTCTGAAGTTGATTCATGTCACTTTTAACCAGTGTGCGTGTGTGTGACATTTAGAATATGTATTTCTAGTATCATTTAATACCTAGTCATATATTTACACTATTGGCACCAAAATGTTAATTACTATCAATATAGATAAGTAATATTTTTATTATTGTGTTTGTAGGTCATTAAAAACAATAGAAGATCAATATTTGACTTATCTTACCGAGGGCATTATCATAGTTCATATTATGGCTGATCAGGGCGGTTTGGGCATCATCTCTCTATAATAATAATAATAAAAAGCATTGAACACAGAATAATAGATCGACAATTTGAAGTAGAGGACTTTTTTTTTTTTTTTTTACAAATGAGTTTTTAAATGTGAGTGTAAAATAAATAAAAAAAATCATGATGGTGAAGGATGTTGACGATGATAATAGTGATGGTAATGATGGTTATGATTATGATGATAAGACGTGTTCATTTCTTGAAAAGCAGTGGAAAAACTGTCAAAATACTAAGATCTTGAAATTGAAATTCAGAAAATGTGAGGCATGAAATAAAAAGTGCCAATAATAATAATAACACTAACCAGAGCACTGTATATGATAAGAACTAATACTACCAAAACCATAGAACCTATAACAGGGTTCACTACACACTATCCATAAATAGTTCTGCTAAGAACCCGCATTCTGCGCAAGAAATAATTGATTTAACTGGATTGCTGACAAATATATTTCACAACTAGAAGGGTTTTAAGGGAGAAGCTATCTTTTAAACTCAGTATATTCAACAGTTTCCAAATACTAAATATTTTGATGATGTACACATGCTAGCAATACATGCTCTGTTAAACAAAATAGTTTAGTCAAAGCTTACCTTGAAACCCATGTCAGTGAGTTGCTGCAAAAGCTTCACTCTCATGAGAGGAGCTTGGCTACCACCACCGGGAAACTTATTAGCACCCTGGAAAAATGAAACTTTATTATTTCTGCCCTGAAAAAATTTAACAAGAATTCAGAGAATAGCTTTAAAAAAAATAGCTTTCAATTAATATCTAATAGTGAGTGGGTGTGTGCCTGCATCTGCACGGGTGCTCATGTACAATGGTATGGGCATTGCACATATAATAATAATGAAAATTATTGTGTACAGTGCTCAGGTGCACTCCAACTCATCAAAGGCGCATGTATAGTACATAAAATAATGTACAAATGTCAGGAAAGTGAATAGTGTATGAGTCATGATATACAAACACACACGTGTGCGCGTGTATGGAGGGGGAATATCAGGTGTAGTGTTGGCAAAGTCAAGGAAGCATGGAAGTTTTGAAGGGTGCAGTGTCCTGACAGCTAACAACTGATGCAGGTAGCTTCAGCAATTCTCAGCATGAAACATGTCTATAGATAGGTTCAAACCTTACTATATCAATAGCATTATGCTCTAAAGCATGAATAACTTTGCTTGCTCCTCCAGAGAACCCCTACTTCATGTTTTAGTGGTTTGCAAGTAGGAGGGTAATCTTATACTAGAAATAACTGCTCCATAATACAAAGATTGGCCTTTGTTTTCAGAGCTAGAAAATACTTAAGTATCCAACAACAACTAACATTCTACAAGGTTCAGGTGAGACTCACATTAGTATCCTCCTCCTTCTCCTCCCACTACCACATATCCTACACCATATCCACACTGACTGGTGTCAAGTCACACTGGTCTACAGACGTGCTCTCTCAACATTCTGTGTTTTCTAGTTTACTGTTACCACAATTGACTACCTCTCAGAGTTAGCTCATCACACACCCACTCATCTTTTCTCATCCTGTCCTGTATACTACCACTCTTACACTAAACCCCTACTCCCAATCCTTCCCCCACAGACATCAGCCGTCTGAAAATCCCTCTTGATACATATTTTCCCAATAGTCATCAACTTGCCACAGTTCAAGTTGAACATTGGCATCAATCACATTAGTCTCAAACACCAAGTAAAGCTTAAGGGTTTAAAACCTCTTCTTTCTCCCATACCAAATCAATAAAAAGGGGGAGGGGGATACAAGCTATTAGAGGAGTTTCTCCATTTTGTTTTTGTTTTTTACCAGCCTTGATTAACCCTTTAGCATTTACATTACTCTATATTTACTATTGTATTTTCACGATAAAAGCTTTACCTTATATGATTATTTCATATGATATAAAATCTACGAGATTTTGATATTTATGTTGAGAACAATACCTTAACATAAGTATGATCAGCCGGTTATGGCTGGTTTGAGCAGAAAGAGGTGAGAGAATTCTGGCCGGATACGACCGGTTTAAATGCTAAAGAAAATATCTATCAATAAAAAACATTTTTCTTCTAATTTCATCTTAACTTTGGTAAGACAGGAACTTAAAAGTAGGATGTAATACTTGCCAGAAGATTACTAAACATTGAACTATTTTTGTTGTCTCAAGTTTTAAGGATCAGCCGCTATATTTCCGGTGTTTTAATAAATCCTCAGGTGAAATAAACTTACCTTGAAATTATTCCGTTTGCCTTTCCAACCAGGAGCACTACTCCATGAACTATTTTCCTGAGGTCCCTCATTCCATGTGCCCATGTCAGCATCATGCCAAGCAGTATCAACACCAGGATTACCTATACTGCCATCTTCATTCCAACCCTGTGTTGTAGACAATTATACCGACAATATTTAATGCTAGAGGCCAACAATTAAATCAATGTGGGGAAATAACAAAACAAAGGAAGAAGTAATAGTGCAATATATCAGTATTTGTAAGTGGACATTATGAAAATATAAAATAAAACATAATTCTACCAATTTAAAGTGTTACCATGCCTAAACAGAAATACATACAGCAAAGAAAAAAAAATTAGGTTCAAAACGATAATGAGAGAGAGATAGAGATGGGAGGGAGACTGATGGTTTTCCAGGATCTTAGGAATGAAAGAATTATGTTGTTAATGAAAATATGTTAGTTTAATAAGACTAACATCGAAAGACTAGCAATACATGATATTTGACAATATTGATTACCAAATGGTAGTTTTTTCCACACAACTTGTGAAATTTAAGTATTTACATGAACTATGGAAGGACATTTCTAAAAGTCAGATGTCCTTCATAATATGAATTTCTCAAATGTAATGTATATTTTCCTGATAATTAAACAGTATGCTCTCTCTAGCAGTTTAAGATAATGTGTGTGATAGAGTTACAGTTTACTTAATAACTAACTACTCACTAAATGTCATATAACAAAAAAAAACTACAATCAATGATTTTTTTTACAAATTAAATTAAAGAAATGTAGTTACTTAGGAGTCTGATAACATTTATAGCCAACCTTTTTGTTACTATCTTGTTTTCAGTAATGCCAGATAAACTTAACACTTTCATTACTATATTTCTAATGGAAAACATTGAGTGTTTAGAATGGTTTAGTAAAATAACTGACTTTCTCAGAAATATAACTTGTTCTTACATAAAACTATGATGGAAAGTTTTTAGATAAATATAATCAAGAATTTGGAGAGATTTAGTAATATAGCTAACTTTCTCATTATTGAGTTAATGTTTGGAACATAACTTAACACGTTTGATAGCAACTTGGCCAAAACTACCTCTGGTTCTATGAAACAACCCCCACCATTTTAAAGGGTTTCTATTAAAATTAAAATCTTCCAATACAATTTTATACAAGAACCATATCTTAGTATTGAAATAATTAATAATTTTAATATTCCTTTCAAAATTCTTCATTGATTAATTATAATCACAATGATTATTGTATATTTCATTAGAAATACGGTTACGAAAGTATTAATAAAGGTTCTTACATAAAATTATGATGGAAGGTTTTTAGATAAATATAAACCCTTTAAAATTTCTATCATAGAACCAGGGTTAATTTCAGACTATTTAGCATCAAAAGTGATAAACTGTTGTTTTCTTGTCTTTCTATTGTGTGTTAATCTTCAATGAAGGCACATTATTTAAAACAAAATATCAATACAAAGTATTGTATGTTATTCTTGGAATATTAACAATTGACAGGTAAAATATTTCCAAAGAAAGTCATTAATAATAAACGTAACATTATTACATAAATAAGTCATTAATAATAAACATAACATTATTACATAAAGATGTTAGCTCATGATATTACGTAAACAATCACATAGCCACAATTGCCATTGAAATGCCTATCACAGCTTTGCATTTTCCTTATTCTCTCTCTCTCTCCATATATATATATATTTGTCCATGTGCCTGAATGAAGGGCCAGTTTAAAAGTGTCTCTTCCTTTATTCAGTGGTGGCCATGACTGGACCCCGAAACCAATGGTAGCACATACATGAGTGTATGAAACTGTTTATACTATATATGTGTGTGTTCCATGGCATTCCAACTAAAAGTGAGAATAATATGAAAGGCTTTCTCTATATTTACAACCCAAGATAGTTGAAAGTCTTTTCTGTAGAATATGTCATAAGATGAACTAGTTACTTTTCGTTTACTTTTTTGCCTTTAAATTCAACTGCTGCATTCTTCAATAAACATTGTGGGCTAAACTATTTTCTTCAGAATGCCACTAAGTGGTCAGTTGTCACACTCTACTGTCATCACAATAATCTAACTCAGTCATCACAATCCTACTGTCCAGTCTGTCATTACCCAGTTGCAACACTGACTGACCATATCACAACTATATGATTCAGTTGACACAAACCTACTGTCCAGACTGTCATTACAACACTGACTATATCACAATACTCTAACTCAGTCACCACAAGCCTACTGGCCAGTCTGTCATTACATAGTTGTAGCAAAGACTAAAAGGCAGTATTTAAAACAAATATGAGTTTATACAGAAATGTGAAAGTGGAGTGTGATTGGAGAAAAGATGAAGATGAAGATAGAAATAATGAAGATAGAAATACATGAGATGGTACTAACAGACAGATAAAACACTATTTTAATAATAATCCATTTTAACAATGTAAACAATTCTCTGATTTAAATTAATAAAACTTCCTAAAAGAAATAAAAAAAAAAAAATTAAAAATAATGAAAGCAAAAAAAATTCCTGTAAAAACTCAAAATTGTTACATGAAAATTATGTAAATATGAATACTTTAATAACTATAATATTCATATTAATACTTTATAACTGTAATATTGATATCAAAATTATTACTGGGAAAGTCAGAAATGTAAATTTTAATAAATTTTAATATCTATATAGATTTTCTACTATTTTAATAATTTATTCAGCAAAGGAATGGAAAAATGTATGTTCAAAAGAAAAAAAAAAAAAAATTAAAACCAAATAAATTAAGTCCTCATAAAATGATTGGCAATAATTTGCATGTATAATCATGTAGCTATATAATTTTTAAAAATTTGTTCAATATTATATATATATACACACATATGTACGGAAAATTACAATTTACAAAATGCTTAGAACATATCTTTTAAAGGAATTTTTTAAAGGTAAAATAAAATAGAACAAAAATATGATCTAAAAGATATGAAGTATTTGGTTGTCAACAATATTATATAACAAAGAATATTGTGATAAGAGCAAGTTGGAAATAAATCATTCAGATAATCACCATATTTACCAGCCATTTTGAATGTGATTACACATATTTTTGACAGCTTAGAAAAGGGATGATTTCTTTTAACAATAATGACAACAAACTAATAGTATTTAATAGAATTAATAATTATAGTAATAAAAAAATAATAATAATAAAATGATAGTTTTTTTTTTAAATTGAAGAAAATAAACAAAAGATGCTCAGAAGAAAAATCTGCAACTTGTTTTTTTCTAATTTTTAATAACCCATATATTTTAGTATAGCCACAGAAACACCCCCCAACACTAACTTCACACAATATTGATGAAAAATATTCAAAACCAATAAAACTATAAATATGATTTAAGTATATGTGTAAGCAATACACATGAAGATGTTTATTATATCTTTGTCTATAGGGTTATTATAGACATAAAATATATGTACATGCCAGCACATACAGACAGGTTTTTGTCTTTTAAAGAAGCTAATCTCTTCGGTTGATTGAAATATCTGTTTCCAAAAGCCATCTAACTCACCTTTCTTTGAGGATTCCAAGAATTTATGTCATTATCATGCCAGTTAGGTGCTGGTCTATATTTGGAAGCCATAGCTGCAGCCCCCCATTGTGTGCCACAGGTATCCCAACCATTAGATTTGGCCTACAAATTAAAGTTGAAATATAACCTGCAATTATCAGTTCAATTCTTTCTCTTTTCTCACAGTATCATAAAGTAATGAAATTAGTTTGACAGAATTTTCATTCACTGAGCAGTGAAATTTGGTGAATATTTAATTATTAAATTTTAAATCTTAAAATAGATTTGATCATCAGGGATTTGCTTCCATTCATTCAGAATGTTCTGACAAAGTATAAAAAGTTTTCAATCCATAGATAAAGAAAAGATTTGCTCTCCAAATTTTGGAAGATTAAGATCTTTTTTTTTTTTTTGTTTTGTGGGAAACTTTTGAACCTTATTGTCATTGTGTATTACTGCATATTTATTGAGCAGATAAATCTGAAATAGCAATCCAATTCAAAATGACTGAAGTGTCCAAATTTCAAATTTGGACATTTGTGCACTTTCATGCATTTCAAAAACACAAGTGCTTTCAAAACCTCACATTCACAAAACAGTTAAGTCATGTTGTGTAGGAATAGAACTTCAACATGTTGAATCATCAACAATCTGAAATGGTTAAATGGCAGGTAAAATGCACACAGGTGTAACAATAAGGTAAAAAGAAATTAATGGTATAAAAAAAATATTAGTATAACAAATATACATTGGATAAATAAATGTTACAAATTATCATTATTTTTTTTTTTAAATTAAAATAATTAAACTCATATTAAAGAGAAATACACAAAACATATTTTAAAAAACTCCATGTAATAGCTAATAAATATCTTAAGTAAAAACCATAACATAGGTTAAATAAAAACATGAAATATTTTTCTATAACTGTTGCTTATTTTTTCATTATCAATTTAATAACAATTATTTTTTTTATGCTTTACAATGTTTAATGAACATTAATTGATTATATAACGGAGGAATATTTTACCTTTAATAAACAATTTCATTTTAAATATTACACCTGAAAATGACTGCATTTCTAATGAAATACATTGTATTTTGATTAATTGATGAAGAATTTTGAAGGATTTACTAAAATTACTAATTATTTCATTGCTAAGATAGTAACTTGACAGATAAATTCAAGTCCTGAGAGTAGTGCATCTATTGACAGTAGACAAGTACAAATATGGAGAACAAAGTATGCATCTATTGACAGCGATAGTCAAGCTTGGACACCAAAGTAATAGAGGTCTTGACACCAATGTAGTAGATGTCTTGACACCAATGTAGTAGAGGTCTTGACACCAATGTAGTAGATGTCTTGACACCAATGTAGTAGATGTCTTGACACCAATGTAGTAGATGTCTTGACACCAATGTAGTAGAGGTCTTGACACCAATGTAATAGAGGTCTTGACACCCATGTAGTAGATGTCTTGACACCAATGTAATAGATGTCTTGACACCAATGTAATAGATGTCTTGACACCAATGTAGTAGATGTCTTGACACCAATGTAGTAGATGTCTTGACACCAATGTAGTGGATGTCTTGACACCAATGTAGTAGATGTCTTGACACCAATGTAGTAGATGTCTTGACACCAATGTAGTAGATGTCTTGACACCAATGTAGTAGATGTCTTGGCACCACAGTAGTAGATGTCTTGACACCAAAGTAGTGGATGTCTTGGCACCACAGTAGTAGATGTCTTGACACCAAAGTAGTGGATGTCTTGACACCAATGTAGTGGATGTCTTGACACCAATGTAGTGGATGTCTTGACACCAATGTAATAGATGTCTTGACACCAATGTAGTAGATGTCTTGACACCAATGTAGTAGATGTCTTGACACCAATGTAGTGGATGTCTTGACACCAATGTAGTAGATGTCTTGACACCAATGTAGTAGATGTCTTGACACCAATGTAGTAGATGTCTTGACACCAATGTAGTAGATGTCTTGGCACCACAGTAGTAGATGTCTCGACACCAAAGTAGTGGATGTCTTGACACCAATGTAGTAGATGTCTTGACACCAATGTAGTGGATGTCTTGACACCAATGTAGTAGATGTCTTGGCACCACAGTAGTAGATGTCTTGACACCCATGTAGTAGATGTCTTGGCACCCATGTAGTAGATGTCTTGACACCAATGTAGTAGATGTCTTGACACCAATGTAGTAGATGTCTTGGCACCCATGTAGTGGATGTCTTGACACCAATGTAGTAGATGTCTTGACACCAATGTAGTGGATGTCTTGACACCAATGTAGTAGATGTCTTGACACCAATGTAGTAGATGTCTTGACACCACAGTAGTAGATGTCTTGACACCAATGTAGTAGATGTCTTGACACCAATGTAGTAGATGTCTTGACACCAATGTAGATGTCTTGACACCAATGTAGTAGATGTCTTGACACCAATGTAGTGGATGTCTTGACACCAATGTAGTAGATGTCTTGACACCAATGTAGTAGATGTCTTGACACCAATGTAGTAGATGTCTTGACACCAATGTAGTGGATGTCTTGGCACAGTATGTCATGGCAGCAGTGTAACATGTCTTAACAAGGGAATAGAAGTTTTGACAACCGAATAGTACAGGTGTTGACAACCGAATAGTACAGGTGTTGACAACCGAATAGTACAGGCCTTGACAACATAGTAGAGGTGTTGAGAGAGAGAAATCCAGGTGTTAACAGAAAAGAAAGACATAACCTGATATAGAAATACCATCAAATGACTTGATAAGGAAACAATTAAAACAAGGTAGTAATTAACATTCATTACATCGCAGCTAGTTTAATTAACAGGACTCTGTTAAGTATATAATAGGACTTTGTTTAGTATATAACAGAACTCTCTTCAGTATATAACAGGACTAGTATTTAACAGGAATATAACAGAACTCTTTAGTATATAACAGGTGAAATAATAAAAATATGTGCTAATTGGTAAATAAAAGACTTACTTTATAGGAAGATTAATGAATAAGAAAATCAAATTAAATGGAAATAATAAAATCCCACTGACCTGTTGTTGAGCACTTGAGGCCCAAATACTTGTTCCATCATCACCTTGTGATTTTGGAGCTGTGGGATCTCCCCAACCAGAATTTGGTTGCTTTTGAGCAAGACCTTTATTCCACTGGTTCTCATCTTTTTGCCTTTGCTGTTGCTGCTGCTGCTGTTGTTGTTGTTGTTGCTGTTGTTGCTGCTGCTGTTGTTGATGCTGTTGTTGTTGATGTTGTTGATGTTGATGATGTTGCTGCTGTTGCTGCTGTTGTTGTTGCTGTTGCTGTTGCTGTTGCTGTTGTTGTTGTTGCTGCTGCTGCTGGTGATGAAGTTGCTGCTGCTGCTGTTGTTGTTGTTGCTGTTGTTGGAGATGTTGAGGCTGCTGTGTGTTAGATAAATTAGGAAGATTGTTCCAATTCTGAGGTTGAGGTTGATGCGCTGGATCGCCCCAATATGATGTACCATTATCAACATCAATATGCCGCCTTTGCGAGGGGGGAGATGGTTCTTCCCAGCCGTTGTTTGAATGCCCGAAAGATTTTGGCCCTTTATTGATGCCAGCATTGATATTGCCATTATTGGTGTTTGCAGAATGAGTTGCATTCCAGGATCCTGTTTCAGTCTTATTCCAGTTTTTAGGCTGTACATTTCCTGCTCCACCCATACTATTTGCAACACCACCTCCTCCTGTACTGCTGCCAGAACTGCTACCTCCTCCACTTGCATTACTACTACCACTATTACCACCACCACCACCAACACTTCCAGGCCCTCCATTGCTGCTACTCCACATCCCAACATTCTTATCACTGTTGTTGCTGCCAATGTTTGGTTGTGGTCCAGTAGATTGGTTGTTGCCATTGTTACGAATAGGAATGCTTCCCATAATGCTGCTGCTGCTGCTACTACTGTTGGGTACATTGTTGTTACCCTGGTTGTTATTAACGCAACTATTGTTGCTGCTGCTATTGTTGTTGCTACTACTGCTGCTAAGGATGATGTTGCTATTGCTTGCTCCTCCACTAATAGTAATACTATTGTTATTCCCGACAGGATTATTACCGATTCCGCTCCCACTACTGCCTGCACTACTACACCGGACAGGATTGTTGCTAGGTGTGTTACCAACACTAGCGTTACCTAGAGCACCCGAGTTGCTTTTATTGGATTTATCACCCCAGGTGTTTGGATTTTCTGGTTCATGATGAAATCCTGATGCAGCAGGTCTACCAGCAGCACCGTACCAGATTGCAGTACCATCTTTTGTTGCTTCCCAAACAGCAGTTCCATTTGTGCTGCCGTTATTCCACACATTTGATTCCTCTTCAAATTTTCGCTTGGATTTGGGCGAGAATTGCACAACCCAGGTGTTATCTTGCCTGATTGGTCGTGAACCCCAGCCTTCGTTGCTTTCAATGAGCCGTTTTATCTCATCTCGTTGAGAAGAGATGGATGACCGAGATCCATTATTTCCAGCAGTAGAATTTCCACTAGTGGAATTTGGAGTGGAAGAAATATTGAGTCCCTTTCCAGCAGCTTGTGCCCATGTGCTGGGCTGCGATTTGGGTGGATTTGACGATGAAGATGATGATGATGAAGATGATGAAGAACCTCCTCCTCCTCCTACTCCTTGGTGGTTGGTGGTATTGTTGCTATTGCTATTGTTACTGTTAGGTGTGTTGCTGCTCCACTGGTTACCACTTACTGATGGTTGACTGATGCTGCGTTGCCCAGTGTTACTACTCCAATCTGAACTGACACTAGTGGCAGGTGAAACAGCACGGTCCCAGTTGTTGGGGTTTTTCTTTGTATTGCCACTATTGGCACCCGACAACACACTCCAGTTGGTGGAGGTCTCTCCAGAATTCTGTTGACACGTGTTATCACTTTGTTTGTCTGTTAAAGACCCATCTCCCTGATTGTTTATCATTAGTGGTCGATTATTCTGATTATTAACACTATTCCAGCTGGGTTCACTGCAACCAGTAGCACGAATTGAAGAAATAGCTGGTGGTGGCATGATACTCTGGTTAACACCCTGCCACAATAACTGATTGCCACCATGTCCACCCCTTGACTGGCAGCCACCCTGAGGTTCACCTGTAGTGAGTGAAGCACCATTATTAGGTACAGATCTGTTGTGACTGTTCATGTCTCCTGTGCCAGAACTATGTTGCATCAGCTGTATGGCTGTGTTTGGTGGACGACCCATACCGCCGCCACCACCACCACCACCACTATTACCACCACCACCACCCTGAGAAGCAGGTCCTCCCCAAGCCATACTGGGGATGTTACTTGTAGTAAAAGAATTCATGGAACTACCATCACTTCCAGCAGAACCAGAGCGAAGTTGCATATTATGGCCTTGGCTATTCATCGAAAGACTGTGGGGTAGAGTACCCCACCCTGCATTGTTGAGATTGGCAGCAGAACTATTAGAGATGCCCCCAGCATTCCAAGCGTGTCTTTCAAGTCCATTATAATTGGGATTTGAGCTCCACGCGGAAGTACTTTGACCTTGCATGGCACTTGATCCCTGACTGGTCTCAAGACCTTGGTTTTGGTAGCTTGAGCTAGATATCACAGATCCTGAACTAACGGAACCATAATTACCTCCAAAAGGAGAGGTTCTGTTCCAGTATTTGTTTCTGGTTGAAGGCCAAACCTCCTTATTCCTTTTTTCAACAAGTAAATCGTTGCTTGTTTGCCACCCTAGTCCTGGATTGTTGTGCCAGGTACTTGCTTTCTGAATCTTGTCATTTGAAGAGACAGAATCTGTAAAAAATAAATAAAAGAAAAATAAATGAAAAGAAAACAATTTAGATAAATAAAGTACAAAAGAATTAAAAGAATATCATTCTTTTCTGCATTCTACAAATCTGAAAGTAAAACAAGATTCATTAAGAAAAAAAAATTAAAGACTTCATACATTTGTAACAATAAAGATGCTATTTTTCACAATATTTAAAAACCTTGAAACCAATGAAAATGATATTTATACGAGTTATTTTCAAAGTATATCTGTCAAAATCCCTATTTCAAACAAAATTATCTCTACATAAAAGCTGAAGTTAATTACAAAAAATTATTTTTTACCTTGTTGATATGCAGCATTTAAAAAAATATAAATACAAAAGAAAACAAAATGGCTGAATCATTGCCTGGAACTATGGAAAATTAAGGTTATTGTGCTACCATTTTTTCTTCTTTTAAAATTTTAAGATTATTAACCCCTTTTGTTGTTATATTTCTAATGAAATACATTCTATTTTCAGGAATTTACTAAAATTATTATTTCATTACTAAGATATGGTTCAACTATATATATTATGATAAATAGGAACCCTTTTAAAATGAGTTGTTTTGTTTTATAGAACCAGAGGTAGTTTTGGCTGAGTTGGTATCAAAAGGGTTGATACAACTTATTTACTTGTCGATACTGAGTAGCCTTATTAGATCTTTGAAGTAGATTCATGGATTTTGGTCAATTGTTAAGGCATAATCAATACATCAGAGACACTTGTAATACAAGAATTCAGCATGGTCTACATGCAGCTCCTGTTTTGTAGGAGTCTATTTGCAAGGGGTACCATTTGGCATGAAAAGGATGGCTGAATTACATAGTATCTACTACATGGATTAACTTATACTTATCATAGCTTAGATTCCTTAATATTTATTGGAATAATCATAGAAGCAGTAAGTCGACTATTCATTTGGCAGTCAACACTCTCCCGTGATATTGGAAGATGTTTGATGATTTTATGCAAACCTTATTTTCTATAATTAATATTATAAAACATTGATACTATTTTAGTGTTAAATCCCACTAAAATATTAGTTCAATAACATATGTACCCTATCTATAACCAAATGCAAGATCAATACACTTTATTGGTATTTAGAAATATTACAATGTTGCTTTGTTTTTTTTCCAAGTGTCCTATTAAAACAAAACAAAACAAAACAAAAAAACCTCCTGAAAAACAAAGGCACCTGAAATATAGGATTCCTGAAAATGGTAAAAACTACTAAATGTATATTTGAGACTATTATAAAACAAAGAAACAAAGAATAATAGCGTTAACCATTAAAGTAGTAAATAAATTGTCTTACATGTAAAGTAAGAAGAGGAAATAATATTGATAAACTAAACTGATCCCTTCAAAGGGAAAAGAGAGTATAAGGTTAAATGAGGGTAAGGCAAACATTATAATCCCTTAAATAATTTCAATCACACTCCTTGTCAAAGAATAAGACAAAAGAAAGTACTATTGAGAAGTGGGAGGTAAACCCCAGGGAAAGATCAGTTTAGCAAGGAAAGATTCCTTGGAAGTTAGACTAAGTAAAATAAAAACTGCAGGTATACAAATTTGCTATGAATCAACATTATAGTCGAATCATTGCACTATTGCCAATAACAGACAAATTATTCTCTAGTTAAGTGAGTCCTAACAATCTTCAAGGAAATATACCTGCTGACATTCCAGGGATGAGTCCTTGAAAGCCTTCTAGATTCATCTGGCACTCTGCCAGACTTTTTCCTTTGCCATGTGGGTTGTGTGAAGACCCGCACAGCATTACACTTACTTTCAAGGTGGGAAGCTGAGTGGAAGAGTTGGGGAGACAAGCCAAATTTTTCCTGTAGTGCAATAAATATAAATTTTGGTTTATAAATAGAAATTTTCAATAAGGTAGGAATAATCTAATATAACAGTGAAGTTCATTTAAAAAATAATCTTTAAAAATATCAGAATGCATTATTCTATATTGCCAGGAAGAATTTAAGCAAAAAGATTTTAACATTAAATAGCCAAATTTTAGCAGATAAAATAATTGATTAAAATGATAGATAATATTTTTAAGACTAAGAATACATAACACTATTGCAGATGTAAGCAAAATTAAATGAAATGAAATCCAAATAAATATGAATTTGAAAATAATATTTCACAAAGAAAAAAATACCCTTTCAGAAAAACTAGTGGAGGCATCATACACCCTACTACTTTAAATAAACAAGGATACAAAGTAGTCCTTTATATACAAAATATAGCATATCTTTAATTATTGATCTAGTCAATCTGAATTTGTCTAGATACAACAACATCCTCAGTGAAAAGGCTTCTATCATTTTATAATATGGTGCTTTTTATACAGTTATGAGGATTTGAAGGTATCAAAAATAAGTTAAAATCCTCCTGAAAGACAGATACTTCTACTTAAAGGTATTTCTTCAACAAAATTAACATTATAATTCCATGTAATATATATTCTATAACTTCTTATCATTACAGATGACTATTTTAAAGGTTATTTTGATTGAATAAAATTAATACAGGATTTAAAGGACTTTATGCACCACAGAAATTAGATTTTGTATTCTATAAGCAAAATAAATAAATATATATGTAATTATTTTTTAAAATACTTAATAGATTACAACATATAAAATCTATGAAACTAACCAAAGTTGAGAAATACTGGAGGAATCAATTTAACTACATATTTTATGTAGGAATCTATAAAAATAATCTTGTAATTTCAAGACAAACTTTATGAAAAGATTATCTTAGATATTGTTCATAAATGTAAACAAACTACCATTAACTTCCTTTAAATTAATTATTTGATATTGATTGAAATGAATCCAGCTTATTGTTTCAAAATGGAATATATTTTCAAGGAGAAACAACAAAAACATTTATATTAAGAAACAGATTTTAATTTAGTTTCTATCAAATTTAACAACTGTTGGTGTGTTGCCAAACAAAATTAATAAGTCAATGAGGCAAGAGTATAACTTATTTAAAATGGTTAAGCCTACATGCTACAAACAGGACTACTCCTTCCACTAGCACTAAAATACCAACATTTTTGCAGTCCTCTTTCAATAAACGAATAACATTTTAAACAAACAAATTACTTCCAATCTTCAATGTAGAATAAAAACAATAATCACTGAAGATGGACATTTTTCAAGCAAGCAAGCATCTTTCAATTAAAATAATGATAATAACCAGTTCCTTAGTAATGAGAAAGAAAACATATATTCTTTACCTCAAAAGAAATGATATGCTATAAGCAATTTAAAAAATTCCAAATTAAAAATAAATCAATGACAAAATATGTCCAAGTCAACAAAGAACTTAAAAAAATAAAAGATTGTGAGGTTGAGAACAAACCACTGAAAAATGTAAAAATGTTATTACAAAGATATGTTCTATTTATATGTCCATATGTATATATTATAGGAAATTGTGATGATTATACCATTCCTAAAGAAGCATAACTGATGTAGTTATAGCTAATAGTCAAAACTAACACTGCAAATATTACTCTTTTACCTGTTCCAGCCATCTGGCTGAGGCCATATTTCTAATATAGACAGACACTACCTAGGATTTCCAAATAATTTCCGGGGGGGGGGGGGGGGGGGGGGGCATAACTTATTCTAGTTGAATTACACACTAGATCACGTACAAAGTGATTATGGTCAGGATTAACTCCATTTATAGGAATCAGGAGTCGGGATTCCTGTAATTAATCCACTAGGCCATTGATCTCTTCACAGATTCAAAACAATGAGCCTATAATATAGAAACAGTATTGTTATGATATTATTGATTAGAAACAATTTTTCCTCCTTTTTAATATCAAACTTATTTTCAAATTAAAATCACTAGTTGATAGTGAAATGAAATCCTTCTTCCAGTCACTCCTCCTTGCCCTCTTCTTTCAATCTTTTCTATATTTCATCTGCCTGTCACCCATCTTGTGGGTTGTCTCTCTGATCACCACTGGCCGTTGGTCTCTGTCCTCTCAGGCATTTTTGCCCATCGCTGTCTTTGACAGCATTTAGCTGTTTTAACAGCTGTTCTAGCAATGAGTTTCTCATTTATACATTTATACACTCTCTATCAGAGACAACATTGTTTTAAATATTAATAGATTAAAAATATTAATAGGTTGCCAAAATTGATTGTAAATATATTTGCAATAAAAAGTAGGACAAAATTTTAAAGATGATTTAGAAAAAAATAATCATAGCTACAACTTCCAATTTATTAAAGATGTTTCTATAATTTTTGATATCAACAAAAATAAGTTATTAGAGAGCTTAAAATAAACTCCAAGGTATGTGTAAAGAAAAGCAATCCTAGGATGAATCCAGAACACACACACCTATATATATATATATATAAGGGAGAGAGAGAGAGAAAGGGAGAGGGTTTTAATTATATCCAAAAGGCTTCCACACAGTTTCCATCTACAAAATTTCCTACAAAAGGTTTTTGGTCGATCTCATAGTATAGTTGAAGACCTGCTTAAGGTGCTGTACATTGTTATGAACATTTCAACAAAATAACTATGTCTGCACCCACAGGCACTATTTCTTCAGTACACTAATACAAAGTAATATTTTTAAACCTTACACTCTGGTTAATGAAGAAGAAAAAGATCTATAATGGTCTTGATAATTCATTGTAGGAAACAAGATAGTAGATCAAAGATTAAGGATCGCTAACAGATGGAATGGGTTATAAAAGGAAAAGATCTTTTCATGAACTTCATTAAAATTTGTTGCTGGCTAGTGCATTTCAATAAAATTATTCTATGGTTGTGTGTGTGCACGCGTGCGTGTATATACACACACACACAAGGTGTCCCAAAAATGTATATACACTTCAACAACATTCTAATAAATATATGTATATATCTTTTGGAGACACCCTGTATATATATCAAATAAGAGTAGTTAGGTTGGGGTTACTTCACCATAATTGCTTTATAGCATGATATATATATATATATAAACAGTGAATTAATATTCCAGCCCCCTAATATATATACATATTTCAATGAATATGTATATATCTTCGTAAATTCTATTAACCTATCACTGGTTTGCCATTATATAACATTTAATATCAAGTTATCCAACCAAAGCTGATAGTATTTCATATATTAATTCCCCCTACCCCACCCCTACCTTTTTGAGGTGGTGTGGGGGGAGTTCTAACCATTACAGTCCATTGATAATAAAATATATAACTAGTCTGAAATAAATTCAAGTTATGAGGAAGCAAACCATTAAGAACAAAGAGAGACAGAAGACAGAAGAGAAAAAAACAAAATAATATTTTTTACTTTCCTCATGGTTTAAAAAAATAAATGAAAATAACAATACCATAAAATATAAAAAAAAATATGAGTTATCAACCATGCTAACTAGAGGTATTTCAAACAATACTAGAAGCAGCAGACAACTGATTTAATAGCTAGAGTGTAAGGCTATCAGAATAAAAAAGAGGAAAGGATATGCCGCATTTTTGAAATGAAGGAAAAAAATACTTAAAATAAAGCATACAAGAGAGGGGAAAAAAGCAAATTGCCAAGAAATGAATGACTAATGCCAGCCGCATATAATAATCTATGTTTATTATGCAAAGCCTACAAATGATGTATGATTTAAGCATCATGCATTACATTACTAAAACAGAGCAGGGGGATTATAGATGAAGGAGCAATCAAATATACACACATACACAAAAATATACACACACACACACACACACACACACATAATTATACCAATCATTATCTAAATGATTGATTCAGCTAAAATAAAAAAATTAAAAAACGAATTTTAAGTAATTAAGATATGGAAGCCAATGAAGAGTTATTCTGATCTTCTGTAGTACATTAATAACGCTGAACATGTTTCAGCCTTATTAGACCTCCTCAGCAAAGCAGAGTCTAATCATTGTTGCAACTCTTAAATGATCAGAGAGGTATGCAGCATTTTTGTGGATGAACACTGATTGGCATTATAACTTAAAAGAATGACTGATGCTGTGTGAAGTAGGAGAAGGAATACTGAGGGGTCACAGCTGCATGGAAACATAATAGTAAAGTGGGTAGTAGCATTCTTGATGTAATAAGCCAATACACACGCAAACATCCAGTCTGAAGCTGGACTCCATCACTACTCCAAGTGACTTGAATAAACATGAAGTAGCCTGGGAGTCAAACCTTAGCTTCAATTGAATTGATACAGGTTTTTTTTTTTCTTGTTCATACACTGAATCAGACAAACACAGTCACACAGAAATGATATAGAACTATATAGCTTCAGATTATCCTCTATGAGAAACTTACCAAAATTCAAAGCAGATTCATACGGCCATTTGGTCATCCCTGCAGGAATCAAAAATGCACATGTAACATAATTAAGAGGAAAATATGGTAAGTTTGGAAAAGAAACAGCTTAGACCTTATAGCTGTATTGCCAAGAGAACAGAGAAGATTATCAAGCAGAAAAGAGCCAAAATGGGTTAAGCAATAAAATTATCTTACATAAACTACAATCAGAAATATCCAGATACAAATTAATAGAACAAAGAAATACAAAAGAAACTTTAATGTTTTTCAGCAAATATCATATATATTGCATTTCTTCTTTCCACACACACAAAAAAAAAATGTCCCTTATATAATTTTAGTGAGATGGGCATTAATGTATAAAGTACGTAAGTGCATGTGAATCACAGAATCATTTCAAAAATAAATAAATATATTTTTTAAAAATGGTTCTGGTGCTATTTGAATCTGTATCAACTTACCATTTACACTTTTGGTACACTAAAATTCTGTACATTTTTCAAACTACAAAAACATTTGTGATAGAAATTGTAAAATAAACAAAAGTTTAAGTATTTTTCAACTAATGTAACATGGCACTTTGAAGTTCTGCTCAGTGCTGAAAGGTACATCACTAAACCAGAATAGATTTCAAATATCAATCAAAAGAATATATATTCCACCACAGAATTATGGTGGCTAGGATAGTCATAAAAAAAAAGGACCAAAAATATTGTGATAGGTATGACATAAGTAGACTAGCTAGATCATCATCATCATCCTCATTTTACGTCCGCTTTTCCCTGCTTGCAAGGGTGGGACGAGAACTGAATCTGGCTTGATTTCTACAGCTGGATGCCCTTCCTAACACCAACCTCATTTACAGTGAGTGCTGGGTGCTTTTTGCCGTGACACCTCCACGACCACTTTGCAGTGGAATGATAGGGACCCGAGTCCCTATCATCTCATTTCTACAGCTGAATAAAATGGAGCAATGTGAAATAAAGTGTCTTGCTCAAGGAAACAACACATCACCCAGTCTGAGAATTGAACTCACAACCTTTCGATTGCAAGGCCAATGCTCTAACCACTAAGCCATGTGCCTCCATTGGTATGTATCTATATATATCATATTATAAGTAGACTAGATAGATATGTATCTATATAGATCGCATTATAGATAAGTATCTATATAGGAAAATAAACCAAATAAGTAAGAGACTAACAATGTATGAAAAGACAGTGATACTAACTGAAAAATTGAACTTTAAGTAATTGAATTTTCATCCTTGCTGAACATATAATATGTGTATCAACAAGATAAAAAAAAAGGAAGTGGAGAGTTAGAAAGATGATGATTTCAACACAATTTAACTTTGATAGGTGTTAGATAATTATCAGAAAGAAAATATAATGCACTCTATGTAATTCAACAACCCCCTTTGTGTAGAATCTTTTAAAGTAATTATTATATGAAATTATAAGTTGACTGACTACACAATTAATCATTAAATCAATATTATATGAAGTAACTCAGGACAAAATTGAAAGGTTACAGAGAATTTGTTGCTAAAGACTAACCAATAAAGTTTTATTAAATTATGCTAACATTTATCAATACAAACGGATTCCTTTATTGAAAGAAAAATTATAACATAAAAAATATGTGGCTAATTTTATACATAACTTTCAAGAATGTATTTGTATGTAATAGAGAAAGTTTTCACTTTCAGTGTTAGAGAACAATGATAAAATAAACACCATATACTTGTAGTTAAGGATAATTGTGTAATTGGATATATATAGTGAAAATTAAAAAGACTTGGTACTAAATATATTGAAATGGTGTTAAACAAGACCAGAGGGCTCTTTGAAAAAAAGAAAGCTATCCAATAAAATTGGTCCATTGATTTCCAAGAAATGTTTTGATTAAATTACCAAGAAAATTTAATATAGACTTTGAAGAAAAGATGTGACTTGAAACTTATACATCCATATATCAGAACACCACAACTGTATGTAGCTAACCTGAAACTTATTATATAATGTCCATATATCAGAACACCATGACAGTGTGTAGCTGACTTGAAACTTATTATATGTCCATATACCAGAATGCTATGATAATTATTGAATTATATAATATTAACATAATCTCCTGATTGGGCTTGTGTCACAATAGGACAACTTGTCTCGCCCATGCTAGCATGAAAAAATGGACATTAAACAGTGATGATGATGATGATGATGTCATTACAAAATACGTCTGTTTTAATGAACATACTTTCATTACGAAATATTTCCCTTGTTTCAATACAATATTAACAATGATATTTTTGAAGTAATGCTTCAAACATATCCCCGACAACTTTAGTTAGGAATTACATTTTCTACAAAGTAAGTTAGATTTATATATAATCATCATTTTAACTGTAATGTATACCAAGGAGAAATAACAGAAGTGAAAGCTGAAAGTATTTACAATCTTAATTATATTTCAATAATGAAAGAATTTGAAGGATTAAAATATTTCTTCTCGATGTTTTCAATTCCATCTTCACATTTCCATAATAAAAGTATTTCAGCCTTGATTATATCTATATCCTTTCATAATTAGTTTTCTGTGTGGCCATGTTTGTTGCAACATGTGGGCATGTGGTTTATATTGTGAGGGTGTTTAGTTTAATGTAATGTGTGTATGTGTGTATCTGTTGTAGTATGCTTTCAATGAATATATGTTCACACTCATTTGTAATTACATGTGTGTGTTTGTATGAGAAGTCTTATGCTTTTATCTGTTTGTGTGTTTGTTGTGCATGTATGTGTGTGTTTTATTTCTATTGTATCTTCCATTAATTTTTGTTGTTTTCATTCTAGGTATTGCCAAATAGCTGCAGAGATCCAGAGATGAAAAGTATATAGAGTCTAATAAACAATAGGTAGAGTTATAAGTATAGTATATCTAATAAACAATAGGCAGAGTTATAAGTATATAGTGTCTAATAAATAAAAGAAAACTCTGCTGATCTGAGTTTATAGAAATCATCCATGTAATCACTTTTTATCCATCATTTGTAGTTAAAAAAGAGTTACTTTTATCACCATCTTTCCCTCAAGTTCATGTAATAACCACCACCGCCACCACCACGACCACGACCACGACCACCACCACCATGACCACCACCACCAACAACCGTTCAACTGTATCTGACTACAGCAAAATGCAAATTATAATACTAGAAAAACAAATCTTGGCTATGTAATCAATATAATAGGATTATTAAAGTATTTTAATCTTATATAGTAGATTCAGTCACAGCACATACATCTTTTTGAGAGAGAAAGGGCAACTAAAAACAACACTAAAGCACAGTTTGCCTTCAAGCTTATTCTATATATATTTAATATCATAACTTACATTACAAAAGTATAGCAAGAGGTCAAGTACTGGTAAACTGACCAGTAAATACTTGACCATATTAACAAGACTTCAAACTTTAGACACAAAACTAGCTTTTACAAATGAGAAAAGCAGTTGATTCTAGATCAGAGATATAATTTATCATGGAATATTCTGGTACTTAGCAATATCTAGAAATAGAAATAGTAAAATCAACTGCCAGGGTTTCAACTGAAAATGAAGATCAAAACCAAAATCTATTGCCATATGATTTCAACTGAGAATGAACGTGATCAACACTAAACACCAAAAGGTATTTTATCTGGTGCTTTATTATAACTCCCCTACCTCACTATATTCTTTACAAACTCATATTATACTAGTTGCACCTTTATACATGACCTTCATAAGCTACTTATCTACATTTAGCTTCCACCAGATTATAGAGTAGAGGAGCTCTATTGAAAACCTTCTCCATAATCACAAAATCCAGATACAGCCCTCATCTGAAACCCTTGATTCCTGGGGTAACCAACATAGCATTTACTATAGAATAGTAGGGGGGGGGGGGGGGAGATATGTATATACATAACCTCACTCACTCCAAGTAACTTCTGAAATATAATAACACCATCTATAACCTCTTTCTCGGCATTGCTGCCAGTAATAGCAAACCTAAAATTAAGCAATATTCATTTAATTTATACATGAATAGCATTTACAACCAGAAAAATCATTTCATGAAATCATTACTCACCATAAGTAATATGAAGTCTTTAGGCAGTGTTTGTAACTGGATATTGGCAACGGATTGGATCCTGTAACATAAATAAATACTCAGAAATAAAATTTGCTTAAAGAGTTCATTCTAGAATTCTCAGACATTTTCTATAAAGGTTCAGTTACTAATTGAAGAGAAGCCAGAGATACTAACAAAATTAAGTCTACCATCTTTGAAATAGAGAGAGCTTTTTAAACCTGAAACAACAAACATTTGAAAGTGGATAACTGTAATTGGAATGGTGATAAAACAATTCTTTAATGAGAATATGACTGGAATTGATAAGGTAGGCCAACAATTCAAGGTCAACTGAATATACTTTGCATATAACACTGAGGTAATATTTTTCAAGACTTTTTGGGAGGAGAGGGTATGAAAGTAAATATTGATGGCAAGTGATAAAATACGTGATGAGATGGAAGGAAAAGGAAAGTGACCGTATGCAGTGTGCAGGAAGGGTATTGAAGTGAAATCCATTAAATGTACAATATGTATTAGGTGGGTACATTGAACATTTATTGGTGTGAAAGAATTAATAACATGACAGCTACATTTAAGTGTAAAATGAATATAGGAAGAGGTTGAGCTGGATCTTGAGGGTGAAGATGGAAGGTGTGAAAGTCTTTTGTTATCTAGGAGACGAATGAAGAAAGTGGATCAAATTTGGCAACAACAGCTAGAGTGAGATATACATTTAAGTAGTTCTGGAAACTGTCTGACATGTTAACATGGAAGGGAGTGTTGCTGAAATTGAAGGGTAAGATGTATGGTGTATGTGTGAGAAGTGCCATATTTTATGGCAGCGAGACTTGGGGGATGTTGAGCAGCAGAGAAGTTTGGAAAGAATGGAAATGTGGATAGTTCAGAGAGCGGAAAACAAACTATGAATTGCAGAGGCTTACTGGAATAGGCCCAGTGATGAAGGTTGTCAAGAGAAAAGGAATGAGATGACCGGGTCATGTGTTCAGGAAGGATTAAAGTAATTGGGTGAGAGGATTAATAGAAAATAATGTGGAAGGAAGTAGAAAGAAGAGGAAAAATCAAGAACAATATGGCTGAAGATGATGGAGGAAGGCAAACTCCTGTTTTAGCAAGGAAATTATCTTAAAATTGTTGTTGTTGTTATACTTGAGATTAATGTGATGTAAACATTTTTCTTTTTTCCTAACAAAACATCTATGGTTATTATCAGGAAATACATTTCTATCTAACTTGTAAATCATCTATAGCATTTGTTATTTTTCTACAAATTCTCCATCTATTTGTGAGATGGATCTATAAATGTAAAAAACTTGATTATAAAACAAAATGACAACTATTTTTTTAATTTTTAAGTAATCAATGGAGTCAAAATGTCTGAACACAGGACCAATAATCATTCTTTAAAGAAGACTCCCAGCATATTGACCAAAAAAGCAATCCTACTTTCATAATATTCAATTATATAAATGTACAGCATTTCCATTGTTTAGCATGTATGAAAGGTATGCAGCAGTTTAGTGGTTGGCACTTCAGTCCACATAGACGGAAATGTGTACCACTAACAGGACGTTAACCTTACAAGAGATAGGTATCCTATCGTGTACTCTCAGAAGGCATGTAGTCTAGTGGTTGGCACTTCAGTCCACATTGCTCCAGTCCACTTAAATGAAAATGTGTACCACTACCACCAGCAGAGCGTTAACCTTATAGGCATCCTACCTTGTACTCATTATTTAACGCTATATAAACGCTACATAAAAGCGGAAAAATTCCAACATGATGAGCTACTTGGCACAAGAAAGACTCAATTTAACTTTCTACAATATCTTAAGATGACTCAACAACAAAGTTAATTCTGAAAAAAAAAAAAAAAAAGAAAGAATTGGAGGAAGCATATTCCTAAGAATTATTAATTAATACATATTCATTAAAATATATTCAGTAAATAAATAATTGCAATTATGTTCTTTAATCAAATTACAGCTTTCCATTTTATTAATCTGATGTAATTTTGAAGTATTATGAAATCCTATAGTTGCTTAATTAAATCCAAATAAACTTTACATTTTTTTTCTTGGAATCAGAAACATACCTTTTTGTTTTCTTGGATATTAATTTACCTTGAACAAGATAACAAATCTGGTTTAGCTTAGTCATTAAATATATAGTTTCTGTAGCAGTTTCACTTTACTAAGACAAAAAGTTAGTTTTTTGGGAGGTGTGGATAAGAACAGAATTATATATATTACTGTAAACAGACAATACGACAGAGTCAAAAGTAAATGTAAAAATATCTAGTATGTCCAACCCTTACTAGCAAGGAAATTGGACATTAAATGATGACATAAACCCAGCATATATTTGCATCAACTTGACAATTTTTCACTTCACTAAATACATATATATTTAACCATTTAGTATTTAAACCAGCCACTTCCAGCCAGAATTCTTTCACCTCTTTCTGTTCAAACCAACCATAACTGGCTGATCATACTTATGTTAAGGTATTGTTCTCAAAATAAATATGAAAATCTCGTAGATTCAATATTATGTGAAAAAGTGTTTACCGTGAAAAATAAATACAATAGTAAATATAGAGTAATGTAAATGCTAAAGGGTTAAAATATGTAATATATAGAGAGTATATTTAACTCTTAATGTCCTGCACCACATGAAACTGCATTAGTATAGAACAGCACCAAGTATCACATGAAAAATTGAAGTCTTTACTTTAGTATACTTCAAATTTCCATAAAGATTTCTCTACTAGGAAAGATACTATATACAAATCTATTTCTAAATATTTTCTACTAAATCATTACAGGGAGTTAGTAGTGTACAATGGATTATATATATATATATATATATATATATATATATATATATACAAATACACACACTTCATGTCTCGGTAAGCATGCACGAAACAGACACTAACATTATAGAATAGACACTAACATAATAGCAAAAACCTCTTGAAATAAATCCCAAAAGAAGCCCCGATTCTTTCACGGATATATGCACACACACAACATTAACCTACTTCTACAACAAAGCATTGACACATAAGACTAATAAAAATAGACACACACATGCATTTGTATGTATATATGCAAATGTATGTCTGTGTTTTTATATATATATATATATATATATATATCAGGATTATACCAGCTTTAAACTAGTAAGACCATTATTCAGCAGAGTACTCAATACTTGGGATAGTAGAGTGTCAATATATTAGTGAATCGGGTTGTAACGGCTGAGCTCTTGCCATTTCGATTTTGAATTTGCTGTTGAAATGGCAAGAGCTCAGCCATCGGACTCAAACTCTCTAATATATATATATATATATATATATATATATATATATATATATATATATATATATATATAGGTAATTACTTTCTATTCACTTGAGATTTAAATTACTTTCTATGCATTTGAGATTTAAAAAAAACAACTTACATACATAAATTTATAGATACTAATTTAAAGAGACCACATACTTTTAACACAAATATATTTCACCGGTCATCCAGAATATTCTATCTAAATGAAATAACCCAACCCTCCTCGCCACAAAATACACGAAATTTTGGCACATTGAATTTCTCCAAAATTCTCACACACCGACATATTGGTTATATATATACACACACACACACACACACACACATATCATTTAACATCCGTTCTCTCTGCTAGCATATGTTGTGAATATGGCTTTGCAGTTATATCAGATTCAAATATAGACAGATTTTGCTATGTGGTGTGTGGAGGGCTGGTAGGATGAATGGTTAGACAGATAGGTAGCTATGTAAGTAGATTGTCTCAATGTATGTGTTAGTTCGAGATGGATAGATATTTAGATCAGGAGAAAAAATGACAAATCAACAAAATAGCAGCCAACTGTATTCTTGAGGCCTTAAGTGTCAGTTCTTATCTGTGAACTTTTTCCAGTTTAACCCTTTAGTTACCAACCCGGCCAAAATCAGTCCTGGTTCTATGAAATAAAACCACACATCTTAAAGGTTTCCAATTTAAATAAAAATCTTCCATAAGAACCTTACATTAAGTTACTGTCTTAGAAATGAAAGTTGATAATTTTAGTAAGTCCCTCAAAATGCTTCATTAATTAATTAAAATAGAGTGTACTTCATTAGAAATGTGGTCATGAAAGGGTTAAAACTCTTCATTAGATGGAGTTCTTCTCAATAAATTGTCAACCGTGAGTTGGACACCTTAAATGCTCAGATATTTAATATATTTATATGTGTTTCTTTTTTCCAGTTCTGTGACAGATCCTGTTTCTTAATGAAATATGCTTCCAGAATCCAGAGGTATATGCTATTTGTGTATTTCCAAAGGCCTGTGTTTTTTATATTTCATTTACATGTCAGTTCTGTGCTGGAATACTGTTCTAGGTAGTGAGGTTTTGTGATAACGTTTGTATTCACTAATTAGTGTGCAACCATGTTTCTGGTTGAACCAATGTATATTTTCCTGCACTGACAAGATAATTTTAAAATAACGTTGGTTTTTAAACAACCTCTGATCAGACACTGCAAACACCTACCATCTGATTGGGTAATAACTAAGATGACTGACCCTTGTGTATTGCTGTTGTACTGGCTACAGGACACGTATTGCTTTAGAGTATGGTGTCAGCTTTTAATTCTGACAGGAAGACCAAATCTCTTTAGACAATCGCAATTGATTTTCCAACCATTCACTGTAAGATAGTAATTTGTATAGATTAACTCTCTTATCTTTTTCTCTGCTGTTATCCAGTATGTCATATAGTGTGTAGTCACATGTTAAAAAGTAGTTCATAGGAAGCATTTCTTCAAAGTTTGTTCATACAAAGCTTGTTTGCAAGGCCTCGTTGCATTGGCTCATGCTTGTTTGTTGTTATATGGTATTTTAAGCATAGTGTGTATGCAAAGTTTGGCTGCAAAAATGTTGTTCTTTGCTTGCTTCTCATAGAACTGAATTTTAGGAGAGAGAGAGAGAGAGCACGTTCCGCAACTTTCTACATCAAAACTCCACTATACTAAAATCACATCAATATTAAAGATATTGTGATGTGCTGGAATTGAATCTAATGTATAAATAAATAAAAAAAAAGAATGCTTAAGAAAATCTAATGAACTGCAGTGTGAGCTCACAAGGGCTCTACACATTCACAAGTATGCTATGCCAGAGGATCAAAAACATACACAAATGCACACTCACATAATATCATTCCTCTATCTGTTACAAACATTTAATTAAAATCATATTTCATAACAAAATTCACATACACTAAAAAACAACCTCTACCCCCTCCAAAATATAAATATACACTACAAAACAGACAAGAGAAAACATCATACTCCAAAAGTAGAAATGAGAAATTGTAATGTGCCCTCACACCTGAAGATGTATATAAATGAGAAAATATAAATTATTCTTACCTGAGGATGTATACAATGATAGTTGCAATGCGGTTGATACTTAAGGCAAGATGAAAAAGATCTTTGGATATTCAGCTCTAAAAAAAGGGGGGAAAATATAATTTAGATTACAATCATCATATTACACATAAAATCATTGACTTAAAACACACAGATATAATATATACATTAAAACACACACAGATATAATATATACACCCTTTGTGTATGTAAACTACTTAACACACACATATAATATAAATATATATAATATATATATAAATATAAAGATATAATATATATACAAATATACAGATATAATACACAAATATACAGATATATATGTATACATAAATATACAGATATAATATATACACACAAATATTCACAGATATAATATTTACACCTGTGTGAGTATACTACTTAACACAATGTATACATTAAAACAAACATACACACACAATATATACACAAATATACAGATATAATATATACACAGAAATAAACACCTCTGTGTATGTATACTACTTAACACACAGATATAATATATAATCTTCAGTAGTAAGAAACTCTCAGGAGAGCTGGACAGTAGAAGGTCTTCAAAAAAGAAACCCCACTCAAATGTGTATTTTAACCCTTAACTACAGAGGGTCACATGATTTCAAGTGCTAGCTCACTGCACAACACCTCTGGTAAATGGGAACTACATGTAGCACATTGTGTATATATATATGTTTGTCTCTTCACTTTGCATTTGATATTGTAGCACAGGTGATGTCATTTGTTTATGTCACGCATATACAGACGTCCTGCGATTCAGAAACAAGATGTGTATAAATTTGTACCTTACTTCCAAAACAAGTGAGGACTAGCATAAGGAAGAGCATCTGGGTGTAGAATTCTGCCTCAAAAAAATCTCATCTAATCCATGCCAGTATGGAAAAATGGACGTGGTGATGATGATGACTAATATAACCTCAACATATATTCCAATTGCATGATTACGTTCAGTTACTCCATTCATCAACATCATTAAATGTATCACTGATTCTTCATGATTTTCAGCTGACATTTTGAGTACACATTGCCCATCTTCAAGATCTGCTGTTTTTATACATTTGTCTTTATCATGTCTTGTGAACAATATATTTGTTTTATCAAATCCTCGCAAACATACATAGCAGGTAAAAGAGTTTGGTTTGGGTTGGAAATGATGCTTTCCCTGCATTATAAACTGACAGTTGGTCATACACAGTATTTTGTAATGTTAAGTAGGTCATACAGTATTTTGTAATATTAAGTAGGTCATATTAGCCACAGTATTGTTAGGTTGGTTATATTGTTTATACAGTATTTTGTGATATTAACTAGGTCACGTAGGTCACAGGTCAAATATTAAATTTATTATTGCAACAGAAACACTTCACAGTTTTATATTTTTGCCTGTAATGGGTTTAACTTACTCTAGGAGGACCAATATTCTATCATTTTCCTCTAGTGCCTGTAATGGGTTTAACTTACTCCAGGACAGATATTCTATCATTTTCCTCTGGTGCCTGTAATGGGCTTATCTTACTCTACGAGGACACCTACTCTATCATTTCCCCTTGCTTCTTAATTATGATATGTAATATTTTATTGTTGTTGTTGTGTCAAATGTTCCTATCTAGAACATTCTACATTACAACAATGAAGTATATGTTACAAAAATGGCAACTGTTATTGTTTATTTAGGTGCCAGGTTTTTAACTGAAAAAGTGGTGGGATAGCTAGTTTCTATTCTTGTATTAAATGTATCTCAAAAGTCACATTTTTACGAAAACAAACAAAAATAATGCTTAACACAGCTTCTATGTTTGTTAAAGGAAACAATACTTGGCTTAAGTCAAAACATTGTGGATTGGCAGTATCGGTAGAGGGTCGGACGCCATGCTTTCCAGCATAGTTACGTCCCTTTATGATCTGAGTTCAAATCCCGCCGAGGTTGACTTTGCCTTTCATCCTTACGGGGTCGATAAAATAAAGTACCAGTAATGCACTGGGTAATTGCTGGCCTTGTGCCTAAAGTAGAAACAATTATTTAACAGAACATACCTAAAAACAGGTTTGTTAATTCAAATGTTAATGGTGTCTTCAATATTAGATAGAAAATTGTGTTAATTTGCAATATTAGGGTAGAGACTTTTATTTTTAATGTGATGCAGTTCTAGTGCTGTTTTGTACTTTTCAAGGATGCCTAGCGAATGTGGTTTCATGTGGTACAGGATAGTAAGAGTTAAAACAATAAATTTAAAAAATGAATGATACAGACAAAATACTGCTTTAAAACAAACAGAAAAACATTGTGCAATAAATCAATGTTTCCTCACCAAGATACAAATCTCTTAACCCTTATCTATAGTCTATCTATGATGTCCTGGTTTCTCTCCAAAAGGTGGTGTCCAAGCACACTCCCCACCAAACTCAGACTCAAAGTCTCCCCCCTCCCTCTCTAATAGTCATTATCCTTAGAGACTTTAACACTTGCAACTTCTCGTCGTTCTCACCAATACCCACATGAATGCCATAAACCGAGCCACAGGCTCTAACAATGTCCTTCCAAACACAATATGTTGAAGCACCTCCGGTCACTACAAACCAAGGAAGTCACTGACCCTAACAATGTCCTAACCATTAAACATCAACTAACAAGTCACTAAATGAAGGCTAATTATAAGTTAAAATCAATAAAAAAACCTACAAACTCAATGTCTATGATTGATCACGTAGCTAAAGAACACTCAACATAAACTGGAACTCAGTTTTGGAATATAAAAATGTCTTATGTTGCATCATACTGCGTTCCAATTACCATTTACTAACAGACAACAGAGATCAATCAATAGCATACAACTTAAATGGTTTAACTATCCCCAAAAATATATCAGACAATAGAATACTATCATTGAATAATAAATTCGTGAAACAACAACTACAATTTCACAACAGCCTAATGTAAGATCTAAGGGAACTGCCAATGAGAAACAGTTTTACAACAAACTAATGTAAAATCCAAGGGAACTGCTAATGAGAAACGTTCACAGGTAAACTAATTGCCATAAAACAAACTAAGAAAGGTAAGTTAAAAGTTTTGTTACTAAACATTATATGAATGTATGACAATTAACCATAGGATTGCACTAAACCCACTAACGGTATATCACAGCATGATAGACACCAGGCTATCAAGCTTGTAAATACTTCTCCTTGGAATGATCTGGAGTGGGGCTGAGGTCTTGAATGTAAACAAAGCCGCAATGCAGTATGGTTAAATGTTGCTCCTAAAACATACAACATCACTAGTGAAACTGACATTTGTTGCAAAACTACCAAATGAAAAATCCCGTGGGAGAGATCTAATAGTAGGAAAGTTGTATTGTACAGGGAATCTCTTGTCAACTTGTTAAGAATAACAATGGATTTTGAAGCCAATGTGCTTGACTGGTTGACAGCATGGACAACATTTGGGCTTAAAAAGCAAGAAATAGATGTGGTTAAATCCTATCAGCTTTAATGTTATGAGTTGGCAGGAGGAAAGAATTAGTTTGGGCTGTGGTGAACAGCTCCTCATCAATATAGCTACCATTAAGAAAGTAAGAGAGTTACTGTCAACTTCTATCTTGTTATAAAATATTGTGATAGTGAACAAAAAAATATACATAGCCAATCTCTCGAACTTTTAAGTGCTGAGAATATAAAGAATGATATGCTCCAGTGTCGAGGTGCTTGAGCACATTATTTGTGGTAATTGCTTTGAGATAGTACTATATACATCACAGCTAGTTGTGTCATATGTATTGGTGGATGTTGAGATAGTACTATGGACCCATCATATTTCAAGGGTCATACTTTTGCAATTAAACAGGAAATAGAAAATACCTCATGAACAAGAGACAGTGAAGCCCTTAAACCCTTATGATGCAACTGAAATTGTTGATTATGTCACCTATCTGTGAAAGATATACATTTTTTCAGTAGCTGACCGAATGTAACAATGTAACTAAATATAATGATGTAACCAACACAATATACAATATCTATTGATAAAAACTGCCCCCATAATAAATATAGAGAATATATCTGTAATAATGCAACAAAGAATGGAAAATTCCCATGAAAACCTCCAAGTACAAACATAATAACAAATATAATCAGAACAGAACAGAAAAATGTATGTAGTCATAGATGTCAGCTGTCTTGCAAACATGAACATTTTTTTTCAAAGTTAGCAAGAAAGACCGAACAGTTTCCCTAGCCAGTGGTAAGAAACTCTCAGAAGAGCTGGGGACAGCAGAATTTCTCCAGAGAAGACACCCCCTCAAGCAAGTGTTTTGACCCTTAACTTCTAGCTAGATTATAATTTCACATTTATACCAATAATTGTCAGTAAACTTTGCTGTGTTAGTAGTCAATGTGACAATCTTAAACAACTAAGGTTTCAGAACAATAGTGAGGTTTCAAAGCGTAGTGTACATGAGCTTTACAAATACAATCTGTAATCAGAGCATTAAAAATAAGCAAGATATTTCTAAAGTCCAACATATAACACTCAATTGTTTTTATCATCCAAATTCCAGTGATAGTGTTTTGTTTGTCAGAAATCAACTCCTTTAAAGGAAATGAAATAATTTAAAAAATAAAGATACATAAATACACACACACGTGTGTGTTAGAGCTGGAGCCCGATGGCTGAGCTCTTGCCATTTCAACAACTAGTTCCAGACTAAAACTAGCTGTTAAAACGGCAGGAGCTCAGCTGTCATGCCCTGACTCTTTCTAATAATATCACACCCTATTATCCCAAGTATCAAGTATTGTTGAATAATGGTCTAGCTAGTTTAATATTGGTTTAATCTTGATATATACACTCATACACATATATCACTATCATGACTTATTTCTTTCTGTGAATGAAAATTCAGTATAAGAGCTGTCCACATCAATTACATCTTCCTTTGTGGTTGACAAGACCAACACAATAGAAGCAAGCTGTGCTGCATTAACTGTAGGGTAAATTTAACTCTGAATTTAATGTTATTGTGTCACAGTTCTTCAGCCTGCCCTGCATTTCGTCTTGAAAGAGAAGACAAAATGTTGAATGGTGTGTTGATATGCTGTATACTACACAAATATCCATTATCTAATTAATTGTATTGTTAAATGAATGCACATCAAGTAAATTAGACCAGCTATTTTAGTTTAGTTCTACACTCCACTTGGCATGAGGAGCAACAATTCTAAGATTTCTATATTGACAAAATTATAGGAGTAATTTATACATGTTTATAACAAGACATTCCAAATGTAGAAGTAAAACTGCTAGAGATGCTAACATGGACAGATGTTTTAGAAGACAAAATTGTACTACCATCTGGGAACCGACTCAGCTCGATATACAAAGTAGGGATTCCATACACTATGACCAAAGTCAATGGATGTACAAAATATGTAGTGATATCACAGGCAAAATAAAAGCGAAAATCTTCTGAAAGGAGTTTATATGTAACAGATGTACAGCAGTAGTTAACAGTCAAAGCCATGAAATAAATTCTTTAAATGCTTAAAAGGTTCTCTAGACCTAGTTGAAAGCCTCTGTCACTTATGTGATCTAATTGATAGTGTTGCTTCCCCAAAACATAGTAACCAGAATAAGAATAGAGTAGGACAAGTTCAAGATAATTTTACCTCTGTTGGCAACAAAATCTTTCTTTTTCAGAGCAAAGAACAGATTGTATGATGTTTGTGTATGGTGTGAGGTTGCATGGTAGAGAAACATGGATAGTGAATGCAGAGGATGTACAGTAACTGGAAAGTAATGAAGTAAGGGTATGCCACTGGATATGCAATGTTAGTGCACATGAACAACAGAGCACACATTAGTTCAGATAAAGACTGTATAAAACAAATTAAACATGTATTTGGACATCTTTGACAAATACACATGTACTTTTGTTCTTGTCTTCCTCTCACCAGTTCCTTTCTCTCTTTTCTCCTGCACACACAATATATCTAATCCTGCCTGATCTCCCTGTCATCGTCCATGCATTCCATGTTCCAAACTTCATATACTGATCTCCGCAAGGAACATCATACACTTGGCTATCATAAATAGACTCAACTACCCCCTTGTTTTAACCGGGTTATAGACCGTTAGTTTTGAAAAGAGGAGGTGGGGACCTCAACGGGGTACTTTGGGGCTGTACCTTGCCCGAATTATACTTGACATGAGGTTTTTGTTGAGGCATTGTTTTATGGCCAGGTGCCCTTCCTGGTGCCAACTCTTTTCATTACACAGAAATGCTGTACCTATTCTAAACATATATACATACACATGCAATATATACACACACACAATATTCAATGATGATGATGATGACACACACACACACACACACACACACACATATATATATATATATATATATATGTCTAACCCATGCTAGCGTGGAAGATGGACATTAAACGATAATGATGATGATATATATATACACACACACACACACACACATACAAACAACATTCACACAAGCATACACATAATATGTGAGAAGCTAAAAAAATATAATTCAAAACAGCTTCTTTAATCTGTCTTCCAAAGAAATTTTCTTGATAACATAGAAAGCTGGATTGGAAGTGCTTAAAATGCCAGAGACCAGTAAGTATAAACTGAAAGGAGATATTTGGGGTGGAAATGGCTGTATAATGTTGATAGAAGACTGAGCAGCAGCAGGAGTACTAACAGACAGACATATAGTTAGTGAATGGCAGGCAAGGCATTACTTAATTATTAGGTTACTACTCTGTGTTGAAAGAGAACGGAATAGGATTGAGATGGTAAGAGGAGTGGGAGTAGAGAAAAATAGAAGTAGAGAAGAAATAAGAAGAGGTAGATGGGAGTGAAGAGGCAGAAGAATGAAAAAATAAGGAGAAAGAAACAAGACAAGTGAATACGGGGGGGGGGGGGATATAAAAAAAAACAATAATAATAATAATCAGGGAAGTAATGTAAAGTGAAAAGAGAGAAAGTAAAAATTGAAATGAAAAAGAAGAGTTGAATAAAATGATTAAATTATAAGGCAAAGATCATGAAAGAAGTTGAGTGGTTAAAATTTGGAGGGCAAAGAGAGAGAGAGAGAGAGAGAGAGAGAGAGAGAGAGAGAGAGAGAGAGAGAGAGAGAGAGAGAGAGAGAGAGAGAGAGAGAGAAGAGAGAGAGAGAGAGAGAGAGAGAGAGAGAGAGAGAGAGAGAGAGAGAGAGAGAGAGAGAGAGAGAGAGAGAGAGAGAGAAGAGAGAGAGAGAGAGGAGAGAGAGAGAGAGAGAGAGAGAGTCAGGGAATGTAAGAAGAGCAGACACTAGAAAGGAAATATAGGAAAAGAGGAAATTGCAACGAGGAACAAGAAAACATACAACAGCCCCAAATGGAAGATGAAAGAAGGGGTTTTTTATAGGAGAGATGGAGGAGGAAAGTGAAGAATAAAATGGCATGAAAAGAAATTGTTGAGTAAGTAAGGTTTAAAGGCAAGAATGGTGAATGAAAGAGAATGCAGTGGGATTATGTCATTCTAGGAAGAAATGATGAGGTAATGATGATTATTAATTAATTAGACATGTATAATTAATTGTTTCTGACTATAAGTCAAGTCTTAGAACTGTTTTTAATCTTAAAATTCTCATTTTCTCATACCGTTACTTTCTTAGGACATTCACATCAGAATCATAGATCAAACCATTATTTATAGATTTATTAACAACAAACTTCACTAAGACGAAATTAGATAACCCTGTTGAGTGAACATGTATACACACATGTATACACACATATATATAACTATATATAATTGTTGTATATTCTGGTTTAACAAATTGCTCAATACATTGAATACAGTAAGGCAGTGGATTGGCAGTATCAGTAGAGCATTGGACAACAAGCTTTATGGCATAGGGTTACACCCCTTTACAATCTAAATTCAAATCCCACTGACGTCAGCTTTGCCTTTCATCCTTATGGAGGTCAATAAGATAAAGTACCAGTAATACAATGGTTTGATTTAATCGACTTTCCCCTCCTTCAAAATTGCTGGCCTTGTGCCTAAACCCGAGACCAATAAACTGAATAAAGAGGATACATTCATTTATTTAAATAACAACTCTTACAAGACTAGCCCTGTTTCTTTCATTTCACATGAGAGTATTACAATAAAGTCACACACACATATATATACCTAGAACTTTCTCTTATTCTAATACTCCCAGATGAATTCTAAAGCAAAGGAAACATGATTAGTCTTGTAAATGTCATTAATTTCTTATATATATATATATCCACATGTTACATTCAAAAGAGTATTATCAGTTTTTTTCATTACACCTCAACAATAAAGGTTTATTGATAAAGAGAACAAATATTTAATTAGTTTATCTCTGCCGGATGTGTGTGTGTGTGCGTCTGTTAGATTTGAGATTATGCTGGGGTTTATATAATAAACTATGGCTTTAGTAGAAAACACAGCGACTGTTATATCCACTTCAAAGAAACCACGTACAAAACACTACAACAAAGACAGACTAACAGACTCCGAAAAAAATATCTATCACCACCACCGCTTTACATCCATTTTTCTATGCTTGCATGGGTCAGAAGGGTCGTCTGTGTCGAGAGACGAGTCTGGCCAGGGTTGGCCATGTCATACCTTGCTCTGACAGGACTGTAAATTTGGCAGGGATTTTTTCAGTTGGATTCCCTTCCTAACACCAACCACATTTACAGCCCCACACTGTAATATATATACATATATATTTTAGGAAGCCCACTCCATTACTCAGAAAAGTGAATTACATGACTAAGGTGAGTGACCCCTTTTATGTACTCAGAACAGGGTGTATAAATATAACTGGTCTTATATACATATATATTTTAGGAAGCCCACTCCATTACTGAGAAAAATGAATTACAAGACTAAGGTGAATGACCTCTTTCATTACTGCTCTCTAACTAACATGGTTGTACTCAGAACAGGGTGTATAAATATACCTGACTGTGACTCAATTTGGAATCAATATTGCTTTCTCAATGATCTCAACCCACTAAACAAAATATGATAGCTATCAATAAAACCAAGATTTCTGGGATAGATGTACACATCTTTGATAACTAAAAGGTGTACAAATCTCTTGGTTGGCCCAGATTAGACAGTGAGATAGCTGTGTTGTTGGTTGGTCCAGATCAGACAGTGAGATAGCTGTGTTGTTGGTTGGCCCAGATCAGACAGTGAGATAGCTGTGTTGTTGGTTGGTCCAGATCAGACAGTGAGATAGCTGTGTTGTTGGTTGGTCCAGATCAGACAGTGAGATAGCTGTGTTGTTGGTTGGTCCAGATCAGACAGTGAGATAGCTGTGTTGTTGGTTGGCCCAGATCAGACAGTGAGATAGCTGTGTTGTTGGTTGGTCCAGATCAGACAGTGAGATAGCTGTGTTGTTGGTTGGTCCAGATCAGACAGTGAGATAGCTGTGTTGTTGGTTGGTCCAGATCAGACAGTGAGATAGCTGTGTTGTTGGTTGGCCCAGATCAGACAGTGAGATAGCTGTGTTGTTGGTTGGTCCAGATCAGACAGTGAGATAGCAGTGTTGTTTCAGAAAAGCTCATATTTCAAGGTACATATGACCTCCCTTGACTTTGTAAGTCAATAGCAGCTGTGAAGGCAATGCCATCAGTCGAGTGGTTGACTATGTTCCACCAAGCCAAGGCAGACAGATTTGATCAGACATCTAGAAATGTTCTTAGGAACCTCCGGCTCTTTAATCCTAGTTCAAGACAAGAAAGTCATTTCAGATGAACGTTGGGTGTTGTTAACCGATAGAAGAAAGGATATAAAAAGCCTAAAAAATGTGCTCATAGTTCCAACTGTCTGAGCAGGTACAGACTGGATTTCCTGAATCTTCTAGTGTGGATATGTAGAACTACATAGGATTATATAAAATATCTGTTAGTTTCCATATATTTATCAAGTTGGCTACACAGACTCCTAATCTGTGATTTATATCATCAAACTAAATAAAAAAGCAGAGACAGACCCTGGTCACTCAAAGTTGGTACCTGTCTTTAATGAAGTAAACTTTGGTCCATTTATAAGGCTAAGTTTCTTCTATCAATGCACAGTAGCATCTGCTCGAAAGTCAGGCTAAATAGCCATCTATTAGAACAATCTCTAATTCCATGCACAGTCTGTCAAGGGTCCCTCACTAATCTCTTCTGCATGTACTGACTTTTGAGCCACTGCAATGGAAACTGGTGGTGCTGGGCTATAAGAATGGTGTATCAGCATATGGAGATAACACCACTACAATGGTGTCAAACAACATGGAGGCCAGAATTCTTCTTAACCCTTTAGCATTTAAACCGGCCGTGTCCGGCCACAATTCTCTCACCTCTTTCTGTTCAAACCGGCCACTCATACTGATGTTAAGGTATCGTTCTCAAATAAATAATATCAAATCTCATAGATTTGATATTATGTGAGATAAGTATGTACGGTAAAGCCTTTACTGTGAAAATATAATAGTAAATATAGAGTAATGTAAATACTAAAGGGATAAGTCTGGTTCAGAATGAAATTCCAGGTGGATAAGTGGAAACTAATTTTGAAGGGTCAGGTAGATCTGGCCAGTTATATATTACTGCCTGACAGTCATACATTGACCCAGTTTTTGTTTCAACAGATTGAAGGGTCTGTTCTTTCAATATCTGTGGTACATTCCTCTGATTCAGTAGTCCATTTGCTATCAACACTCTATGGAAGACCTGGCATGGTATGGTTGATGGCATGGAGAGATTCCTAGACACTGGGCAAGTGTGACTGCCCTTTGTCAGGCACATCTCCCTCTTCTCTTTGACAGAGTTGCAAGCTTGAGTCAAGTATAAACCAAGACTTGGGACAGTGACAATGGATAACTTCTGGAGAGAGATACAGAGTATAGTGTGTGTGTGTATTACATTTCATTTAGGACACAGCTTCTATAGCTGGATGCTCATTCTAACACCAACCACTTGACACAGCATACTAAATGTGTTTTATTGTGGTATCACCTCTACAGAAGTTGTCATGACTGAACAAAACCATATATTACTTAATTATGCATACAATTAAACACAATTTATATTTTTAAAAAGATCGGGAAGAGAAGCACACACAATTTCACGCAACAAGGGGCACTGTAGTTTCCTCACAATTAATTTTTGAGGCAAGCCAACACACACGCAGCATCAAAATCGTGGTGTGGTTGATAGTGAGGCAAGGACGTTGGAATAACCAAGTACCTTCACCAGTGTAACACCCTAATTTGTGTTGAATTCGTCATGATTTGTGAAGGATTTCAAGTTGAAATGTATCAGGTTTCAGTCGAGTAATATTACTTGGTATTAGAGAGTCGTAATAATTTTTCTGATTTTTACCATCTAAATTGTAATGCATAGGAGTGTCTTATAAGCCACGAAATACGATATATATATATATATATATATATATATATATATATATATATATATATGTGTGTGTGTGTGTGTGTGTGTGTGTGTGTGTGGAAGAGAGCGTTTAATTAAAATTAAAGATTATAATGAATATAATTCTCTTCACTATACTTGTTTTGTTTTGAGGAAAACGGGGGGGCTTCCAAGAACCTAGCAACAATAATTATTCTATTTTCTTTTGCCAAAAGCAATATAAAAACCAACAAATAAAGCGGAGCACGAGCGAGTAATGTCAGAATATTTATTTATTTTTCTGTCTGCTCCTAATATTAGAAGGCTGGAGAACCGTCGCTACCAACCGGAAAAAGAAGGTAATGCAGAGATACATCAGACATAATTACTACGTTAATATCAGCAATGAATGGCTGGTAGGTCTTTAGAGGGTAATAGAGGAGGAGAGTGATGACTGGAGAGGTAGTAAGAGGAGAGGACAGAACATAATAGAGAGGGGGAAGGAGAGAGAAATGAAGAGAAAGAGAGAGTACGACAGCGAAATAAGAGGAAGAGGAGAGCAAAATAAAGAGAGACAGAGGGAGAAAGGGAGGAGAGCGAAATATACATATAGAGAGAATTAACAGTATAAAAGACGGAGTGAGGGAGTAAAAGTAATAATTTTAAGTTCGTGTGTGTGTGTGTGTGTATACACACAGTATCTATGTTCCAGAGTAATGTGTGAAGATACTGTAGAGATTACATAAGAGTGTCTGTTAAAAAGTAGTCCGTGCTTGTCTGTGTTCTCTCAGTAATGGCGAATAATTGATGGCTACTAGTCGTCGTTGTTTTAAAAAAGAAACATTTATAAAAGCGAAATGAGGAGAATGGGAGTGAAAGTAAGAGCTGTAGAAATAAAAATGGAGCAGAGACGAAGGAGAAGATCAGTATTAGGAACAGTAGTAAGTAATTAGTCGATCAAGGCAACGAAGAAGACTTCCACCACCACCATTATCACTAGCTTTAAAGGTTTGAGTGCAGGGGACAAAGTAACTCGGATAGTTAATTATATGTTACAAAACTCTTAGCGATTGATGGTGATGATCACGGTGGCATAATACTTATGGTAGTGTTATAGTTGCTCTTATCGCTAAAAACAGAGTCGACTTGATATATAAATTGCAGTAACAGCACTGATAATGGCTAGGAATAGAGTGAAAGCAGTGATGTGTTATGTATACACTGAATATAGCTTCATATCTAATAAAAGAATACGCATACTAGATATGTATGTGAATACACACATATATATGTACATACACACGTTATGTTGTAAATATATATTGTATAAAATGTATATGTAAATATAAAGTCATATATCTCATAAATATTACACCACCAAAAATTTGAAAACATTGCCAGTTAAAACAATATTTCAACAATGATTTGATGTGAAAATCTTCCCAGCCAGCTCACTATTACAATAATAATGGCGGTAGTTGCCATCGACCAGTAACAGCAACAAAAATATATACTTTTATATAATTAGGAGAAAAAATAACCAAGTAAAAACAAGCAAAACATTTGCAATCGGAAAATTACTATATAAATAAACTAAAACTTAAATTAACCAGACCACAAATATATATAAACATATAATATTATATATATGTGGAGAACGAATAGACGACACTGTAGTTGATAGAAGATTAACATGATAATTATTTTACGCAAGTTGCTGCTTATAATTTTGAGGGCTACGGAAGTGAGATAAAAGGAAAATTAATAAAATCGGATGAAAGCAAAAAAAAAAAAAAAAAAAAAAATGTTTATTGTTTTTAAATCAGCCAGTGTTTGTTGTTGTTTTTTTAGGTAATTTTAATGGAAGGTCGGCGGAGGGTTGTAGTGTAAATAACAATGTCTGCTCTACTCTGACTGCTTTCCACCATTAACTACGACTACGACGGCAACGAACAGAATAGTATTCTAGCAAAGCAAGCTAGCTAGCAAGACATAAACCCAGCCATTGCCAAGCCAGACAAACAACATACAAGTCCGTGTATATATATACATGTGTGTGTGTGCGTGCTTGTTTTGCTGCCTGCCTTGGCCAACCACCATAACTGATTCCCTAGCAGTGTGGTATGTTAAGAAAGAGACAGACTGGCTTGTTGTGTATATATTATATATATCGTCTGTTCGTTCTGCACGCACACACACACACACATATATATGTATATATACACAGGGTGTCTCCAAAAATGTATACATACTTCAACAGAATTCTAATCAAAGTGTGTATACATTTTTTGGGACACCCTGTGTGTGTATATAAATGGAGCAGTACGGGCCAACAACTGCTAACCATTACCAACACACAACCATCACGAAATATCATAATGGTTGTAGTAACGACGAGAAATATTACTTTAAAATAACCACATCGGAACACGAAATAAAAAATAAGGAGTTTTTATTTTTTTTAATATATTTTTGAAATCTGACAGCAAATCATATATAGCCACAATGCAATCAGATTATTAAAAGTGTCTAAGAAAACCAGTTAGGAATCACATATAAACATCAATCAATCTTCATTGACTAACACAGTGCGCATAAACAATATATGTTGAATATATAATAGAAATTATATATATATATAATAAAGGAGTGAAGAATAACACGGATCGGTTTCGGTTATATATATAGAGAGAGAGAGAGAGGCACATGGCTTAGTGGTTAGAGCATTGGCCTTGCAATCGAAAGGTTGTGAGTTCAATTCTCAGACCGGGTGATGTGTTGTTTCCTTGAGCAAGACACCTTATTTCACATTGCTCCAGTTTACTCAGCTGCAGAAATGAGATGATAGGGACTGGTGTCCCTATCATTCCACTGTAAAGTGGTCGTGGAGGTGCCACGGCAAAAAAAAAGAAGCACCCAGCACTCACTGTAAATGAGGTTGGTGTTAGGAAGAGCATCCAGCTGTAGAAATCAAGCCAGAATCAGTTCCCGTCCCACCCTTGCAAGCAGGGAAAAGCGGACGTAAAATGAAATGATGATGAATGATGATATACAAAAATTAGCTTCTAAATCATTTTTAATTCCTTTCACTACACACACACATATGTATATATACATACACAAATACACATAAATTATGTGAGTGTGTAACATTCATTTAAAAAAACTGAATTTTCTCATTATTTTCTCCTCTAAATGTATGTCTTTTGCATGTCATTGCATATCAGACATAGTTATAGAACGATTTCATATGCGCAAAGTGTAAACTACATACATCTAAATGTAGATTTGACAGCAGGTTGTTTTCATATATGATGTGTGATATTCGTTCCAGGTTTTGAGTTCAAATCCCGCCGAGGTCAATTATGTCTTTTTATCCATTCCAGGTCGATTTTTAAATTTTTAAATAGCTTTCTCATTTCCTCTCTCCCACTTTATCCTGGAAGAAATCAGATGTATACAGGCATTTAAACTGGATGGGATCCCTAACTTTAAAGTGTCCAAAGACGTCGAATATATATATAGGTATGTATGTATAATCATATACATATTGAGCTTTCGCCTTTATATGGTTGCGTTACCAAATCATGTACACACACATATATTCATAATAAGCATGAAAGTGTGCTTGCTTTGAAAGAAAAAAAAGCTTGCTATTCCCCAATAAATGTTTACAAAATCTGACGCAGAAATCCAGATCTACCCCCCAAACAATCAATGAACTAAAATCTCCTAGGTCTCGTGTCCCTCTGTGGTAAATCTAGGAAAGAGCTGGTGAAAGACTGAAAGTTTTAAGGGAGTGGGAGAAAGAAGGAACATAGACAGTTGAGTTATGATTAAGATAAATTGTCATTTATGACAGCAAATTGTTTTTTCTTCAACCTCAACTTCATTTAATTTCTTTCTCACATACAATATTTTGCATATTTGTTTACAATGCATGGGTGTGTATAGATTCATATATATACATTACATTTTTAATGTGGATGTATATATGAATTCATTAGGTGTATGTGTTTGTTTTTATGCGATCATGTGTGTATATATGAGGTCTATGAATTCATATATATGTATTTACGCATGTCTTTCTGTGTACCAAGACTATAAATGTATGTTTATCAGTGTATATTTAAAACAATAAAACACTTGCTATAAGTTACCATATATACTTGTATATAAGCCAAGAAATACGCGACAAAAAAAAAAATCAATGGTGAAACATCTTACATTCAAAATATATCACTATGAGGTAAAAAGGTAGATTAATAATATATCAAATTTTAGTGATCCTTTACTTTAAAAAAAAAAGTTAAATACTCACAGAGCCGAAAGTAAACAAAAATTCAAGAAACTTGTTGAAACTTTATAAAGAGGATGACATAGCAAAAAATCATTGCATAATGGAGTTGTGGAACAAAAACTGTTCTCTAAACACTTAAAGCATTTTAAATATCAAGATAATAAAACTTCATAAACATATTCTCCATCTAAACAAAGTGTTACCTGCCTGGTCTTATACACAGGGTGTGGATTTTTGTCCATTTCTCAGACATAACATAGAGGGGTGGACTTATATTTGAGTATACACGGTAAGTCATTTCAGTTAACATTTAAAAAAATATTACATATCCAGCACCTAGGCAACACCGAGTAACACTACTAGAAAATATATATATATATATAAGGGTGTTTGTCTGTATATGACACTACTTAAACTATAGTGCCATTTGTTTATATCCTGCAACTTAGTAGTTCAATGGGTCAGTGGAATAAGTACCATGCATGGAAAAATTAAGGGTTGGCCTCAGGAAGGGCATCCAGGACCACAGCAAAATATCTCATCCAACCAATGTCAGCAGGAAAAATTAGACATAAAAACATCATCATTTAACATCCACTTACCCATGACAATTATATATATATAAATAACCAGATTGAAACTAGTTAGACCATTACTCAACAGAGTACTCAATATTTGGGATAGTAGAGTATGGTTATATTACAAAGAGTCAGGACCCGACAGCTGAACTCTTGCCTTTTCAACAGCTAGTTCCAGACAGCTCAGCTGTCAGGTTCTGACTCTTTATAACACATATTTATTTACACACATTAATATTTTGACTGTTATAATTCCAAATAAAATTTCTGTTTATAATTACTGTATGCTGTCTGTATATTGTGGTTGGCTTTACAAAGGGTATCAAGTCATAGAAACCATGACAAAATGGAATGTTTGAGTGAGACAGTCATCTGACCTGTCTAGCCACAGAATGTCAATACAAACATGGAAAATAGATGTAAAATGATGATGAGTTAGGAATATTGCTTTAATTATTAATCATCTAAAGTTGGGAGGATTGACAGTATTGGGAGTGTGTAAAACAGCATGCTTTGCAGCATAGAGTTACAGCTCTCTACATTCTGAGTTCAAAACCTGCTGAGGTTAGCTTTGCTACAGGGTCAATAAAATAATGTACCAGTAACACACTGGGGTCGATTTAGTTGACTTTCCCCTCCCCTAGAATTGTTAGACTTGTGCCTAAATCAGAAATCCTTATTATTAGTCTATTTTTGTGGAGAATTCTGTAGAACATATATGTATTTTACATTAATGTTTTCCTATCTAGTACAGTTCTGTGTGATGTAGTGCAGTGCACACTTGCTCCTTGTGAGTACATGATGAACATGGAGAATGTTGGACCTGTATGTAGAATATAACTGGAGCTGTAAAGTCTGCAACTTCCATATTTCCTATCAAATCTATACACCACATTTCTAACTTATTTCTAGGTTTACATGACAGTGGGTTGTTATTTATGAGAAAGTTTTTAATTGCAGTGTTTTTGTAGAATGTTATTAGAGCTAGAGAGAAGCAAATATCAGTGAAGACCACCTCTTCTGGCCTACTAGCAATGGAACAAGATATGAAACTGAACATTAATCTAAGGAGGCAGAAACTGATGTCACAACATTGATAAGGTTAGTCATAATGTTGATGTTTTGAAGTTTCAAAGGAGGTAGTTGTATTAGAAATCTCCATTCTCTAGGAAGACACCACTGAGGAGGCCAACAAGTGGCAAGTGAGGTGTGAACCCGTTAAAGTAGGATGAAACTACTTCAACATTGATGTGGCTAAGGAGAGATGAACCATGGAGGGAGTTAGTGTTACCTGGACATAGACCGAGACTTGATCAATCCTGGCTAGGTTTCCTGGGTGATGGTGTCTGTTGAAATACTCAATAACCTCAGATAACATTCAACATCATTATCACCATTTAACATCTATTTTCCATGCTTGCATGGACAATAAGCAGACAACATACATTAGAAGGGCTGTCACATATTGAGGCCAGACTGGTCAGGTGACTACGTCTAACCCATATGCTGTTTTGGGTCTGGTTTCTATAGCTGGATGGCTTTGTAAAGGTTTTCTATTGGGTAAATTAATGGTTATGTTAGGGAGGAATTTGTTTAAAGGATTGGCCAGAGTCATGGTTGGATGTCCTTTATTGGTATTGATTTCAAGTATTGAACATGTTTATTTTGCTGTGTATTCTGTATCAGTTCATATTCATTGGCAGGGGTATTTGGTCAAAGATTATTTCTAGCTGCAGAGTAATATAGAAACAACATCATGGCTGCAGCCTGATGATGGCCATCACCTCCCCCCTCATACCAGTAATTGGTGTAGGTTGGGTTTTTTATGCTGATAGTGTTTGGGTATGGTTTTAATATGTCTTGTCTGGCATGTAGATGGTGGCTGAGCTCAAGTGTAAGTGTATGGATTGCATTTGCTTGAGTTTATGGATAGTGTTGTTTGGTGTGGATTAGTTTGCATTCAAGTTAAGGCAATTAACAATTATATATATATATAATATATATATATAACAATGGGTGAAGAAATTCCAGGAAATCCCAGTGGAAGGAAGCTGCAATAGAGGACGACCAAGAAAGACCTGGGCAGAGGTTGTGAGAGCAGACCTCAAATGGCTAAGACTGGCAGAGGAGATGACGAAGGAATGCGACAAGTTGAGAGATGCCGTGCTGAAAAAGACTTGTCCAACCCATGGAAGCATGGAAAAGCAGATGATGATGATACATATTATATATATATACAGCAGCAGTGATTTCAACCCTCAAGCTACTCGACATAGTTCAAGTGTTAAGGCCAACAAAAAATATCTCAGAACTCGATCTTCATTCTTGATTTGTTATGTTTGCTCAGATCTAAAGGGTTTGACTTGGACTGACAAACTACCAACCAAACTGTCAAGAATAAAACAATTCCAGTTTCAAATCTCTACACCATACAGAAATATAGCTTTGTTTTAATTTCATAATGTTTTATGAACAAAATCTAATGTGGGTTGGGTTCATAAAGTATATTTCAGTGAAACAAACAGGCTGCATAACCAAAATAAGCCACAAGTGAAGAAGTTTAACTGTTATGATACTAAACTATATGAAACTGCCCTTGGTTCTAATATACAAAACTGTCTATTTTGAAGTGTTTATATTTATCTGAAAACCTTCCATCATAATTTTATGTAAGAATATTTGTTAAGTTATGTTTCAAACAGCAGCTTCAGAATAAGGAAGTTAGTTATATTACTAAATCCTTTTAAACTTGATTATCTTCAAAACTATTTTAAAATCATACTCATTGTTTTTTTTCTATTAAAACTATGGCAGATATTGTCTAGAACTACCTTTCTAGACAGGTAAACAGGTAATCTGTGATGTAGAGTTCAGAGTCCATGACTCACACATATGTTCATTACATATATATCAGGATTAAACCAGTATTAAACTAGTTAGACCATTATTCAACAGAGTACTCAATACTTGGGATAGTAGAGTATGACTATATTAGAAAGAGTTGGGGTCCAATGACAGAGCTCTTGCCGTTTCAACAGCTAGTTTCAGACTGGGACTAGCTGTAGAAACGGCAAGACAACAAGAGCTCAGCTGTCGAGCCCCAACTCTTTCTCATATATATATATCCATCAACAGACAGCAAAAGACACATATAGGTACAGAAATGTATAAGTATAAAAGACTACAAAAGTAACTCACAATATTTAAGAATAAATAGATTTGGTATTCTCTTAATTTCTATTTTTTTATATAATTGTATGAGAATTACTCTTATATTGTAAAGGGAGCCACATCTGTCCACCTGTCACACAAATGCCTACAATGTAACAAATTTGCTTGGAAATGTTTTCATTGATACCAATAGCCAGCATTCTCGGCCAAGAGTGTTATCTGTATCTGTACGTACATATTTACACACAAATACAGATATGAGATATTTTGTCAACACTGGTACATCAAGTGACTTATTTTCTATACATATACCTGTGCACACACATACACACACATATATATATATATATATATAGGCTCTCCTCAAGATACAATCTATGTAACTTTTGCTGAAGCTATTAGCTTTTCAACACGGGCTGTTTTGAAAAGCTGGTAGCTTCAAGCTTCAAGAAAACTTCAAAATAAACAGTTACTATAATAACAAATATCATAGAGAATCTAAAGAGTATGTGTCCTACATTCAGTGCATGTCTAGTGTGTTTATTACACACACTGATAAAATAATCATTTATATATTCATCATTAAACATACATTTTGCTATGCCAGAATAGGTTGAAAATGGAATGAAATTTACAGCTCAACAGCTCAGTAGATGTAACTAGCCTCATATGAGGTTTCTTGAGTGTTTTAATGATAGGGGGTTCCAGTCCTGTCATACGTTGAGTAGACTGTGTTTACCAGACAATTCACTTTGTCTCTCATGGAAAATTCTGTTATATATAAACATATTATATACGAGGGTCAAATGAAAAGTTCATAGGCTGACTATGAAGTAGTGATGCTAGAGCTGTGAAATCTTACATGCATTAATTCCAACTCTTCTTATTAATAATTGTATAGTTTCTTTCCAGGGACTATGTTGAAAAATAAACCTCCTTTGGTCATTCCATGAGAGTATCTTGCTTGGTCAGCCTATGAATTTTTCAGCTGACCCTCATATATATATTTATATATAACTAGCAACTGTACCTAGATTTGTCTAGGTTTAATAATTAGTTAAAATAAACAATTACAAGAATTCATTGACAATCTTCAATTTTCCCAAGAATGTTGATTTATTCAGAATTGCTGCAACTATTCAATTGTGAAAATGGTTCAAGTTAAACTACATGACAATGTGATCCCCTTAAAATAGACAAATATGGAACCTATAAGTTATATAGACTATCACCTTCTTGTAAAGATATGTCCCTGGGCACAATTTCAGCTGCCTGGGTGCAAAATTCTCTTCAACTTGGAACATGCATACATACATTAATTTATATATATTAAGATAAGATATATATACAGGTATGTGTGTGTCTGTATAATTAGATATTACTAAATATATCATACTAGAGGAACACCATATATTAAGATATATATTGTACACATATATACATGTGTGTGGAGTGTATATATGTGTGTGTATACACACACACATATATATTGACGAGGTTATAGTATTAGCTGTAATCCTGTTTGCTCACATTTACTCACTCAATGAGATATGGTTATGAACTTGTACCGAACAAAACCTGTCTAACAAAGTTCTAACAAAGTGTATATTTGTAATATGGCATTTGCACTTGTACGGCTGGACACAGGTTTCTGCACATGCAGTAAGTTACACCATAAGTACAATTTGCAACTTGCCCAAAACTGATATTTAATTAGATATTAGTAAATACATATTACCCTAGATACATCATATATTAAGATAAGATATATATTGCACACCTATATACGTGTATGTATGTAAATATATATATATATATATATACACACACATACATACAGAGAGAAATATTACAACATATATATTACTGTAGGTACACCATATCCTTACAGAGAAAACAGATGAATGAAATACACAAAACATAACAGTGTAATTGTTTCATTTAAACAAGTCCAACATAAGTTGTTTTTATTTAAAAACACATCACAACTGCCATGGTCTCGCACACAATAAAACAACAAACATTATGTAATATATATATTATACGTAGATGTGTATATATATATATTTTTCATATTATATGTATATATATATATATATATATATATGTGTGTATATATATATTTATGTAAAATTAAGAATGCTTTTCCAAAGAGGAACAGAAGAAAACCACAGATAAATAAAGGACTCAATACATTAGTAAAGGTATATATTTATTTCATATAGCAATGACATCTACAGGACTCAGAAGTCATTTCTATATTAAGTATATATACATGCATACATAAAGGTGGCAAATTGATAGAATGATTTGCAGTATTCATTTTGGGGCTCTCTGTGTTCTGCTATCAAATCTTGTTGAAGTCATATATGTAATATATATATATAATATATATATATAATAATATATATATATATATATATATAATATATATATATATATATATATAATATATATATATAATAATATATATAATAATATATATATATATATATATATATATATATATATATATATATATGTAATATATATATATATATTGAAACTAATAAGACTGTGTTTTTGCATGTTTGTCTTGTTTATTCTTGAACTATATATATATACACATATATATAATGTATATGTCTTCTTTGCCCACTTATTCCTGAGAAGGTCATGGGAGCAGAGTCCTCAAACACTCCTCCTAGTGGGTCCTGTCAGAGGTAACTGTCTCCAACTATCCGGCTGGATCCCCAACCACCTTATGTGTCACCAGAAACATCCAATTGTCTATTTCAACCCATGCTAGCATGGTAGGTGAATGTAAAATAGAATGTAAATACATACACATCTATGAGTAAACACTAAAATCCAAGGACACTGGAGATGGTCTCTGTTAGTAGAAATGAATGTGTTTCAGGACTGATGTTTTACATGTGTGGGGGAGGGGGGGAGCACGTCATCTTCAGACCTACGACATGACCCAAATGTTTGCAATAGAGCAGAGCAGAGTTTTTCAAACTGAAGGCTCAAAACCATTAGTGCATTACAAAATAAATGAAATGGGTTTCAACATTAAGAAAACAATTTCTACAAAAATATATTCTTCTTATAGATCTAATAGTCATATTAGGTTGCAGTACAAAATATATATCTCTTGCTGTGTTACAGGAAAAAATCATTTGAAAAACACTGCAATAGAGTACACTCATGTAAATACTTCCAAATGCTTGCTGTACAAGTTTAACTGGGTACTGGATTTACTTTATAATCTAGCTATGAAATGAGAAATTGAAATTTAGTTCAATTATGTTTAGTTGGCCTCCTTCAAGGCAACAACTTATATGTTTAATAATGTTTTAATGATAAAGACTCGTCATATCATGAAAAGCAATGTGAGATGAAGAGTCGTGCTCAAGAACACAACACACTGCTTGCTCCAGGAACCAAAACTACGTTTTTTTTTAGAATAGATTCACTGTATGTGTATCATAAGAGCCGACCAAAAAGGTTGGCATAATGAAGGGCATCAGGCTCTAAAACATTGTCTCAAAACATCCCATCCAACCCATGTAGTATGGAAAAAAAGGACATAAAAATGATGATTATGATATACATACATATATGTATATAATATATAATGCACATATCATCATCATCTTCGTTTAACGTCCATTTTCCACGCTAGCATGGGTTAGACGGGAGTTGTCCCACTTGAGGCAAGGCTGGTCGGGTGACCGTGTCTCGCTCATATAGGACTATCTGGCAGGTTTTCTACGGCTGGATGCTCTTCCTAACACCAACCACATTTACAGTGTGGAACTGGGAACTTTTTACCGTGTTACCTACACGACCACATTACAGCATGGACTGTGTTTTTTGTTGTGACACCTACACGATCTCGATCTCATTTTCTCGTGCTGTTGGTGGGAGTGGTAGGATAGGGTAGGGGTAGTGGATTCATCATCATCATCATCGTT
>OZ024750.1:9730803-9793303 GCA_964016885.1 Eledone cirrhosa | reverse complement strand
TTGCAGAGTATTACACGTTTAAACTGCATATTAATTAACATTACACACGTATATATATATATATATATTATATACACATATATATACACACACATACATACATGTATGTATGCATACGTACACACCACACAAATCACACACATAATATATATATACACACACACACAATCCTATATTGCGAGATAAAAAGCTGAGTAATAAGTACAAATCGACGATTCGTGCTGGAGTATTTTTAGAGATAAAAAAAAACAAAACAAAACAAAAACTGCTGCAAAATGTTAAGCACTGAAGATGATAATTCGTGGAAAATCGTGAAGAGAGAGAGACATTCTAATGGCTGCTAGTTTATTATTTTCATTATCATTCTTATCATTGGATGTGTTTATTAATTCTAATTATATATATTATTACATGTAATATATATATATATAATATATATATAATTTTAGCAATGTAAACAGTAAAGCTAGAAGAATAGAATTGGAAAATGGAAAAATGGCAGGAAATATAATTTTGAAGAATGTAGGTAGATAATAGAGGAAGAATAGAAGTGAGTGAAGGGAGGAGGAGGAGTAGTTAGATAGTGTGAGGGGGAGAGGAAGAGGTAGAGATAACAGCAGAAAGGGTGACAGAAAGAGGTAGAGATAATACGAGAGGGTGAGGGAAAGAGGAAGAGGTAAAGCTAGCATAAGACAAGGAAGGAGGGGGAAAAGGAGGGGAAGAAGAGGAGATAAAGCAAGAAACAAGAGGAAACATAAACAAAATGATATAAAAACAGAAATGAAAAAAAATGAATAGAAACAGAGAACGAAACGAAAGACAAGACCTATACACAAATAAATATATATATATATATATATATGGAGAAAGAGAGAGATATATACATAAATATATATAGAGAGAAACGAAAGGGAAGATCTATCTAATATATATATATATATATATATATATATATTAGATAGATCTTCCCTTCCGTATCTCTCTCTCTCTATATATATATATATATATATATATATATATATATATATATATATATATATATATATATATATATATATATATATATATAGAGAGAGAGAGAGAGAGAGCGAGAGACAGGGGGGGGGGGGGAATAAAGTAAATAAAGACGGAAAAATGAAACAAATGTGAGTATGAAAAAAAAGATTGAACATTTTTGAGGGGTGTGATTAAAGAAAAATATAGAAAGACTATAGATATATATAGAGGTGGTAGTAGTAGTGGTGGTGGTGGTAATTAACAGGAAACAAACATATACATATACATATATAATACATATATATGTGTGTGTGTATGTATATATACATATATGTGTGTGTATATATATATATATACACACATATAATTCAAATTGAAAGCTTTATGTATAGAGAGCGAGAGATCGTGTGGAAAACACAGTATTTTGTATATATATATACATATATATTTAAAGCACACAATATTCAGGAAAATGTACATACTTTAAGGTGGAAGAAATCATACATAATCATCATATGTATATAGATACCTTAATATAGTGTGTGTATATAAGTATACACACATATACGATGCACTTATACATATAATGTAAATATATATATGTGTGTGTGTACAACTATGCAATACACATATATATATACATACTTGTGTGTATATATATAAAATGTGTACATCTATGCGATGTATTTATATAATTAACAAATGCTCTCAAAATTAAGTAAATACAATCACACATCAATACACACATATATATATATATCAATACACACTACCATATCTACACATACACATATAGCAATACAAACATACATATATACCAATATAAACACATATATATCAATACACACACACACATCTATATATATTAATATCAATACAAACAAACATATACCAATAGACAAACACACACACACATATATATATATATCAATACACAAACATATATGTTTGATTATTATATATTTATCACTTACCTTCAAAAGGAGTTGTTTTAATAATTAAATCGCCGATTAATAATTATCTCAGTATTTCGTCCTTTTTTGTGTATTTTTTGTGTTTTTAATCTAGAATATACCCTGCAAAATTGCACTTTTATCACAGAATCTGCTTGGGGGGGAAAACTATACAACACACACGACTATATATATTTAGATATATATATATAGATATATATTTATATATTTATATATATTTGGGATGAATTTTGTTTCTCGCTTTTGTTTGTGTTATGTTATGTTGTGTGTTTCTTTTTTTTTTTTTCCTTCTATCCTTTCTTTCGTAATGGATATATTTATTAATTTGGTGTTGATGTTGTCATAATATGTCTTAGTTGATTGATATCATATATATACACACATATATATATATATATATATATATATACTGGGAGTTTATTTTAGTTTAAATCTTCTTGTCCTCTCTTTTTTTAATCTGTCGCCTTCGTCTTCGTTTTTTTTTTAATAATATATTTTTTTCTTTTTTTGTGTTTCAATATTTCTCTTTCTCTTTTTTTGTTAAAATTTTGTTTTGTTTTGTTTTAAAGAGTCAAAATAGAATTATCTACATAGCACCGGAGCTGAGAGATTAAATGATGATAATAATATTGCCGAAATATATAGATTCTCACAGTATTTATTGAGCTGTACTAACAGGCCCGTTTGGGAGGCCGAGTTAGGCAGCAGACTCATAACGAAGTGAACCTCGTCTTTCAAGAATACGTGGAGATCGATGCAACTGCGCAATCTCGAACAACCAGCCGGGTCACGTGTCCGACTATGACTAGACTATTACTACTACCACCACCACTACTACTGTTACTGCTGCTGTTACTACTGCTACTACTGTTACTGTTACTACTACTGCTACTACTGTTACTGTTACTACTACTGCTACTACTATTACTACATGTAATGTTGCTACTACCACTATTACCACCACTACTGCTACTACTATTACTACATGTAATGTTGCTACTACCACTATTACCACCACTACTGCTACTATTACTACATGTAATACTGTTGTTTTGTTAATACTACTACTACTTCTACCACTGCTGTTACTACATGTAATATTGTTGCTAATACCACTATCATCACTACTAATATTACTACTACCACCACTATTGCTACTACATGTAATATTGTTGCTATTACTGCTACCACCACCACTACTACTACTACATGTAATGCTGTTACTATTACTGCTATTACTACTACTATTACTACCACCACCACTACTGCTAATACTACTACTACCACCACTATTACTGCTATTACTACATGTAATGTTGTTGCTATTACTACTACTACTACATGTAGTATCGTTACTACTACTACTGTTATTACCATGTAGTGTTACTACCACTACTACTGTTATTACCATGTAGTGTTACTACCACTACTACTGTTATTACCATGTAGTGTTACTACTACTACTATTTGCAGTGTTGCTGCTGCTGTTACTGTCTCGAACCCTGCTGCTGCTGCTGCTGCTGTGTTTCTGTTGTTATTCCTGCTGCTGTCGCTGTTATTTCTGCTGCAACTACTGCTGCTGTTGCAACTACAGCTACTGCTGCTGTTGTTATTACATTCTTAGGTAGCTGCAGCAGCAATAGTAGCAGTAGTAGAAGTAGTAGTAGTAGTGGTAGTAGTAGTGGTGGTGGTGGTTGCTGTAATGCTGTGTTTTGACGTTTTAATGTTTATAAAAGCTCTATTATCAATTTGTTTCTTGCAGCCCGAGACATTTGAAAAAGGTGGTGGTGGAGATTTGTTGATATTGTTTAGCCCCAGGTCAGCTCTCACCCTGTACTCCTATATATATATATAAAATAAAATGCATTCCAACCATGACCATTCCATTTAACAAAATATTTATAAAAGCTTTGTTTCTTGCAGCCCGAGACGTTTGAAAAAGGTAATGGTTGGGGTGGATATTTGTTATTGTTTAGATCCTGTAGTCTTATATATAGAGAGAGAGATAAAAGACACTCCAACCATGGCTATCCTATTTAATTTTTTTTCTTTTGTAAATCACAGTCAACATTGTCCAGTATACCTACCCCTATTTTAAAAATAAAACTAAATAAAATTAAATTAAAGACGGTGTGTGATTTGAACGAGACTTGGCTGTTATTTCTAGTAAGTCGTGCTATCATATAGTGAGGGTTCTCCTAGAAAAGCTCCCTCGTAGAGAGAGAGGTCCGAATTAAGAAGTTCCATGGTAGAGGTAATAATTATATGGCTCGCATGCCTTTCTCAGAAGTATTATTAATGACGTAATGGCGGAAACAGCAAAGCGCCGAACTAAATACCTCACAGCATTTAAGCTTCGCTTCTCTCTCTTTATATATATATTCAGAGCTTTATTTTAACTAGTGTTTATATTTTAACATTTAGATATAGATAAAATAAATACTGAGGTTTTCATATAGATAAGATAAGCACTGAGGTTTTCGATTAAATTGATTTTTACCATCGTGAGGACTAAAGTCAATGCTTGCTATAATTATTGGAGGCAGGATCGGTAGAGCGTCGGATAAGATGCTATGTGACATATAATTAAGTCCCTTTATGTTCTGAGTTCGAATCCCACTCATGTTAGTTAGCTTTGCCTTTCATCCTTACGAGGTTGATAGAATAAAGTACCAGTTACGCACTCGGGTCGATTTAATCGACTTTCCCCTTCCCTTCCACTAAAATTGTTGGCTTTGTAGCTAAATCAGAAACCATTATTGGAAATTAGTGATTTCTAAGTATTGGCACAGGGATACATTTTTTTTATATAGGACGAATATATAGTCCATTAAATCGATCCAGTATATAACTGGTATTTATATATTCATTTATTTTATGTACAATCTGAGGGATGAAAAGTAGAGTCAACCTCGGCGAAATTTGAACTCAGAATGTAAAGGACCAATTAAATACCACAGGCATGTTGTCTGACGTTTGAACAATTCTGTCGGTCAACGATGGTGGTGGTGATAATGATGATGATGATTTCTGACATTAGTAGAAGGCCGAGGTGAGCAGTCGATTATCCTTTCCGGGGTCGATAAAAATAAGGTAGTACTAGTCAAGTACTAGTTACGATTTAATATTTCTATAAAGTTTCGACCTATAAATAATAATGATAGAAAACATTAAGGACGATACAATGTGGGGGTTTTTGTGTGTGAAAAATGTTATAACAGAAGCAACGAATATGTAAAAAATTAATACAAAAGAAAATCCCCCAAATAGAATGAGAGGAGACCTCCGAGGGTCATTCGTAGAGAAAGCCCACAAAAAGCCACGACCACCTTGACTATTAAACACAAGTGCTTCTCTCACTCTACAAGCAATATATTTAGATCATGCTTGCCACTCTCATCCACCTTTCAACTAACTAGCTGGAAGGCAACACTTCCCTCTATATCCTGAATTTCCTCTTCAAGTGAGACGAGAGAATGTTAATCAGGGCCTCACCAAAGAGGAAAGTGGCCGTCTTTCAATCCCTTTCAACCAACGTTCACCATGGCCACCAAGCAAATGAAAACTGTATGCCTTTCTCAACTAAAGGAAGATGGCGGGGCTATCTTCATGATAGACTCACCCGAACCTATTCTACCATTCTATACACGACAACAGCTGTTCAACATAGATCCACAAGTCAGCAATGCTCGGACACTGGGCAAATGCGTGCAGGACGGTTTCGTTGCCCAGCGAGCATTTCGGACAGGCTCAGCTGGCGACACTTCCGTGCTTGTAGAGATCATCTCGAACTAGCAATGGCAGGTAGCACCTCCAGGTCTGGAATTTCTAGAGGTTACCCATCGGTCCTGGGATGAAAGTTCTCCAGAAGAGTCTCCCCAAGAACGCCGTCACTTTTCCCCTGCCATTAATTCTCTGTTTAATCCACGCTAAAGTGGATTTCCCATCGATCGCAGTACCCAACAGGTAGAGGGCGGTGTATTTTAAAACACTTACAGCTAGTTGGGCACTACGATTATTGGAAAATCCACTTTAGCGTACTATAGAGAATTAGCGGCTAAGAAAAAGGGGCGACGTTCTTGGGAGAGGCTCTGGACTCCAAGAATCTTGGTCTCTAATAATAATAACAATAATTGTGATAGTTATGATGGGGATGATGATGTTCTTTCTTGTTGATCATTATTTGTCCTTTGATCCCGATGTTTTTTTTTTTCTAGTGGGAGACCACTTTATTTTATATATCTATTTATCTAGGCCTGTTTACACCACACCACAACAGACCACACCACACCACAACAGACCACACTACACCACAACAGACCACACTACACCACAACAGACCACACTACACCACAACAGACCACACTACACCACAACAGACCACACCACACTACACCACAACAGAACACACCACGACACTATAATATTACACCACCACACAACAGACCACATCACGCACCAAACCACACCACTACACCACACCTCACCACACCACTCACTACACCTCACCACACCACACCACCTCATCACACTACACCTCACCACACCACTACACCTCACCACAACATTACACCTCACCTCACCACACCACACCACTACACCTCACCACAACACAACACCTCACCACACCACACTACAATGTTTACATATTAATTCATATCCTCTCTCTATTTTATTCTAATATTCTATTTCTGTTACCCTTCAAACCAAACAATATTTCTCATTCGTATAACAGTCCTCGTCACGGCTGTTATCACTGACGGCTTCTTACTGTTATTGCTCTTATTGTTTAGAGACGATGAAAACAATGATGACCATGGCGATAATAACATTTCATTACATTCCACATAATAATCCTCTCTACAAGCAATACTGTTGTCATTTAGTTATCTAGTTATCATCATCATTATCGTCGTCATCATATTTTCATCTATATCATCATTCGTCTGTATTTATATATTTTAGTATTTATATGTATTTCTATATAATTATATATATTTATATGTATTTTACTTGAGTAATAACCAGGGTCCGTTGTTGTTTCTGTTTACACACACACACACATATATATATATATGAAGACGGCATATATGTGTGTTTGGTATGTATATTTAATCTTGATAGTTTGTATAATTTTGTATAATTTTGTACATAGATCTGTTGAATATGCATGCCAATTCTAACACATATATATCCTAGAAACGATCGTTAAATAATGAACTTTTTTTGTTTAATATAAGGAACTGTTTCATTGTTTTATTCATTATTTTTTTAATATTTTATATATATATATATATATATATATATATATATATATATATATATTATAGTTATGTAATAAACAACATAAGATAATTATTTCATTTACCAGTGGTTTCTTGAAGGCAGATGTTAAAATGTTTTGTCTGTAGCCTACATAGAGCACTCCTATACCTTTCCGACGGAAATATTTCATTTATATATATATATATATATATACACATACACACCACACACACACACACACATATATATATGTATATATATATATATATATATATATTATATAAATATATGTATATATATACAGGGTTTCCCAAAATAATGTAGACACTTCAAGAGCATTCTGATGAATATGTGTATACATTTTTGGGGGACACCCTATATATATATATATGTATATAATGAATAAAAATAACCAGGATTAAATTACATTAAATTATTTAATTGATTTACGAACGTTTCAATCAATACAGTACGAAAACACATTTCCTATGTATTGATTTCTTCAGAATCTATTAAACAACATAAATAACATCATTATTTACCAAATCCCGCCGAGGTTGACTTTGCCTTTCATCCTTACGGGGGTCGATAAAATAAAGTACCAGTAATGCACTGGGTAATTGCTGGCCTTGTGCCTAAAGTAGAAACAATTATTTACCAACCACATGTCCTAACATCTCCGTTCCGAAAAGGTAAACAAATTTCAACTACAGTTGGGAAAACGTTAAAACTTTATGGAAGACTAAACACGCAATTAAAAATGTATTACTAATAAAGATTTAACGTGCAGGGACTAAAATATATTTTGATTGACTATTACACTCTATTGCACGTATACTACACACTAAAATAATGTTATAGGAATATAACTAGAGAGTATATGTTTAATAATACTTAATGTTATTCTTATAATTGTTGTTACTTCAATCAATAATAGAATATATTAAGAAAAAAGAAAACAATAGAAAAATTATGGAAGCTTAATTCAGTAATAAAAATAATAGTAGACTTCAATACCAACTTTACCACCAGCACAACAATGACGACTACAATGACAACAATAACAACAACAAAAACTAAACCCAAATTGCACCTAGACCTAGGTGCATTGAAACACATTGAGGTGGTCGGCCCCCTTCTAAGGGTGAATGAGATGGTAACAGGAGAAAAAGTCAATGGGCTTACATTTGGCACCTGGAGAGAGAGATCTATGCCACCCAACAGCAATGATGGGGTGTTGGATGGACAGGCCAGTTAAGTTCTAGAGATCTTTCAACCTTGGACCGGTTTTGGCTTGGCAGTACTACTGGGAGGTATTGCCGGTTCAAAATAAGGTATGGAAGTGTCATTAGCCAGGCCTGTCTGAGATGTGCATTGGGTGACAAAACCATCTAGCATGCAGTCATCTAGTGTCCAAGCATTGCTTACAAGTGGAGCTATGTCGAACAACTGATGTCGCCTGTAAGACAGATCTGGCTATCGGCTAAATCTCACTCTCTATCTATCTATACATATATATATATCTTTACCGGAAATAGATAAATAAAGCAATAAATAAATAAATAAATAAATAGGGATCTGGTTTAGTCTTACATTTCATTTGCTGTCTGGCCTTTGTCTAAGGAATTCAAAAAAGGATATCGTGTCAGATCAGATTGGTTCACTTAATATTTTTGCTTCCATAATTAAGGCAAACTGACATTTTGATTGACAGAAGGAAGGAAGAATAGGAGGGGGGTATATGTGTGTGTGTGTGCGCGTGTATATATATATTCTTCGGTTAGCTTTCCCCTGTTTGTTTACTTGTCTCACTCGTTTTACGCGTTTTAATTGTCCTAATAACTTATTTTAGTTATTATTGCACCAACGTGAGGTATATGATTTTTAATGCAATGAAATACCAATGACCGTTGGCAAATCACTGATGAGGGACTCATTTTATAACATGTTATCCATGTGCAACCATGCAGTATTCTTCGCCCCATATTTTTCATATATATATATATATATATATAAAGAATGAATAATAACATGTTATCCATGGTATTATATCGGATCTACCACCACATCGTTTAAATCTCGCTGGTACCGTCATCGATTCTCAATCAAACATCAGAATCACCGTTTTGTGACCACGCTCGCCAACAAGACCTGGCAACTCCGTGAACACAACCAACAGTTCACCTTAAAATGGGACATACTTTCCAGCGCAAATGCATATCGGAGTGGTTTGAAGTACTGCAGGTTATGTAACCTTGAGCTATTTTACATACTAAAATCCAAAAACAAACTACTTAACGATAGAATTGAACGATCATTATACTGCAACCACAAACTAAAAGCTAAATTCTCTCACTATAAAATAACTTAACATTTGAACCCGTAACTACAACACCACTTTCTAGCTAACAACCTTCTCTTCTCCCCCACACTACAAGACAATACACTGCTTATCACTATACATGGTAACTCAGTACAATTCCTAGATTACAACTACAAAACCAAAAGTTCACTCACCACATATACTTTATCTGTCCCCTCTCTACCTATATATCTATCTCTACATCCATTACACTCTCTCTCTCTCACCTTTGACGTACCTCCCTCTCAACATCTATGAACTTGACCTCTGGGGCAATAAATAATTCCGACCTCAACTATCTACGCATCTCTCCAAAAGTAACTAATAAAACCCCTACCATATTATTTTGATTAAGATATCTACAAGCCACTCTCTCCTACTTCTCCAACCCCTGCATATCTTTCCTTCTCTCTCCATCTTCCCTACTTTTCTCTCTTCCTGTTCCACTCTATCTTCCCCAACAACCCCACTTAAGGGTTTTTACATTGTATATTTACCATTCTGCTCTGAGGAAACAGTGGTCACAGCATTGGATATTCGAGTTCTGCAAATACTTGTGAATTTGCACGTAGCGGAACTAGGCTGCAGTACCACCGTGGAAACACTTGTAAGCACACGGAATAAACTACCTTTTTATGATGTCTACCTGTTATTATTCATTCTTTATATACACTCCGGAATACTGAAGGATCAGGAACTAAGTTTCTTGAACAATTCTTCCATAACTCGTAGAGTAACCTCTTACCGTACGTCAACCATATCTAGTGTAGTAATTAACCATCACTGCATCTTGGATAATCCTATACCTAATATATATATATATATATATATATACACAGTAGGGTAGCTCTTATTTTTCAACTTTCTAAAAGTTTAGCTCCCACCCCCTTATTTTGTTACAATTTACAAAACCCAAATCCCTGCAAAATTTTAGCTCAAGTGGTTAACTACAAGGTGACCCTCATCGACCGTAAAAGTTTGAAGTTTTCGCCTGGAAAGTCATTTTTTCAGATATAATTTTCTCTTAAATTAAAAACTTGTTGAGACTTATTCTTGGTATTAGAAGGATAAGTGACAATAAATATAATGGGGAAGGCAACTTGCAAAGCTGGGTCAGAGCGCAGGTATAGGGCTAACACCTATTTTTCACTGTGGGAGAAGCAAAATTTTAACTTTTGGAATATTACCTATTACTAAGGGCCACCCTGATATACATATATCCTTATGTGGTTGACAGCTGAGAGAAATGAGTACTCAGTATTGAGTAATATATATATATATATATATATATATATATATATATACTCTCCTTACTATACTTGCTTTCATATTTCTCGTTGCTCCACTTTTCTCATTGTATTTGTATATAAACAAGTATATAGATACAAGAAGACAGGGAGAGCAGGGATAAAAGGAGAGTAAGGAGAAAAGGAGAGGAAGGAGAAAAGGAAAGCAGTGAGAAAAGGTGAGCAATGAAAAAAGGAGAGCCGTAAGAAAAGGAGAGCAATGAGGCAAGGATAAAAGGAGAGCAAGGAGAGCAGTGAGAAAGGGAGAGCAAAGGGTGCAATGAGGCAAGGAGAGCAATGATAAAGGGAGAGCAATGAGGCAAGGATAAAAGGAGAGCAAGGGGAGGAAGGAGAAAAGGAGAGTAAGGAGAGCAATGAGAAAATGAGAAAAGGAAAACAAGGAGAGAAAAGGGGGTGGGGGCATGGAGGAAGGCTAGAAAAGTGTGGGGGGGGGGGGACTTATCCCCTGGTACTCTCTTGATATATATACATTTGCAGGGGTTGCTTGGATGTGTGCACATAGATTTCTCTAAGAAGAAAAAAGAAAATGGTTAAGATAGGGAACAGTTTTGAACAGAATTAATCGTTGCGCATACTATGTTCCAACTTCAAGGTGTTTGAGGGTCGCCTCACAATTGTCCGTTTGAGCTGAAATTATGCACACCAAGTTCTTTTGTTGATTGGAACAGGATTAGGGGGTGGGAGCAGAAAAATGTTAACTTTCGGAAAATTACCTATTGCTAAGGGCTACCCTAATACACAGTATTTATATATTATCACATATATGCATAGTATATATATAATCACACACATATATATATATATATATATATATATATATAGTAATAATAATAAATTTGAAGACTAAAATCCAACCCGTTAAGAGTGAAAGCAGCGATTCTTTGCTTAAACTTTAATCTGTTATTTTATAAATATATATATATATATATATATATATATATATATACACACAGTATATATATAATCACAAATGGATTCTTCTTCCTCCTCCTCCAATTGATCCAACTGAAACCCAAAGTCAGACCAGCCAAGCTCATAAATGTTATCCAACCATCTCGCTTGGGGTCTACCCGCTGGGTCTCCAGAGGCTTGACATCACCTTGGAGGATGCAGAGGAGCTGGCACTGATAGACCTGGTTGGCTCTATGCACAATGATGCATGTGGATCACTGACCTAAGATGACCCTAGTCTGATTGAGCAAGAGCAAAAAGAAGAATTAGAAATACATGTAAAGTTAAGCTTTTAAATAGTAAAATCTGAAATCTGAGCGAACTGGTGATGCTATGTTTCAATAATAATGATAATAGTAAATCCAGGAGAGTTCGTTGAGAGTCAATAAATTCAGCTGTTGTTAGAAGTCGATGCTTTATGTTGAAAAAACTTAGTCATAAACATCCACAACGAAAAATATTAGCACTAAAGTCACGTTAGTTTTTTTAAAAGAATGGTTTAAAGTAGAATTTCAACAAAATACTTATTATTACCTTTCAAACTACCAATACATGAAATGCCATATCTAATATAAATTAATGAAATATTTGACACAAGGATGCACATTTGGTGCCGAAATGATTAAATCAATACTTGATTAGTATTTATTTTAGAGAGACCCGAATAACAAGAGACAGAGCAAAACAGTGGAATCTGAGAAAGTTGGCAGTGGTCTACATCAGCGTATATTTAGTTTAAAAAGTCCACAAAGCAGAATAAACTAAGTTATTTTGAAGGAGAAGGGGTGAAAAATAAAACTGACTTCGGCGAAATTAGAACTCATAACTTAAGGTTTAAAGGAGTATGATATTTTGCTTCATATGATACAAATTCTGCTACTCATCTCTCTCACATGTTTATCAAATATCGATCACAATTAATGACATCGTGTAAAGTTGTATTCTAGCTAATCAATAGTGTTTATGTTACACTACGGGGCTTCTCAAACAGCTTCTTGTAAACATATCACAAAACACCAACATATATATAACAAAAATGATAAATGATAAATGATCTCAACAATCGATGAAAGACTATCGGCTATGTATTAATTTTTATTAGAAAATAAATGATAATTATTGGTAAAAGCTAAACGACAGTTATTAGAAGAAGCTGCTAGATGGTGGCTATTAGTGGAAGCTCAATGCATTATCTGTTATGAGTTGCTAGTTCAATTCTGTTGCAATTGTTTTGATGTGATTCTGTATGAACTGACAAGAATAGGTAGCAGATGATGAGGATAATACACTTACTATAGAACAGCTCCTAATCCAAAAAGAAGGATTTATCTTTTATATATATATATATATATATCATGAAGCCGAAACTAAAGATTGTGTCTCTAAATCTTTATTTCTATACCACTACTATAGAAAACATTTGACATTCTCTCCCAATACAACACAAAAAAATTTAGACTAAAATAGACCTGTTGACATAAACATACATACATAAACCACATTCATTTTTTAGCAATCACCTCATCATGCATCACTTCCTCTCATTACTCATTTCCTTCCACTCATGTTCAATATTCTAGCATCTTTCAAGACCTGAAGAGAACACTTGAGGAGTGAAACTTTGTTCATTCTACCCACATCTCCTCATCAGAAGCAATGCTCCAACTAATGTACTTGATGAGTGAAACTTTGCTTATTCTACCCACATCTCCTCATCAGATGCAGTGCTCCAACTAATGTACTTGATGAGTGAAACTTTGCTTATTCTACCCACATCTCCTCATCAGATGCAATGCTTTGACTATGTTACTAGAAATTTTGTTGGACATGTTACTATTTGGAGCCAACTAGTATAATTGTGGTTGTTTGCTCGCAGCTCTTTTTCTTTATTCATAAACAGGGGCCTCAACGAACCCAATGTTATCCCTATGCAACCTACTGTGCTTATTTAACTTGAGAATCACATATACCCTCAAACCCAGACTCGCTATCTGTGAACCAACCAAATATCATTTGCCACAGATTATAAATGACATCCAAACAGAAATATTTTCAGTCCATGTTGTGGTCAATATAATTGTCAAGTAAACTCTAACTAAAGCTGGTATCCCCACTCTTCTCGTATCACCAGTTTGGCAATAGTGAATGGCAAGAAAACCTGACCTAATAGACCCCTTCCTCTTGAAGTTTGGTAAATATCTGGTATGGGATTGTTGATATGTTTGACAGATAAAATGTTGTCAGTAGCCTCACCTTTGCTTCATCAGTGTCCAGGAAAGCTGAAGACAATAACATTGATAAGTATAACAACTTGTTTGGAAATTATATCTTTCAGCCAGTGGCACTGGAAACAACTTAAGTTAATGAATCTTCAACTTTTAGTTTAATTTGTCAGCTTGGAGCTAAAATAGCCAAGGCAACCGGATAGAAACAGAAGATTAATTGGCTTTATGATAAAGAAAAGCAAATCCGGTAGTCTATTATTCTGTTAAGGTAATGAATTAAATTACTAGCAGAAGTACTTGGTGTTGCACAGGTACCAAATATGTAGAAACATTTTATTTTTGTTAAGCCTAAATGATTTATGGTACATTTTTATGTACTTGGTTTTATATGTAATTTTATTTGTATATATGTTTTATTATATAGAGAGTACATGCCTTACGTTGAAGTTTTCAAGCTTCTATGATGTGTAAAGCTTTTAAGAACATGATTATAGCTAATATAAAATTTATGACTTAAAAATTCCTATACATTGGGGAAGAGACATTTCTACAGTTAGTTTAAGAAAACAATGGCTATTCTATTTGACAAAGTTGTTTATATAAAAACAAAACACACTATTAAAGAGAACAACAAAAGGAAATGAAAAGAAGAAAAAGAAAAAAGAATCAAGCAAAGAAAGAAAGGGAGAGGTGAGTGGTGGACAAACACCACACCAAACCAGTCTGTGCAGTGCCTCAGCCACATTTCAGACAAAATGGTAAAGGCATTTCTGCCTGGTATGGCCAGAGACACCTGCTACAATAGTCAACCCAGCCTGAAGCAGGCCACTGTCTTTCCGACTTTACAAAGGAAATCAGCAGTGTGGGAACCAAGGACACCAGAGGTCTTAATGGAGACCGGTATTTGACAATCTTCCTCTTCTTCGCATTGCAGGCAGTGGAGCCCATGGTTTGTGATGGTTTAAGACTATTGTAGATGTGTTTTTTAAAGCTGTATTTACCAATCTCGTCTGTCAACGAACGCTGTATTCAAGCAATTTACATGGTATTTTCAAAGCTGGAGACATTGCTTCTAAAAACAATCAACAAAGAGAAGAAGAAACCAGAAATTAATCTCTGGTTGAAGAAAATTACTCCAGTGACATTCACATTAATTCTTTAATAAGTCAACTTCTGGAATTTAAAGTTTTTTTGGTATTTTTTTCATGAGAAAGATAGCTATTTATTGTTTGGCAGACATTATAGACAATCTAAATCTAAACAAAACAAAAACAAGTTGATGCCAAGCACCTAATATTAGAGACTTGTACAGTTTGCCAACTTCTGCTGGTAAATCCTACATCATCTGCTATGGCTGAACGAACAATTTTCTCAAGCAAACGATACGATAAAAGACATGTCTTTGGTGAAGAATGTCACAAGGGAGATTATATTCCCTGACTATATTTTCGTATCAATAAAGGAAAGACAAAATAAATCTAAATAAATCTAAATGCAGTTGCTGTGAAATTTCCTTCCTGAAATGAGAATAGCCGGAAGAAAAAAGAAAAGAAAGAAAGAAATAAGAGAAAAAAAGAAAGAAAGAAGGAAAAAAAAGAGAAAAATCTGCAGATTCTGACTGATTGGATAATAAATTGAATAAAGTTTTATAAGTACGACTGTTTTTTCTTCTACAGACTAACAGCATATATGTGACAAAAGAACTTTGACAACTAAACAACCATCATATAACTCCACATATGTTATGCATACATTCTGGCCTTGTGCCTAAAGTAGAAACAATTATTAATTTTTATCATAGGGCGATGGATTGGTAGAGGGTCGAACGCCATGCTTTCCAGCATAGAGTTACGTCCCTTTACGGACTGAGTTCAAATCCTGCCGAAGTTAACTTTGCCTTTCATCCTTACGAGGTCAATAAAGTACCAGTAATGTACTGGGTAATTGCTGGCCTTGTACCAAAAATAGAAACAATTTTTAATTTTTATCATTCCAAACTTTAACCAATGTCGTCAAAATATCCCAGTAATGAAATAATGTAGGTCACAGTCGCACTGTAAATAGGACCTAAATATTCTTCAATATTACATACAAGACATCCGTACAGGGTTGATAAAATAAAGTACCAGTAATGCACTGGGGTTAATTTAGTCGACTTTCCCCTCTCCCAAAATTGTTGGCCTTGTGCCTAAATCAGAAACCAATATTACATACAAGACAGTAGGGCAGTGGATAGGCAGTAGAATCGGTGGAGCAAGACACGGTCACCTGACGCGACTTGCCTCAAATGGGACAACCTGTCTAACCCATGCTAGCGTGGAACATTAACTGATGATGATGATGATTTACATAACGTAAGGATACAGAAAATGTGATAAAAACGTGATTTACATAAAAATGTGATTTACATAATGTAAGAATACAGAAAATGTGATAAAAACTGTACAATATCCATGGCAACAAGAAAACAAGAGTGGAAAAGAAGTAAAAGAGTAACAAAAAAGGGATTAAGCAATGGAAGAAAGGGAGAGGGAGAAGGGAACGATAGACTCTAGACCCCAGACTGAGCAGTATCTTCTAACTGTGTCCTGTGGACAAAATGGCGAAGGCATTGCCATGGAGAATGGCCAGTGATACCTGCTACATCAGCCACCCCCACCTTACAGGGCTCCTATCTCAGGTGGGCTGCAGTTTTCCCAAATGTTATGAAAGAAATCAGTACAGCAGTGTAGTGAGGACACCTAAGGTTTCAACGGCTACCAGTACAAAACAGAAGTGGTTGGTTAAGCCTCAGTATTTAATTATCTTCCTCTTCTCTGCATTTCAGTCAGTGGTGCCTGGGTTTGCAGCCTAAGTGACAAAGTTGGAGCCATTTAATCATAATTTGCCTTACAGCCAGTTCAATAGATAACCATCTAGATTTGCAGTTCATAGGAATTTTTAACGGGCTTTTCCCATTATCAATTATCTGGTATATGTTTTTATACACTAACTGGCTAAATGGTGAGAATAAAATTCCAAACATTTCGGTAGAATCAGCAGAAGCATGAAACATTGCTAACTGAAGTGAATGACATACACATCTAATTAAAATAATTGGAAGAATTTCGGCTTAAAGTTTTTTGATATGACACTAACATTATCTCTACCAATAGCTGTACGCTTCTTTATATTTATAATTTTCTCATTAATTCAGATTTTTAAAGCTTTCATGATACTGTCAACATTGTATTTATCTAATTCTAATAGAGCAAGATATGAACAGATAACTCTATTATATGTTCTAAAATATATTTAATCTATCCCAAATATTTTCACAACAGTGATATTATTTCACTCATTTACTAATAAACTAAAATTTCTTTCTCCTAAGTCATTAATCAAATCATCTCCCAAAATGAACACTGATCACGTTTTTAATCATGTCTGAACACTTTCAACGGTGCATTCTTAATTTGGAAGTAATTTTATTACCATTAATATTATTTTTTACATAAATCAATTAAATGGTTGCAATTCATTTTTGCACCATGGCAGCTACTAAACCTGACAGTTCTTCCTTCAAGACTGGAAACTTCATTGCATTTAGATTCAATATATTAAAGCAATAACACTATTTTTTACAAAATTTGGCACCAATATGTATTGAATTTCAAATGTTGACTAAAATCAGAGTAAACTACATTGATATCACACTTACAAAGTTTGCAATGAGTCGAGCTAATAGTTTTTCAACTGCAACTATATATGTATGATCCTGTAACCCTGTTGGAGTTGTAGAGGCACCGTAGTGACATACAGCATTTCTTGGACAATTCTTTTTAAAACCTGGTGGAGCCCATCTCCTCTTCAGACCTGAATATAGCAGATTTCTTCCATAGATAGATAGATAAAGAGAGAGCGAGACACACATATATATATTGCCATTGTCAACTTTTTCATTCTCTAAGAGTCTTCACCCTATTTTATAAGCTATTTTATAGTATCTCTGTGCATGAGCACACCACTCTTCCCAAATTACTGGCCTATAGTAGAAATTATTATTATTATTATTTATTTAAAATTTTCTGGCCTATAGTAGAAATTATTATTATTATTATTTATTTAAAATTTTCTGGCCTATAGTAGAAATTACTGGCCTATAGTAGAAATTATTATTATTATTATTTATTTAAAATTTTCTTCCAATTTGATATACTCCAATTCTTCACTGATACCCAGTTTACCTTCACTCCCCAACCCCACTCCACTCCCCCACATCCATTGAATATGTTTACAAACATGAATGTGTTACAATAGCTACAAGTAAAAACACATGTCATCCCAACAAATGGATATGTATCTGTCATAGCTTACAAACTCAGTAGCAAATATTAGAATGATGACAAATTAACACAAGAAGAATGTCTACTGTGAAAAATACAGGGGAACAAACAGACAAGGAAAGACAGGTCTGCTGTGACTGTTTTACATAAAGACAAGCAAGAGAAACTGTTTAACCCTTTCATTACCATATTTCTAATGAAATACACTCTATGTCAATTAATTAATGAAGAATTTTGAGGGATTTACTACAATTATTAATTATTTCATTACTAAGATAGTAATATAATTGTTTCTACTTTAGGCACAAGGCCAGCAATTACCCAGTACATTACTGGTACTTTATTTTATCGATCCCGTAAGGATGAAAGGCAAAGTTGACCTCGGCTGTAAGGTTCTTATATAAAATTATGTTGAAAGATATTAATTTAAATAAGAAACCTTTAAAATGGGAGGGAGGGGGGTATTTCATAGAACCACGACTGCTTTTGGCTTGGTTGGTAAATAAAGAGTTAAAGGCATTAAGACAATAATTGAGGAATTTGTTCAAATCTATGATATATCAATTTGGACCAGAGGATATCTATACTAATCTCACAGAGATACTATGGAATCACTTCAAGAATGATGTTACAGAATAGCAAATTTGCAGCTTTGTTTCAGGATAATAACAAAGAATACATAGATATGGTTGGAATGGACCTTTGAATTACAGGTACAGTCCATCTGACAGGCTTCCAAACAGTTTCTGTCTACCCAATTTTACTCACAAGACATAGGTCAACCTGAGGCTATGGTAAATAATACTTGCCCAAGATGACACACAGTGGGATTGAATCCGATAACTCAAGATTGTAAATCAAACTGCTCAACCATGTGGCTAAGCTGCATCCATAGATACGGTTAAAATGCAAGCTTTTAATAGTTATTCCTGAAAATAAACAAGTTTGTAGATTTGATATTCGAAGATACAATCAGCCTACCGCAGAAGAAGTATGCCAAATACTAAATTGAAAACATTAAAACCGTATTGATTTATTAGACTAGGAAGGCATGTGGTGTAGGAGAGGCTGCACTTCTAACAGGTCCTACTGTTTGTGTCACGTCAATTGAAGAGAGGGAGAAGACAACATTTACGTGCTCTTCCCTACAAATAACTTGTAAACCAACAAAGCAAAACTAATGACTTCACAACATGTTCAGACAATAGTTGATATATTGGAATACAAAGAGCAGATTACTCCACATCTCAGGACTGTACTTGACTATGGTTTAGTTTGTTCTTTTTTTAAATTTAATTTGGGCTACATACTTTTTAAGTGACTTAACATTTTTTGATAGGAGAGGCTACAAACTGATGCTTTTCTATTATATATCATCATCATTATCATTTAACGTCCATTTTCCATGCTAGCATGGGTTAGACGGGTTGCTCCGTTGTGAGACAAGCTAAGTCTGATGACCATGACTAGCTCATACAGGACTGGTTTTGGCTTGGTTTCTATATATATATCAGGATTAAACCAGAATTAAACTAGTAAGACCATTATTCAACAGAGTACTCAATACTTGGGATAGTAGAGTGTGACTATATTAGAAAGAGTTGAGGCATGATGGCTGAGCTCTTGCCATTTTGACAGCTAATTCCAGACTGAGTCAAAACAGTAAGAGCTCAGCAAATGGGCCCTGAATCTTTCTAATATATTTCTCAAACCATACCTAATTTATTCAATAATCAGCTGGCCAAAGTATGGTAAAATATTTTAATAAACTTAGTTTGCTGATCCACAATTTTCAAACTGATTGGAAAAAAGTAAAACACGATAGCATTAGAGCTTCATGCTTTTTGTTCCTTATATTTTCAGTCAAGAAGAAGGACAGTTTCCATCACCTCAGAGACTGGAAGGAGGGAGGGTGGAATATATCCTTAAATCAGAAACCTGGCCTGAAATATTTGCAACAGTGATCTCCACAAAAAAATCCCCAAAGGAAAGGTCGGTGGAGTTAAATGTGTTCAGAAAACTAACTTGTGCGTTTGTATGTTTCTTTGGCTAAGTAAAAAGACATGGCTCAAATAAACTGAAATTCACAGCAATCTATCAAAGTATTCCCCACCCCCAGTAACAAACTATCAAAGCAGTTTCCCCACCCCACCAGTAACAAAATAACAGAATTAGAGCTACAGTTAGCAGCAGTTGTAGCTTGTCAAGCAAGTATTTGTAGCATTGATCATTTAGAACTTACTAAAGGAATTCCTTCATCACCAATTCCAGCTGATTTGAAATTACATGATATGTAAAAATATTATTGTTATTGTTACATCCTTTACTGAAATAACAAATTGAAGACATGAGAAAAATAGAAACAAGCCAACTGATTTTACTTGTGAAAATCACCTATGTGTGTATGCTTGATGTTACAATAGACAACCTAATATAACTGCATTACAGTTTTTAAGGTTAATTCCTGTAAGAGAATCTACAGCTAAATTGTTGCATCAAGGCATGAAATAGTTATTGACTGATATGGGAATTAACAATGAAAGCTGTTTTACTGCTACAAGCAGACGGACCTTCAAACCTTCCCGGTGTTAATAATTCTCTCTCTGCACGGCAATGAAATTAGATAATCCAAACTTTATTCTTCACTTTCTCCATTTAGCATTTCCCTATGCTGCTGAAGAATTATTTTCTAACATAGACTAGCTGTTAAGAGGAACACAATTGGATTCTAGCTTAGCAAACATGAAGAGAATCTCGTATATGGAAATATCTAGATTTATTAATGATGGTGAGGAACCATTTACGATAATGGTAATTCATTTATCAACCACTAGATGGTTAACGAGAAGTAATTATGTAAAAATTATTCTTAGTCAGTAGCATGTATTAAAGTTATATTTTCAAATGACATCATTTACTTACATTAGATACATGGGAACATCAGGTAACATGCTTTGCAGCATGTAGTTACGTCCCTTTACAGTCTGAGTTCAACTCCCTCCGAGGTTAGCTTTGCCTTTCATCCTTATGGAGGTCAATAAAATAAAAGTACCAGTAACGCAGTGGGGGTTGAATTAATCAACTTTCCCCTCCTCCCAAATTGTTGGCATTGTGCCTAAATCAGAAACCATTATGCAAGGGAATTGTATGCTTTGTATTTAGATACAATGAACTTTACTTATCATTTATGAGGCCTGTGTTGTATAAAACCTTCTGTTTCATAAAGAAATGTTGGATCATTGAGTCTTGTGTCGTGTAAAACTTGTTGTTTCATAAAGAAATGCTGGGTCACTGTAGTACCTCAGACTGAACTATGCAGTGTTGCACTGTCCACACTTGTACATTCTCAATATGTTAATCTTGAAACAAATTTAGTCATTGAGTCATTGAATCATAGACTTCATATGAGTACAAATTCTAAAACATTTTGGGTAACAAAATTTCATCAAACCAACTCCAAGAACAAGGAAACATTATATAAAAACGGAATAGCTAAAACTTTTTAAGGCAGGTGTGAAAAGAACTTTAGGACTGTGTACCCATCAAAAGTTACCCCTCTTTCCATGAGTTTGTTTTAACCATATTAGTCTTTTTTTGACAGCTCTTGCTTTAGCTTTGGCAAATCAATAAAATTTGAGAAATAGAGAACCAGTAGCATAAATCACTAACATTTGATTGGAGAAGTAAATTCCCTGAAGAAATTACTTCAGTAGCTCTTAAAATGGTAAATCTGGATAGCTAAATTTCTCAGAATATGCAGTAACTGTTTAATATGTGCCCCAAAGCAATGCTAAAGCTGAAAGAGTGTTTTCACAAGGAATCCTCAATTTTATGGTCAAAGCCAACCAGCAGGAACCCCGAGCAAGATGGTTGGATAACATCCATGAGCTTGGCTGGTCTCGCTTGGGTAAGGGTTGACATGAATACCGAATTGAAAATAGTGAGTTTGGCTTTTACACCACCCTCCCTTTTTCTGATTACCGAGACGGTTGCTTTTGACAGGATCTTCTGGAAGGAATGTTTGAGGACTTTGCCCCCTACGACCCTCTCAGGAATAAGTGGGCGAAGAAGATATCTATTTGTAGATATTTTCTGCGTTTGGTGAAATTGTATAAATTTTCCCTAAACCTTTGGTCATATTATATATATATATATATATATAATGATGATGATAATATTATATTATATATATAAATATAATTTTATGAGAGAGAGAGAGATCTTTCTGGCTTCTGGTCTTTTTCTCTCTGTTTTGTTTGTATTACCGTTTCGCTTGCTGTTTGGAAAGACGTCTGGCTGAAAATCTATTAAAGATTATTTACTGCAATTCTTACGAAATAAAAACCACCATCGCTAGCAACTGCTGTTACCATTACTACTGCTGCTATTGCTCTTACTAATATTTCAGCTCCTGCTGCTGATGATTCGTCTTCTACTACTACTACTACTACCACCACTACAACCACTACTACTATTACAACCACTACCAATAGTAGTTATCCTGGCACTACTCCATACGTACACACACACCCACGCATACACACATATATATTGCGTGTGTGTATATATATATTTATATATACACGCATACACATACGCCTCACACATACATACAGAAGCTTAGGTCGCCTGCGTGTTTCCACTTTACACCAGAACGAAGCCGTTAACGGACTACTGTGAGGAGGGAGGGGGGAATAGAGTGAGTTAGCTAGTATAAAGGAGAGAGAGACAGAGAGAGAGAGATAAATAGAGAAAGATATAGAGACAAAGAGAGCGAGTGAGGGATAGAGACAGAAATATACGGATAAGGAGAGACAGAGGGAGAGAGAGACAGAAAGAGAGGGGTATAGAGAAAGAGAGAGACAGACAAACATAGAAAGAGAGAAAGAAATGGGTTACTAAGTAGGAGAAAAACTGTCAGAAAGAGCGAGTGTGTGTATGACGAGGGAAGGGATAGATAGAGAGAGATAGAGAGAGAGAGGGGGATAAAGAGAGAGAGGAAGGGGAGGTCTAGCTTTTTCAACGTTCTTTGAACGGAATGACATAAATAGAAAAGATTGCAGAAGGTTGTTTGATTTTTCTTTCTTAATGATATGTCTGTGATGATTTAATTTTCAACTTATTTTATTCCCTAATGAATTAGGAGATATATTCAAAGGAGAGCTAACAAAAAAAATAGAAATAAATAGAAAAAAGAAAATACCAATGAAAACTGCTGAATCATTGAGAAGCCAAGTAAATCGTTAGCTTCGAACGAATAAATAAACTATTCTACATATATTGAGTACTGTTTTCTCTACTGCTTGTAAATCTAAAACGTCCGTCACACACACTCCCCCCCCCCCACTCTAGCTCTCTTTCCACTCTCTCTTTATCTCCTCCCTCTCTCTCTAAATCAATAAAAACCTCAATGTGAAACCTCGTTTTGTTCTTGATATGTGTATGTGTATATATAATAGAGAGAAAGAGAGGGGGGGGGGGTGTAATTTGGTAAAGACTATCCCAAGTTGAGAGAGCACTCAATCTGTGGAAAGTGTTGTATATTCTGTAGATATTTCTTCCACTAAATATACTGTCATATAGGTACAGTTGTTTCTCTGGCTGTGTTTCAGATTTTAACTGGAGTAGGTCTCAGATCTTCAGCTTTTATCGACACCATTTTGTAATGATTGGACAACTTTTACAATATAGGCTGAGGATTTGGGCTTGTCTCAATGCAAGTCTGAAACAGACAGCCAAATAAACAATTGTACCAATATGATACCATAGATCATGTAATGTCTGCCTGTCTATATATCTATCTAGCCTTGGACATGATGATTTGAAGTCCCACATACTTTATATGAGGGTAAAATGGATACCCTGAATACAAGGGCCACACTACACCCCCAGAACTACGACCTCCACCCCCACATTACTATTCCCACCCACTATACAATCCATACCTCAAGAAAACAAAGAAGAAAAGGTAAAATGAATGAATCTATTTGCTGTTAATCATCATCATCATCATTTTATGTCTGCTTTTCCCAGCTTGCAAGGGTGGGACGGGTCCTATTCAGCACAGCATCTCTCCACGTATCACGGTCCTTTGTCATCTCCTCCATGAGCTTCAGTGATCTGAGGTCTGCTCTTACCACCTCCGCCCATATTTTTCGTGGTCTTCCACTACTGCGCCTTCCTTCTACTGGGATTTCTTGGCACTTCTTTACCCAGCGGTCATCGTCCATGTGCATCACATGTTCACACCAACGCAGTCTTCTCTGCCGCACACTACAACTTATCCCTCTTATACACAGTTTCTCTCTCAACTCATCTATGCTTGGTTGTTCACGCACATTGACATTGCACATCCAATGGAGCATGCTTGCTTCATTTCTCTCCAGCCGTTGCATATCCTATGCAGTTACTGCCCATGTCTCACTACCATGCAGCATCACGCATCTCACACAGGCATCATATAACTGGCCTTTCGTACGCAGGGAAAAACCCTTCTTTGTCAACAGAGGAAGCAGCTCCCTAAACTTCTTCCAACCCATCCTTATTCTAGATACTATGGCCTCAGAACACCCCCTCCCATGCTAATCTGATCACCTCGGTACCGGAAGCTATCAACCACTTATATAGAACCCACCTGCATTTGAAAAATGTGTCTATCACTGCAACTTCTACTGTCAAATTTCCCTGTACATCTACTGCATACATAGTTTTCTCTACCTGTTAGTTTGCCTGCTATCCCACTACATCTCTTGTGTACCCTAGATCTGCATTGTGTACATTTTATATATAAATATTAATGTATGCAGTAGTGCTGGTGTCACTATAAAAACACCCAGTACACTCTGTAAAGTGGCAGTTATGGTACTACAATAAAAAGCACCCTGCCATATCTGTAAAGTGGCAGTGCTGGTCACACTATAAAATACACCCAGTACACTCTGTGAAATGGTAGTGCTGGTGACACTATATATATATATACCACCATCAGTAATTCACTGAATCACCTACACTATATATATATATATATATATATATATATATATAGAGAGAGAGAGATCAGAACATAAGCATAACCTCAGTCCAGGAATTGCAAGAAGTGAAACTATAAATTCTTCATTAATAACCCTTCTGAAAAATGTTAAGTTATGACAAAGGTGTCAAATTTAACAATAATCTATGTGAATGTGTATGAGCATACATGAGTATATATGTGTGAGTGTGCATTTATTTGTTTGTGTGTGTGTGCATATATATGTGGGTCTAAGTGTGTGCATTTATTTGTGTATGTGTGTGTATGTAAATGTATAAACTGTAAACAGGCACTGAGATTCAAGCAGAATGTTGGTAAGACTTTATTATGCTTAAATAAATGTATGATGATAGGTGATTCTTATTTAAGAAAATCTAAAATATACACTTGTTTGTTTAGAGATAACTAACTGAAAGTAAACACTCACCTCCCTCCAAAAAAAAAATCCCACATAATGGGATTAAAATAAAATAAAACCTTTAACAGAGGGTCTTTTCTTTCCCTTTTATCTTTTTGTACATTTGTTATATCCCAGACTAAAGAGCTTCAACATTTTTTTGCTGTCTGTTGTGGTTTTCTCCCTTTTTTATTCAACCATTTTTGGTAATTTTATTTCTTTATTGTTTAATGTATATATTTATGATATATATATCTTTTTGTTCTTTTGCAGAAGTTCAAAGACAAGAAGTAGAATACAAACCAAATAATGCCTTACAGAACTCTTTTATCTCACTTGAAAGAAGAATTTAAGATAGCATTTTTTTTCATAAAATGTTTTGTCATATAAACAGAGTTTATACACAGGAAGAAAATGGCAGTAGGAAATGTTTGTGTTGTGGAAAATTTTATGTTGCTAATCTCTGGAATGGTCGATTCCTAAATTTCTTTTACAATTCATAACTAACTGCCATATTGGAAATGGAAGGAGAACGGTGGTTGTATTCTAATCTATAAGCTGTCAAATAGTGAAGGATATCTGTATATATATATATAAAATTAAGTATGTGTGTGTCTGTGTATTACCTATAGGGGCCTACATCTTACAACCGATTTTCATGAAACTTTACAGGCTCATAGATTAGTCATCGGGGAGTGTTTTCTATATATCAGCGTATTGTTTTTTTATTCCGTGGTCATTCTGCAGATAAAAATCGATAAGGGGGGGGGGGGAAATCACCTTTTTTTAGGTATCGAAAAATAAGATTTTTGGCTCTCGCTTCCACATTTTGCCACCGATTTCGTTCAAATTTTAAAGCAAAATAGAATTTATCATTGCACATCCTTCCTGTAATGGCTTTATATTTTGCATTTGTTGTTCAGGGACGGCGTGGCAGCCGCTTAAATATTCAAAAATACCATCAAGCTGTAGAAACCATGCCAAAATGAAAATTATGAGCAAGATAGGGTCATCTAATCTGTCTAGTTTTAGACTATGACAATCTGTATAACCAATGATAGCAAGGAAAATAGACATAAAATGATAATGATGATGATGATGAAGATCGCAGTGATGATGATGATGATAACACATCTGCATATGTATTTATGTATGTGTGTGATTTTGTGTTTTCCTGTGTAAGTATCTGTAAGAGAATGAACGCTTGTACATGTTTGTATGTGCATGTATGTATGTACTCAGCCCAATGGTGTGTGTGTGTATATATATGTTAAACGATGATGATGATGGTGATATATACGTGTCCATATTGTCTATCGACAGTCTATCATTATCCCACTGCTTAAATCTTGAACATTTCCAAGAAGTTTAATATATTTGTTTTATTGATTAATCTGGTTGGAGGTCCATGGCCATGACCTTTGAAATCCCTTCGGTACAGATAAGATTAGTGTGGTAGAGATTAAACTTGAACTACATACTAATGGCAATACTGGCAAAGAGAGATCATAGCTCTTTATTCTCCTCTTGCTGTTATACAACAAACACGGGCAGATAAAATTAGAAACAGCTGTGTCCTCTCTTTAGTATCACTCAATACATATGAGGAAGAGTGAGTGTGTGTGTGTCAATTGAAGCTATTTTTAAATGCAGACATACACATATATATGCATATATAAGTATGTATACATATATACACACAAACAAACATATGTATGTGCAGGTGTATGCATAATATGTATGTTTGTTTTTAATGTTTTTGGTTTTTGTTGACCTTGTACTATATATATATCATCATTGTCTGCCTCTCTCTCTCTCTCTCTCTCTCTCTCTCTATATATATATATATATATATATATAAACTTAGTGTCTATATAAGTATAATACTTATTCTGTCTGTCTTTGTATTTTAGCCTCAATACGCTGTTTTCTGCAAAATATTAGATATATGGTTTCTTATGATATTGGCAGTGAGCAACTGTTCAGAGGTCTTTGTTTGTGAGCTTCAATTCTCTCATAGAGCTATCATAGAGTCACATGAGCATTACATATATATAAAGATCTCTTTTTTTGTGTGTGGAGCGAATGACTCCTAGTCTTCATTAAAACATCTCTCTAAAAGAAGGTCTCTCTGATTTAAAACCTGCGACTTCGTTTGCATCCAATGAAGTAAATATTTTGGGCAACTGCATTCGATGTTCAGAGAGTGGGATTGTCCCCATGCAAATTCTACAGAAGCTAAGTGAGTTGAAACAGGCTGCATCAATGATTTATGATTCTTATAAATATATATAACTTTACTTTCAGATTTAATATCTCTATTTTAATGTGTAAGAACATCAAAATGATGCTGTATATATTCAGTTTTGAATAAGTACACTGTATTCCTGGCGTGTTGTAAGGATCAGCTAAGATTGGCACCAAGAAGGACATCCAACTGTAAAACAATGCCTCAAAAAGGGCTTCATGATGTGTATTGGGATCACTAGGCTAAACTTTGCTCAAAGTCTAAGGTCTCAGGTCTGTCTTAAGCCAGAAGGCTAATCAGGCTGGTGCTTATCCTGGTTTCCAAGTGATTGAGAGTACAAGAATTCCTACCTGGACAGGATTCCAGTCCATCACAGGGTTAAACCCCCCATATATTGCTGGTACTCCTTTTTAACTGAGTATACTGGAGCAAAGTGAATTGAAGTGTTTTGTTCAAGAACGCAACATACAACCCAGGAACCAACCCCATGACATTATGAACGTAAGTCCAACACTCTTACCACTAGGCCACGTATCTTCACACAGCACACAACCCAGTCCAGGAATCAAACCCACGACATTAGGATCATAAGTCCAACACCCTTACCAGTAGACCATGGAAAATAACTTTAAAATACTTGTGTTGTCTTATGATATGTAAAGAGTATATAAGTATGGTATATGTGCAATCAGTTATAAAGGTACAAGTACTATATTTCATTGTTTCTATTCATTTAGTGTTTGTATTTGAGAGAAAAGAGAAACAATATTGATATATTCAGTGGTGAATCTTATGTTTATCTTGTTAACTACTATCATAGTTTCCTTATTTACTTTTCAAAGTTACTGAATGCCCTTATATTTAATAGTATGTTTGTTTTAGCTGGTATATCTTTGTGCTGAGTGAAACTTACTGGAGCTTTACATTGCAATGTCCTAGATCTTTGTCTTTTGAGAGTGTATCAAATTGGGTTGGGTTGGCTTGAGATATAAAGTCAGGAGTTTCTTATCATGGAAATCTTTCTCAACAATTGCCAACAGAATTCTCTCAAGACATCATTCTTTCTGTTTTACATTAGCAACTAATTTCATTGTCACTTATGAACACACACACACACTGATGCATATGTCACTTTATCACATCTCTAGTTTTATGTCTTTCTCCCTCTCATTATGGATTGGCAGTATCGGTAGAGAGTCGGTCGCCATGCTTTGACACAGAGTTACGGCCCTTGCCATTCTGAGTTCAAATCCCGTCGAGGTTAACTTTACCTTTCATCCTTATGGGGTCGATAAAATAAAGTACCAGTAATACACTGGGTAATTGCTGGCCTTGTGCCAAAAGTAGAAACAATTATTTCAGTAAAGGGCACTGGATTGGTAGTATCGGTAGAGGGTCGGACGCTATGCTTTGCAGCATAGAGTTACGGTCCTTTACGGTCTGAGTTCAAATCTTGCTGAGGTTAGCTTTGCCTTTCATCCTTACGGGGTCGATAAAATAAAGTACCAGTAATGCACTGGGATAATTGCTGGCCTTGTGCCAGAAGTAGAAACAATTATTTCAGTAAAGTGGTGACATGACAAAAGCGCTCAGTCCACACTGTAAAGTGGTCATTTTGGTGTCACAACAAAAAGCACTCAGTCCAGCCATAGAAACCAAGCCAAACCCTACTGGGGTTAGCTTTGCTGGGGTTGATAAAATAAAGTACCAGCAATGCACTTCCTCCTCCTCCACAAATTATGTGTGTGAATGTATGTATCTGCTTATCTATTTTGGTTTCTGTATGTGTCAGACAGTCTGTCTCTTTGTCACTATATATGTGTGTGTGTGTGTCTGTCTCTTTGTCACTATATATATATATATATATATGTCAGTCAGTCTCCTCTCAACCTGTCAATCAATCAAACATTGTCACTTCTATATTTCAGTCAGTTCAACTGTCCCATACTTTACTCTATCTCGCACTCTCTCTTATTTGTCTGTCTGTCTGTCTAGATTTGTTTGTCTGCCATTTTCTTTCTTTCAGATTTTATCTTCATGTCTCTCTCACTCTCTCTATCTATCTATCCATCCCTCTCTCTCTTGCACCCTCTCTTTATTTGTCAAATATTTCTTTTTCTACTATGTCTCTATCTGATTTGATCTTTCTGTTTGTTAGTTTCCTTCTCTCTCTGTCAGTCTGCCTGACTGTCTCTCTATATTCATCTTTCTTGCTCTATTTCTCTGAATTTCTATTTTCCCCTCTCTCTATCTCTATCTCTATTTCCTTCTCATACTCCCACTCTATTTATTTAGCCTGTCTTTCCCCACTCTTACCTCTACTATCTCTCTCTCTCTCTCCCCCTATATGACTACCCATTCCCCCACAGCAAGTCTCTCTGTAACTCTACCCACTCCCCCCAGCAACTCTCTCTAAATCAGCAGTCAGCTAAATACCACACCATACAACTTGCTAGCAATTTCATTAGGAATTTAACACTACCCAGTTCACAGCAAACCAAATTCTCAGATCTCTTTCTACTTCTACCTCCTCACTTTCACCATATACGCGTGTATGTGTGTGTATGCGCGTGCGTGTGTGTGCGTGCACATATCTGTACACACATACATATATATTTACAAACACACACATACATACATATATATATATTTGGTTGGCTGTCTGGGGAGAAAACCACATTGTTCATCAGTTAACATGGACTCCACAATGTCTCTACATCTCTTTGCAATCTTGTCTCCCTTTGTGAAATTTGGGATTATCATTCCTGATTGCCATTGCTGAAGTTCCTTTCCAGAGATCCAGGCCACCCGGCACCCACTAGTTAGCCAGAGAATACCTTCTCTATTTAAAGTTTTTAAGATCTCGGGCCAAATTTCATCCTCTCCAGTGGCTATGTCATATTTGAGTTCTTTAACTGCTCTTGTAACCTCAGCCTCTGAGATGCACCTCGTGTACATTAGAAGATGCTGTTGTGACCGGATTTAGAAGATTAGCAAAATATTCTTTCCACCTCTCGGAAGAGAGGAGAACCCCAGACGTGTCCCTAATAGCAGGCATGGAGGAGGACTTCTTATTAAAGTATTCTTGCTGACTATCCACTGAATCTGTATTTCCTGATCTGAAGTTGGATTCCAGCTTAACTCCAAAGTCCTCCCATGTCTTAACTTTACTGTCATTGCTGTGACTTTTTGTGCCTGCTTGCACTGCAAGTGCAAGAGGGAGGACTTATTTCCAAGCCAGGCTTTGTAGGTCTCCTTTTTTGTTTGGATGGCATCTTTGACCTCTTGATTAAACCAGTGTCCTCCTGCCACCCAGCACCACACTAAACCTCTTTTGTCTGCAGCATTTAACAGCAAGTTCTTATAGGAAATGTGGAACTGTATTTGGTGAGATATTGGTAAAGCACCACAGGGGCCTTGGGCTTAGATAATAAAAACATAGACTCTTTTATACACATCAAATACTTTTGATGCGTATATTTGAAAATTTATACTACACTCACCAAACCTGTACATTTTATGTGCATGGAATACATAGTGTGTATACAGGATGTCCCTCCAAAATGTATAGACATTTCAACAGTGTTCAAATAAATATTGCCTGTACAGGTAATCAAAGTGTGTATACATTTTCTGGAGACACGAATGATTTATACTATACTCACCAAACCTATGTGTATCTTTTGTTAGTGTGAAATATGTAGTGTGTATATAAATTATACAACAATCACCAAATCTATATGTATTTTATGTATGTGAAATATATAGTGTGTATATAAAGAAGGTTGCTGACAATTATAAAACTAGGAAGGAGTTGCCAATGGTTATATTTTGTTTCCTTTAAATGAAAGAAATAAAACGTACTCCAGATAAAAGAACTTAACTTGTGAATATATGGAGTAAACAACAACAACAACACATTTTATGGTAGAATTATTGTTTTTAGTTGATTAATAAAGGTGAAGAAGGAGGAATTGGAGGAGATGCACAAAAAAAAGAAAAGAAAAAGGAATGATGATGTTGACGGTGCTGGTGGTGGTGGTGAGAATAATAAGGAGGAGGAGAAGAACAAGAAGAACGTGAAGGAGGAAGAGAAGAAGAAGGAGAAGTGTTGAAAGTAGAGAAAACCACTTGCCATATGGGAAAGATATTAGCTGAAGATTTAGGAGGAGAACTAACACAGCAGGGGAAGGCAACTGGCTGTTTGATTAGAGTTGATTAATGGTTTCTTATATAGGCCAGAAATTTGAAGGGGAGGGGAAAGTCGATTAAATCGACCTCAGTACATTACTGGTGCTTTATTTTATCGACCCCGTAAGGACGAAAGGCAAAGTTAACCTCGGCAGGATTTGAACTCAGACCATAACTCTATGCTGCGAAGCATGTTGTCCGACGCTCTACCGATACTGCCAATCCACTGTGGTTTCTACTATAGATACAAGGTCAGCAATTTTTGGGAGAGTGGAAAGTCAATTAAATCGACTCCAGTATGTTACTGGTACTTTATTTTATCGACCCCGTAAGGATGAAAGGCAAAGCTAACCTCGGCGGGATTTGAACTCAGAACTTAAAGGGTCATAAGTTGAATAGTATTGAAAATAATAATTGTTTCTACTTTCGGCACAAGGCCAGCCCAGTACATTACTGGTACTTTATCGACCTCATAAGGATGAAAGGCAAAGTTAACCTCAGCGGGATTTGAACTTAGATCGTAAAGAGACGTAGCTATGCTGGAAAGCATGTCCAACCCTTTACCAATTCTGCCAATCCACCATATTGAAAATAATAATAATAGCATTTTATGCCTGGCACTAATTAGAGAAATGTGGAGACAACTTGTGTTGTCTTAGAAATTGCAAAGTATGAAGTTTCAAAGAATATGTTGTGGAGAGAGAAGGATATAGTGATATAGGTATATGTGTACATGTAATAACAACAATAAAAACAGGTTGTAAAATAGTTATAACCATTTGATTATAATAATAACAACAACAACAGCAGATAAACTATTTTGCTGCATGGAGAAAATCTTTACAAACCAATAGAATACAATAATTTATGAAAATATAACAGCTATGGCAGTAGGGAAGAAATAGTGTATGGTAAATATATATATAACAGCTATGGCAGTAGGGAAGAAATAGTGTATGGTAAATATATATATAACAGCTATGGCAGTAGGGAAGAAATAGTGTATGGTAAATATATATATAACAGCTATGGCAGTAGGGAAGAAATAGTGTATGGTAAATATATATATACACACAAAGGTGAGAGAAATGCAGGCATGACTGTGTGGTGATAAAGTTTACTTTGTAACCTTATGGTTTCAGGTTCAATTCCATTGTGTGACACTTGGAGACAAGTGTCTTCTACAATACCCCCAGGCTACAGAATATTTTCTCATTGAAATTGGTAGATGGTAGCTATATAGAAGTCATATCATTTTTGCCCATTTTTACATGCTGGCATGGATTGGATGGATGGTTCACATATACATACATCCATATATATACACATACATGATGATGATGGCTGCAAACTTGATTGCGAGTAATGCCATCTCTTGACACTTAAGCATGAGCATCATGGACATGGCTTTTTAGTCCTGCTAGGGACTTGGCTAGTAGAGGGAGGGCAAGGAAGACCTGGGCAGAGGTTGTAAGAGCTGATCTCAACTCATTGAAGTTCCCAGAAGATATGATGAAGGACTGCAATGAGTATAGGGATGACGTGGTGGAAAAGACCTGTCCAACACACACAAGCACAGAAAAATGGTGGTAAAAAAATGATGTTCTTACATGGTTAAGTGTTTGGCTGAATATAACTCTGTATTTGATAATGTGTAAAGTTTGTGATGGCCTTGAGATATTGTGGAGACCTTCATGTCATACAATGTTATGTAGTTTACAAGAATAATTTAACACAATGTAGTGTAGCAGAGTCTAGTGAAGAAATTCTAGACATATTCCATTGACTGATTTAACCTTTTCCTTACCATATTCCTAATGAAATAATTTGTATTATTAATTAATTTAATGAAAGAATTTAGGAAGAATTTAATAAACTTATAATTTCATTACAGTTCTCCATTCAATATATGGCTACTAAGTGCAGCACCAACATAGATTTCTCAAGCATCCATCTAAAATGTGTGATCAGTTTTTTGCTTAAATCAAAAAGCTGAAAAATTTATTAATTTGATATTTGATGTTTATGTTTGTACAAATTTAGGCAATGATGTGTATCACAGTGAATCTTTCTACATCTATCTTTTAAATTAACTCACTTTTGATGTTCACACTTTGTTTATTTCATGTTCCATTTGTTTTTAGATATTTAACCCTTTAGCATCTAAACCAGCTGTAACTGGCCAGAATTCTCTCACCTCTTTCTGTTCAAACCAGCCATAACTGGCCACTCATACTGATGTTAAGGTATTGTTTTCAAAACAAATAATATCAAAATTTCCTAGATTCGATATTATGTGAAATAATTGTGAGGTAAAGTGTTTACTGTGAAAATATAATTGTTTCTACTTTTGGCACAAAGCCAGCAATTATCCCAGTGTATTACTGGTACTTTATTTTATCGACGCCCGTAAGGATGAACGGCAAAGTTAACCTCGGTGGGATTTGAACTCAGAATGGCAAGGGCCGTAACTCTTTGCTGCAAAGCATGGCGTCCGACCGTCTACCGATACTGCCAATCCACCGCCGTTTACTGTGAAAATATAATAGTAAATATAGAGTAATGCAAATACTAAAGGGTTAAAATGTCTTTGCTCATGTTTCTCAATACAAGGCTCTAAATTTGAGTTTTAAGGACATAACAATTCTCTGCACGCTATTGTCTGTATGATGATAACGGCTTCTCTTTTTTTCTCTCACGATTCATGGAAGCTCAAGAAAGGATTATGGAAGGAGGAGGAGATGGGGGCGCTATCTTTCCTTTGCTGACTAAGTCATGGAAATCAACAACAAAATAAAAAGCCCCCAACCAGAAATGTTAGTGCAGCAGAGAATAAATCTGATGTAGTGCCATATAGTTTAGTTGTTGGAGTAGTTCCAATATCTCTTCTGTTTCAGGTAGTGAATATTAGTTTATGATGTCTTAACTCTACATTTCAATATTCAAATATTTCAATATTGATTTTTTCTTTCAGTCTTTACATTTAGTGTTGTTGTTGTGGTTGTTGTTATTGTTGCTAATGTTGTTGTTAATGTTATGGTTGTTGTTGTTGGTGTAATTGTTAATGTTAATGTTTTTGTGGTGGTGGTGGTTAATGTTTTTGTTGTTGTTGTTGATGTTATTGTTGCTATACTTGTTGTTATAACTGTTGCTGAGTATCTCCCGTCACAGAGTCTGAACACTTGGTAAGCTCTACTTCAGTCTGGTCTAAATCACACACACACACTTATGTTCATACACAAACACAACACACACAACACTCATGCACTTATGTTCACTCATACACACCGATACATTTACACATGCATGCTTACATACTCACATACAAACATGATGATACATTTACATATGTACGCTTACACACTCACACACAGGCATATAAACACACAAACAACATGCACACACATAAATGTATAGATACATAGATACCTACACACACTCACGCACACACACATATATATATAAAGAGAGAAACATACCTACACACACATATATATATACATGTGTGTGTGTGTGTGTGTGTGTACATGTAAAGGTGGGTGGGTGTAGGTCTGTCTCTGGTATTCCTTTATGTTGGTACTATTTATAGTTCTGATGTTTTATTGTACAATCTAGCCAAGAATTTGATGTCATTGTTGTTAGAGTGTTACTACTTTGTGTTGTTGTTGCTGATAATGGTGGTTCTAGTCTTCTTAGCATTCTTTCTTTTACTGGTTTCATCTGGAGTAAGAAGGGGATATGCCTAAGGCTTTCACAGGACCCCTAAACACCATTAATGTTTACACTCTACTAATGTATTGAGCACCTTACTAACTGTGGTTATTCCTGATTGAATATATATAGAGGAAGACCCCGAAAACATGGAAACATGGGCGGAGGTGGTGAGAGCAAACCTCAGATTGCTGAAGCTCATGGAGGAGATGACAAAGAACAGTGACAAGTGGAGAGATGCTGTGCTGAATAGGAACTGTCCCACCCTTGCAAGCAGGGAAAAGCGGACTATATATATAGAGAGAGAGAGACATACCTATGGATAATCCTTTTGAAACTTACCCACCTGAAACTGCTTCTGGTTCTATAATGAAAACCTTGGTGGTGGATTGGTAGTAGAATCGATAGAGTGTCAGACACCATGCTGTACGGTATAGAGTTACGGCTCTTTGCGTCCTGATTTCAAACCCTACCGTGGTTAGCTTTGTCTTTTATATGATGAGGTCGATAAAATAAAGTACCAGTAATGCGCTGGGGTTGATTTAGTTGACTTTTTTCTCCCTACAAATGTTTGGCCTTGTGCCTAAATCAGAAACAATATTTAAATGCAAACCTCTTATAATTTTAAGTAAGAATCCTTGTTAAGCTATGTTCTAAACACATATAACATACATGAGCTTGGCTGGTCTCGCTTGGACACAGTTACTTCTAACAAGATTTACTGGAAGGAGCTTTTGAGGATTCTGCCTCCGCGACCCTCTCAGGAGTAAGTGGGCAAAGAAGAAGAAAATGAAGAAAAAGAGACCTATAAATCCAGTCAGTACTTTAACTGTATTTTTGATTGGCAGAGATCAATGATAAATTCTGTCAGAGAGTGTTTGATTGTATGGCATGAAGAAATGCAGAATGGCAGTGAAGGCATGTTGTTTTTGTTATTGTTGCTTCTATTTCAATACTGACATCGTAGCTAATTATAGCTGTAAGTATTGATTACTTAGCTGCTGTTATTATGTACTTGCTGGGCCATTCTAGATTTCCATTCCTCTCCTCCACTCCAAATCTATTGACTCTTGCTGGTCTTCAGATTAAAAATCACAAAACCATCTCAATGTTATTTAGCTGTTTTATGATAATTCTTATCAAAGTAAATTGTAAGATGGATATTCTTTTTATCTCTAATTCTTTCCTTTTTTTATTCTTTCTTTCTTCTTCTTTTTGTTATTATTATTAGTTATTTCTTGTTCTTTCTCTTTCCATCTTTAGTCTTTTGGTCTTCTCATATTCTAATATTTCTCTTCAGATCTCTACCATTGACAAGATTAGAGGAATGGAAAGGTATTCCAGTAAGTTCCTACCAGAGGGAGTGACTTGATCTATTGCCAGGTTTTACACAAGTTGTGCTGTACAGTAGTGCTACAGTACAACTTAACTCCAGCTGCCTTTAACATCATGGTGAAGGAATTGAAAATTGCAAAAGACCACTGCCATATGATGGTGCTATGGGAGGGGGTTGGTGGATATTATTGATTATGTGACTCAGTCAATAGTGTTGACAGGAAGGACATGGAGCATGAGAAAAAACTGTGGTGAAAGCAGGACTGAGATAGATATTCCACCTGGTGGTGATGGTGTAAAGTCTTGAAATTGTCCTTTATTAGCAACTACATTATAATAGGACAGACTTCATTGTTAACACAGTTTGAGTGCTCAGATAAAGATATATGAGATTCTTAGAGGTCCAGCAGTTCAAATCTTGTCTGTAGCTTTGCATTGTGTCAGTGACCCAGCCTATTTAGCTGTAAATAGGTATAGAAGTGAATTACTTCTGTAGTAAAACTGAACTCCAAAGGAAGGCAATGGAAATAACCTCTGTAATATATTTAGAAACACTTTTAGAAATTCACACGATCAACAGAAGTCAAATTTGATTTAACAGTTCTACTTTTCAATCTATCCACCCATCCATCTATTTATTTATCCATCCATCTATCCATCCATCTATCCATCCGTCTATCCATCCATCCATCCATCCAGTCATTTATCATTTATCCATCCATCCATCCAGTCGTTCATCATTTAACCATCCATCCATCCATCCACCCAGTCGTTCATCATTTAACCATCCATCCATCCACCCATATTACTTTATTAGTTTCGGTATTTCTAGTTGAAAATAAGTATCAGACCTTATTTTACAGTTGAGTGGTTACAGTTGGAAATGGCATCCAACCACAACAAAGTAATTTCTTCAACAATTCAAACATCTAATATTCTTCATACCCATCCTACCCCTGCCACTGTAGAAGAAAATAGATTGAACAGTGAAAAACTAAACAGTCACACCAATCGCATACACACAGTCACACAGACACATACACACACAAAGTACCAAGAGGAGGACCAATGTTATTAATTCCAAATGAAATGGAATGGAAATCAAAGAAAGCAGATGTTTAAAGTGATAATTCAATGGCTGCCCCAATAGAGAGAAACAATTTCACAGCAACAACAGACAAAAGATGTAATGAAATATTATGTAACATTTCATCTTCATTATAAATTTTTTATTTTATTGTGAAAGCAATTTTTGCATCTCTTTAATATCTGTATAACAACTAAGGTTATAATTCCTCCATTATACCAGAATATATCTGTAACAACTAAGGTTATAATTCCTCCATTATACCAGAATATATCTGTAACAACTAAGGTTATAATTCCTCTATTATACCAGAATATATCTGTAACAACTAAGGTTATAAACCCTCCATTATACCAGAATATATCTGTGTAACAACTAAGGTTATAAACCCTCCATTATACCAGAATATATCTGTGTAACAACTAAGGTTATAAACTCTCCATTATACCAGAATATATCTGTAACAACTAAGGTTATAATTCCTCTATTATACCAGAATATATCTGTAACAACTAAGGTTATAATTCCTCCATTATACCAGAATATGTCTGTAACAACTAAGGTTATAATTCCTCCATTATACCAGAATATATCTGTAACAACTAAGGTTATAAACCCTCCATTATACCAGAATATATCTGTAACAACTAAGGTTATAAACCCTCCATTATACCAGAATATATCTGTGTAACAACTAAGGTTATAAACCCTCCATTATACCAGAATATATCTGTAACAACTAAGGTTATAAACCCTCCATTATACCAGAATATATCTGTGTAACAACTAAGGTTATAAACCCTCCATTATACCAGAATATATCTGTGTAACAACTAAGGTTATAATTCCTCCATTATACCAGAATATATCTGTGTAACAACTAAGGTTATAATTCCTCCATTATACCAGAATATATCTGTGTAACAACTAAGGTTATAATTCCTCCATTATACCAGAATATATCTGTAACAACTAAGGTTATAATTCCTCCCTCCATTATACCAGAATATATCTGTGTAACAACTAAGGTTATAAACCCTCCCTCCATTATACCAGAATATATCTGTGTAGTATGTAAGGTTATAAATTCTTCCTCCATTACACCAGAATATATCTATATAACTAAGGCAACAAGTCCCCCCTCTATTATATCAGAAATTGTTCCTGAAGGTTAGATTGAGCTGTAAATTCAAATGTTTGTAATATCTGGAGTGACTCCATGATCCCCGAGCTATGAACTCTAATGAGTAATGTTACTCCAAAGACCTTTCAGAGGAACCCCATTTCGGTCGCTTGTATTTGCAATGATATTCTTGCTAGAGAATAAAATCTATTGCCAATTCTCCCATGAAATGTTGCTCTTAAACAAACCATGATGAACACTAAAACTTCTTACTTTCACACATCTTTTAATTCTTTGGGACTAATTAGTAGATCATTATTTATCCAGTTCTTAATATCATGTACCACATGAATCCACATTAGCAAGACATCCTTGAAAAGTACAAAGCATCACTATGACTTCCCTACACTAAAAATTAAAGTCATCACTTTAATTTACTGGAAATTTCACAATGATCTGTTCACTAGTAAAAATGCTATAAACATTTGAATTAACAAACTCATTTTTAGATATTTTCTGTTGCCCCATTCAAAAATGTTAACAGTTAATAGCATAAATTAATTAAAAAGTTTTAATGATTTCGATACAATTTTTTATAACAGACATATCATTTTGTTGGGAATAATTTGAAAAAGAAACAAAAAAAGAAAATCAAAACAAAAAAGATTTTTAGATAATTATAAAAAAGGGGTTAGTTCAGAGTAATATTAGAGTTACCTCCCTTAATAATTGACTCCCTGATCCTACTAAATGATTGAAAAAAAATGCCTTTTATTTCTTCAACATAATTTTTACTTGCATTTTCTTTAACCACCAAATTAATTAATGAATTAATTAAACAGAAGAAAAAATAAATAAATATATAAAAATTAACTTTTGAAAAACTCCAAACATAAAGCAATTATAATTTATTAGTTCTAACATTTTATTTTATTTTAGAGCAAAGTGTTAATATATATTTTATTTCAGGGATGATAAAATCAATTAACTACACTCCTTCTTTTGAGGGGATAAACATTAAAAGATTCATTACTGTTAACATAATATTGGAACAGTTACACTGTGATTAGAATTTTCCTTCTTCTAGAATGGTGTCTTAACAAGAACTAGGGGACTCTCTTTCCTGCTGAGCTAACAATGTGCTTGGGCACCAAACCAAGTACCTCCATATCCCGGCGCATACACACACACACACACACACACACACACAATTATCACCCTCATCATCATCACCATCATATTGTTGCTGCTGCTGTTGGTGATGGTGGCGTTGGTTGTGTTGTTGGTGGTGACGACGACAGTGGTGGTTGTTGTTGTTGTTGGTAGTGTTGTTGTTGTTGTTGTTGGTGGTGGTGGTGTTGTTGTTGGTGGTGATGGTGGTGGCTGTAGTGTTGGTGTCAGTGGTGCTGTTGTTGTTGATGGTGGTGGTGGCTGTAGTGTTGGTGTCATTGTTGTTGTTGATGGTGATGGTGGTGGTGGCTATAGTGTTGCTGTTAGTGGTGATGCTGTTGTTGTTACTGTTGTTGTTGACCACTACAATATCAAAGTTAACACCACATACCTATATTATACATCCTATATAATATAGAGACAGTTCAAGTCACAATGTTTCAGATACATATAGATCAGTGTTACAGACTGGGGTTTCCCATCATAAAGCCTTGCTATGACATGTAGTGAGAGAGGTTGTGGTTGTCAGCTAAAGAGAAGCAGTGGCCCATAACTGAAACACAGATCTACAGTTTAAACTGAGACATTGAACCCATTTCCTATATAACATAGACCTGCTTTATTACAGCTCACCTGGGTTTTACACACCTACAACACACTGACCACCACCACCACCACCACCACCACTATTACCATTACTAACACCACTACTACTACCACACTGACCACCACCACCACTACTACTACCATTAATACCACCACCACCACCACTACTACTACTATTAATACTACCACCACCACTACTACAACCAGTTACTTCTACTACTACTACTATTAATACTACTACCACTACTGTCACTTCTACTACCACCACCACTACTACTACCACTACCACCCTATTACTAAAACCCCCACTAGCACCGGCCTGTTGAGCCAAGCACTAGCCTGTTGAGCCAAGCACTAGCCTGGTGAGCCAAGCACTAGCCTGGTGAGCCAAGCACTAGCCTGGTGAGCCAAGCACTGGCCTGGTGAGCCAAGCACCGGCCTGTTGAGCCAAGCACCGGCCTGTTGAGCCAAGCACCGGCCTGTTGAGCCAAGCACTGGCCTGTTGAGCCAAGCACTAGCCTAGTGAGCCAAGCACTAGCCTAGTGAGCCAAGCACTGGCCTGTTGAGCCAAGCACCGGCCTGTTGAGCCAAGCACCGGCCTGTTGAGCCAAGCACTGGCCTGTTGAGCCAAGCACCGGCCTGTTGAGCCAAGCACTGGCCTGTTGAGCCAAGAACCGGCCTGTTGAGCCAAGCACTGGCCTGTTGAGCCAAGCACCGGCCTGTTGAGCTATTGACTTAAACTTAATTACCAATTTCACCCACAAACCTATAGTAAAAGACAATTATCTAAGATATAATACAGTGGGATTGAACCTGGGTTCTCCTGATTGGGAGTAAAACTTATTAACCAGTCAGCTATGTCTACATCCATTAGTTGAAGTAGGGAAAGGTGAATCACTAAGTAGGTACACAATATCATACATGAGTGAACAGGAAATATTAGAATATTAACAAAAAAAAAAAGCACAACTACAAATTAGTAAGGTTAATTAACTCTAGGCTGTTTGTGACATTTAATTAGTTATCTGTAACACTATAGGTCAAATGAAGTAGAGATGACAACAACAACAACAGCAATAGCAGTAATACCACTGCCACCATCATCACAAACAACAACAACAGTAGCAACTGCAACAGCAACTGCAGCAACAGTAATACCACTACTACCACCATCACAAGCCACAACAGTAGCAGCAGCAACAGTGATACCACTACTACCACCATCACAAACAGCAACAACAACAACAACAACAACAGCAGTAATACCACCACCACAACCACCACATAAACAACAACATCAACACCATCTCAAACAACAACAACAGCAGTAATATTAAGAACACAATGTTCTCAATTAAACTAAAACATATATACATATATATATATATATATATATATATATATATACACACACACACACACACATATATATAACCTCCCCTGTGCACTCAGTGGAGTATCGATCGTACATAATGCGAGACAAAGATCCCTGACCTGCCAGGGACATCAGTGGCTCTGATTCAGTACTGACTTGGTCTATGTAGACCCGTCCAACCCTTGCTAGCAGGGAAAGTCGATGTTAAAACGATGATGATGATGATGATAATATATATATATATATATATATATGTATATACACACATATATATGTATGTGTGTGTATATACACACTCACACACATATATATATATATATGTATATATTCATGTACATATGTACACATATCCACACAATTGAACTTTTGTCTGTCCTTACTGTTAATACTTTCAATCCCCTCTCACTCTGAAAGGGTTAGTTAATATTCACTTAAATATTGTCAAAGTTTAATACTTAAAAAGAAACCTCTCTTGGACATCTGAAGTAAATGGTGAATAGCTTATACAATTAAACCCCATGTTGATTTAAAGAAATCACATTTCTTTTAGGAGTTTAAATTGCTTTTATTAGTAAGACATTAAAGAATATTTTGTTTCTGTCTCACAAATAACCTTTTTTTCCTCGATATCTAACCCCCAATCAACTTACTTATACACATTTCTAATTGAAATTCATAGAAAAAAAACAACAACAAACAAAAACTGAAAAAAATCGGATAAGGCTATCATGAGTAGTAGTATTCATTTGTTCAAAGTTCACATTTTTAAAAGCTTCTCTCGGTAAGTCTTGCTCACATATCTTCTAATGACCTGAATAGTCATTGGAACTAGATAGAATAAGGAATAGATTATCTCTTCCAACAAAACTAGTTTAATGAACTAAAAGCTAGGGAATATGATTGCTCATTCAAAACCAACAGAGAGATTTCAGAAATAAATATTCTAGGAAAAAAAAAAAAAAAAATCTAGAATTTTAATAATTATCATGAAAGAAGCACCCCCCCCCCCCAAAAAAAAAACACAACAACAGTAAAAACGGTAAAACAAAACAAAAACAAAACAACAACATATAATGAAGCAAACAACACAAACAAGAATAATCATTGTGAGTGTGTAAGTGTTTTATTTTATATTTTATTTTTGTTGCAAAGTAAGCTAGAAATCGTTTATTTCAAGGCAGGGAAGGGGGAATAAAATGCTGGGCTGTTAATGTAAGTTGCAAGGCTATTAGGAGAGTAATTGGAAAGATTCTTTTTTGTTGATATGTACATCCCTTTAATAATAAAATAAAGTGAAATAAAAAATGAAAGATAAAAGATATCTATTTCTTAATTTTGTTATTGTTAATATATTTAATGCAGAGAACATTAAAAAGCTAAAAGGAATTGGGGATGGGGGAGGGGTTAGACAGAAGGGCCTGAGCCCATGGTCTTCCTAATCCCTTTAACCTTTTAGCATTCACATTACTTTAAATATACTATTGTATTTTCACGATAAAGACTTTACCTCATAATTATCTCACATAATATTTAATCTATGAGATTTTGATATTATTTATTTTGATAACAATACCTTAACATCAGTATGAGAGGACAGTTATTGCCGGTTATAAGAGAAAGAGGTGAGAGAACTTTGGCCTGTTTAAATGCAAAAGGGTTAAAACTGTGGTGAGTCAGGCAGAAGGGCCTGAGACCATTGCCTCCATAGTCTTTTTAAAACAGTGGTAACTGGTGCAGGTAACATTCCTTTTTATGATTTAAGGGATACTTGGTACTACTATTTCTAGCAGGTGGAGCACCAACACTAAAGTCCTGCCATGGGCTCATACTCTCTTATTAAAATATCAGATATAGAATATGTGCTCTGTTGTATGAGGTTTGTTATTTTATTGTATGATTGTTGTTGCATGTGACATGTAGATTGTGTCATAGTAATATGGTGGGATTGTTGTATAAACAGTGTACTAAGTTCTGTTATTGAATAAGAAAGTGTTTTTCCATAAGATATGAACTTTAACCAGTAAAATAATTTAGGGGGATAGTGTATAAAGTTGTTGTTTAGCTTCAGTTCAGCTCTAATCAAACAAACCTGATGATTAAAGACATTCCAGATGTGATGTTTCAGTGTTTAATTCAAACATAGTCTGCCTAGAACAACCTTATATAATGTCTGTCCATTTTTAACATGGTATGAAGTTATTTGGGGGACATTTAGCTGTTATTTTCTATAGATCAAGCAACCACTATTTTGTGTGTGTAACATTGTAAGAGCTACAATGGATTTTAATCTAATTTTTTTTGTTTGTCTCTATCACAATGCCAGTATACTAGACTACACATATCATAGCATGTAGGTTATATATATATATATAATAGCCAGTATACTAGACTACACATATCATAGCATGTAGGTTATATATATATATATAATAGCCAGTATACTAGACTACACATTTATACCAGGCTATATATATATATATATCAATGTCAGAATACTAGGTTATATACATATATAATAGCCAGTATACTAGACTATATATATATCAATGTCACTATAGCTGATTGTATGTATTATATACCAGTTTCTTAATAAGTGAACCAAGTAATACAGACAGGCGTTATCTCTAACGACTGACATAGTAATAACATCATGACCTACAACTAAGACACAGGAGATAGTTACACTAAATAATAAATCTACATTGGTCTTAAACTGTTCAACAAAGAGTTGAATATTTCTTTTTCTTTTATAGAATCGTTATTGATAAATGCAATTTACATAATGAATATACAATTTACATAATGAATATATAATTTACAAAAGAAATAAATCAATAAAACGGAATCAGAGAGAAAAGAAAAGACATACACAATGACATACTACTACATGTGTTACACTCTAGCAGCAATTTTTGAAGCAACTTATAACATCTACAGTATTACTACATGGTACTACATGAAATGATATTACCTTCTGTCAATTTTTGAGGCAACAGACCTGGTTTATCAAACAAGAACAGGAACGATCCTTCCAATATGTTTTCATATAGTTTATGTCTATCAAATTTCCATCAGAGGGCTTTGGTTGACCTGTGGTTATAAATAGAACACACTTACCCAAGAGGCTGGTCAGTGGAACCAAACGTTATACCACATAGCTATAAAGCAAACTTGTTAACCACAGTCATGTTTAAGCCCAGTATTGATATTTAGGGACTGGGAAGTTGATACTGTTTATTCAATGTAAACATTAGATATAGGAAAGATGCCGTAGGATATGTTACAGAGTGAGAAAGAATGAACATTTAAGTTGTGTTAATTATACAAATGTAATTAAGATGAGGATAACTTGGAAATGAAGTCCATGAATTGCCAAATTAGCTCTCTAGATGATGTTAATAGTTTCATCTTCTGGGTATTTTAATTAATACTGGAGGTGGTTTTGGTGGACATTTAATAGTCAGAGTAAGTAAGGAGGGGCTTGAAGAAGTAGAAGGAGCTGTTGTCTTGACTGGCTCAAAATAACAACCAAATCTTATTCTGTTGTCTTAACATGAGAGCACCTACATGATTCCTTGACCTGCTCAAAATAACAGCCAAATCTCCCACAATTCCCACCCAACAATCATACGAAGGGTGTGTAATATGTGATCACTCGGAGGGGCTTGAAGAAGTAGAAGGAGCTGTTGTCTTGACTGGCTCAAAATAACAACCAAATCTTATTCTGTTGTCTTAACATGAGAGCACCTACATGATTCCTTGACCTGCTCAAAATAACAGCCAAATCTCCCACAATTCCCACCCAACAATCATACGAAGGGTGTGTAATATGTGATCACTCAACTTGTGAGAAAAAGCAAATCGCTCTTAAATTGGAACCTACAATCTTAATAAATATAAGCTTTATTTGATTGCTTGAGCTGCTAGAAATAGGAGTTAAATGTCCATCAAATCTCACTTTACTGCTTTTACAAGAAAGCCTCTATTTGGTCAGCTGATCAGCTAGAAATAGTAGTCAAAAATAGAATGGCCAAATCTGAGCATAGTTCTGTTTGGTGAAAACTGACAGAGGCCTCATGACGACAACAACAAAAACAACCCTTCTATCTAAAAAAGTCGGGAAGGACATACTGGATAATGTAGTACTGCATGCATGAAAAAAAAAGAAAAGAAAAGAAAAAGATGACATGTTTAACCCTTTCGTTACCAAAACGCCCAAAGCCGCCCGAAAAAAATTTGGGTTCATGTGACCAAGCCGCCCAAAACCGCCCGTACTCACACATTCGAGTTGAACACACCTTTAATGATAGAGTTACTGAATCAGGGCTGAATTGTGGAGGCATGCTAATCAACAACAGAAACAACAACATCAACAACAAAGTTTGTTTCACACACTGTGCTCATGCATGAATAAAGAATATGACACTACATACAAAACACGGATGGTAAAAAGAAATCTATAGAAATAAAATATGGATAAAAACTATTAATTATCTTAATAGCTGAAGGTTATTAAGTGTGAAACTTGGAATAAATTATGAGAATATAACTATTGGTTGATTTCACAACAGTGGAAATGTATTAAAAATATACAGTAACTTAACTTAGTTACTATAGAACTAACTATAAAAATAACTGAAAGATAGCATATCATGATAATGTTCTGTATGAAGAGTTTCAATGGTCCCAGATATGTAGTTTTAGGTTCATACCCACTGTATCACACATTGGACAAGCATATGATAATAATGGTTTCTACTTTTGGCACAAGGCCAGCAATTATCCCAGTGAATTACTGGTACTTTATTTTATCGACCCCGTAAGGATGAAAGGAAAAGTTAACCTCGGCGGGATTTGAACTCAGACCACAAAGGGCCTGAGTTCAAATCCCGCCAAGGTTAACTTTTCCTTTCATCCTTACGGGGTCGATAAAATAAAGTACCAGTAATTCACTGGGATAATTGCTGGCCTTGTGCCAAAAGTAGAAACAACGATAATAATGGTTTCTGATTTAGGTATAAGACCAACAATTTTAGGGGAGAAGTTGATTAAATCAATCCAGTATATTACTGGTACTTTATTTTATTGACCCTGTAAGGATGAAAGGCAAAGTTAGCCTTGGCAAGATTTGAACTCAGAACATGTATATATATATATATATACATATATATATATATATATACATATATATATAAGTTAAAACAATGAAATAAAAAATGAAGTCATTAAAGATATACTTCACTGCTTTACGATCGTTTCTAGATGGTGATAATATATATATATATGATAGGCTTTCTCACAATTTCCATCTTCTAAATTCATTTAAAGCTTTATTAATAAAAGACACTCACCTAAGATGCTAAGCACTGGGATTAAACTTGAAACTATGTGGTCATGAAGGTAAAGTCTTAACTACACAGTTATGTGGTCATGAAGGTAAATTCTTAACTACACAGCTATGTGGTCGTGAAGGTAAAGTCTTAACTACACAGTTATGTGGTCATGTAGCTAAAGTCTTAACTACACAGCTATGTGGTCATGTAGCTAAAGTCTTAACTACACAGCTATGTGGTCATGTAGCTAAAGTCTTAACTACACAGCTATGTGATAGTATAGCTAAAGTCTTAGCTACACAGCTATGTGATAGTATAGCTAAAGTCTTAGCTACACAGCTATGTGATAGTATAGCTAAAGTCTTAGCTACACAGTTATGTGGTCATGTAGCTAAAGTCTGAATTACACAGCTATGTGGTCATGTAGCTAAAGTCTTAACTACACAGCTATGTGATAGTATAGCTAAAGTCTTAGCTACACAGCTATGTGATAGTATAGCTAAAGTCTTAGCTACACAGCTATGTGATAGTATAGCTAAAGTCTTAGCTACACAGCTATGTGATAGTATAGCTAAAGTCTTAGCTACACAGCTATGTGATAGTATAGCTAAAGTCTTAGCTACACAGCTATGTGATAGTATAGCTAAAGTCTTAGCTACACAGTTATGTGGTCATGTAGCTAAAGTCTGAATTACACAGCTATGTGGTCATGTAGCTAAAGTCTTAACTACACAGCTATGTGATAGTATAGCTAAAGTCTTAGCTACACAGCTATGTGATAGTATAGCTAAAGTCTTAGCTACACAGCTATGTGATAGTATAGCTAAAGTCTTAGCTACACAGCTATGTGATAGTATAGCTAAAGTCTTAGCTACACAGCTATGTGATAGTATAGCTAAAGTCTTAGCTACACAGCTATGTGGTTGTGAAGGTAAAGTCTTAGCTACACAGCTATGTGGTCATGTAGCTAAAGTCTTAACTACACAGCTATGTGATAGTATAGCTAAAGTCTTAGCTACACAGCTATGTGGTTGTGAAGGTAAAGTCTTAGCTACACAGCTATGTGGTCATGTAGCTAAAGTCTTAACTACACAGCTATGTGATAGTATAGCTAAAGTCTTAGCTACACAGCTATGTGGTTGTGAAGGTAAAGTCTTAACTACACAGCTATGTGGTCATGAGGGTAAAGTTTTAACTACACAGCTATGTGATAGTGAAGTTAATATCTTAGCTACAACTATTCCTGTCACAGACATTATCAGGCAAATAAATGTATTAAGCATGGCAGAAATTGTGAGGAGAATTTTCGTATCTTCACTGATTTTTAAAAACTGTCTCTAATGATCCTGAGGGGAAGTAACTATGAGGGAAGGTGGGAGGAGGAAATTAATCATATGGATGGCTTGAAATGTATAAAGCAATTAACCTTTAACAGAGAAATTTCCAACCTGACAATTAAGAAGCTAAATATCCCGCAATAAACTTATATTTTTATATTCATAATAAAGACCAGATGGCATTAAAGCTGAAGTGAATGCAAACGACTTTTATTAGCTACCTGTGTAATTCTTACTCTGCATGAATGAAGTTAATCAGGGTGCTTTTTTTCAAAATAACAACTACAACAACATCAACAACAATAGTAGGAGCAACACCATCACCACCAGTCAAACATCACCACTACCACCACCAACAACAGCAGCAATAGTACTACCATCACCACTACTATCATTATCACCACCACCAACATCAACAACAATACCAGCAGCAGCAGCAACACCAGCAACAGCAACAGCAACAGCAACAGCAACAGCAGCAGCAACAACAACAACAACAACAACAACAACAACAACAACAGTACTAACATCACCACTACTATCATTATCACCACCACCAACATCAACAACAATAGTAGTAGCAACACCACCACCACCAACAACAACAACAACAACAGCAATAGTACTACCATCACCACTACTATCATTATCACCACCACCAACATCAACAACAATAGTAGTAGCAACACCACCACCACCAACAACAACAACAGCAATAGTACTACCATCACCACTACTATCATTATCACCACCACCAACATCAACAACAATAGTAGTAGCAACACCACCACCAACAACAACAACAACAGCAATAGTACTACCATCACCACTACTATCATTATCACCACCACCAACATCAACAACAATAGTAGTAGCAACACCACCACCAACAACAACAACAACAGCAATAGTACTACCATCACCACTACTATCATTATCACCACCACCAACATCAACAACAATAGTAGTAGCAACACCACCACCAACAACAACAACAACAGCAATAGTACTACCATCACCACTACTATCATTATCACCACCACCAACATCAACAACAATAGTAGTAGTAGCAACACAGCCAAGCATCACCATCAACAACAACAAGAACAAGAATTAAAAGATTTTATTGAATCACATGAAGGTGTGTGACTTAATGGTTAGAGAATTGGATTTGTAATTGTGAGGTTGTGAGGTTGATTCTTGGACTGGGTGATGCATTATGTCCTTGAGCAAGACACTTTATTTTACATTTACTCTTTCTGCCAGGAGTTGCAACTGGTATCAACAATGGGAAGACCAATGGAAACACAGTTTGATTAATCAACTGAATCACACAGGGAACATTTTTATATCAGACATCTCAATACAGTTTCCATGGGAACAAGTGTTGTTTATTAAAATGGTAAACATTTTTTAAATGAAGAAAAAAAACTTAAAAAAAAAAAACTTAAACAAAAAAGAACAAAGAAAACAAGACAAAGAATATATTTTATGATAAGAATTGATAAGAAAACTGGAGCTCAATTAATATTACGGATACTTAGAAGTAGTGCAAGATAATGAGAATCAGCTAAATAAATAACAAAGCATGAAACATCTCATTAACAAATACACCTGCCAGGTGTAGCTAAAGTTAAGCAGGGAGTTTAATACAAAAAAATGTAGCAAAGAAGAAGCAAAGACATCTGTAACATCTGTAATATTTCTTTCAGTGGCACAAAAGACTGTTTCTTAAGTATCTGTTGCAATGGTATATAAGAATTTTACTGAGTAATACCTTCAGTATTATATAGCAGTATATGATGGATTGGTAGAATTGGTAGAGCGTTGGGCAATATGCTTTGTGGCATATAATTATGTCCCTTTATGTTCTGAGTTCAAATCTTGCCATGGTTAGCTTCGCCTTTTATCATTGCAGAGTCGGTAAAATAAAGTACCTGTAACACACTGAAGTTGATTTAATCGACTCCCCCCCCCCCTTAAATTGCTGGCCTTCACTGCAATTGGCCGAAAACATATCAGTTGTGTAAATAAACTTTAGAATTATGTTATCAAATAATTCTAATCTTATCTCTGGCCCTAAGCTTTTGATAGAGTCATAAGGGCAGGTATTGCAGTGGGAGATGGTATATATTAAGAATTTAAATCTCTCTGGCCCATTACATTTGATAGAGTCATAGGGGTAAGCATTGTAGGGGTTGATGGTATGTATTAGGTATTCATATTTCAGGACTTCACTAAATAATTTATTGTCCATGCAAAGTGGAGGCACGAGGCCTAGTGCTAAAGGTGTTGGACTTATGATTGTAATGTTGTTCAATTCTTGGACTGGGTTGGGTTATATGTTGTGTTCTTTAACCCTGCAATAGACTGATGTTCTGTCCAGTGGAGAGTCTTGTACTCTCAGTCACTTCATGCCACGGAAACTGAGATAAGGACTGGCCCGATGAACTTCCAGGTTCGAGACAGACTTGAGACTTTTCTTATGCAAAGTACCGTTAGTTTCTTCTCTTTTGTTATTTACTGTTTTTGGATGTAAATTTATAATTTAGAACTGAAGAACTAAAAGTTGAGATTGACATTTCAAATCCCTTTCTTTAGCTTAGAATTAATTGTATATGTCTGAAATAAGCTCCTAAATAATAATAATAGTAATAATAATAATAATTGTTTCTTATATAGACACAAGGCCAGCAATTTTGGGGGAGGGGAAAGTCGATTAAATTGACCCCAGTGCGTGACTGGTACTTTATTTTATCGACCCCGTAAGGATGAAAGGCAAAGTTAACCTCGGCGGGATTTGAACTCAGATCATAAAGGACCGTAACTCTATGCGTGAAAGCATGGCGTCCGGCCCTCTACCGATACTGCCAATCCACTGCAATAATAATAATAGAAGCATACTTCTTGAATAACTGTAAATCTCAACTTGACAAAATTTTATAGAAGTTTCAATTTTCTCTTTCAATCCCCTTGAACTGATTCCAAGAGAAATTATAGTGATGACAAGTAAATTAGTCCAGAGTTAAAGTAAAATGTTGGACCACTCATAAAATTTCACATTCTTCAAGTTGTAAATTTAAGGAATAGAAATGTCAAAATTTCTAAACATTAACAAGTATTAACTTGAAGTTTATTGAATTAATAGAATCTCCAGACATCTTTATGGTCGATCTTCTGTAACCAGATACAAGTAGTTTCCTTAATAACATATACGTGATCCAATATCTAGTTAAGTGACTGCACTGGGTCTTCATATACAGAAATTCATTTAATCTATAATTAGTGAAGTTACATAAGTTGTTAATTAGCAACTTGATTAACTAGTTATTAGTTAGCAACTTAAAACAAGCGGCTTTGCAGCTTTCTAGTTATAAAGTTTACTCTTCTTCTGACAACATAACTTATTTTGCTGCTACCCACCAAAATCCTGCCATAACCACATAACCATCATAGCATGACCGTTAACAAAGTTTTACACTAATTGACTCAGTGAACCAAACAGAAAATAGATATCATTTCAACTTTCATCAAGACATTAGTTTTAGCCCTTTTGTTACCAACCCTGGCCAAAACCAGCTCTAGTTCTATGAAATATAACATTCTATTTTAACCCTTAAGCATTTAAACCGGCCATATCTGGCCAGAATTCTCTCACTTCTTTCTGTTCAAACCAGCTGTAACTAGCCACACATACACATGTTAAGGTATTATTCTCAAAATAAATAATAACAAAATCTTATAGAGTCAATATTTTGTGAGATAATTATGTGAGATAATGCCTTTATCACAAAAATACAATAGTATATATAGAGTAATGTAAAGGTTTCTAATTCATATTGAAATCTTCCAACATAATTTTATATAAGAACCTTACATTAAGTTACTATCTTAGTGATGAAATAATTAATAATTTTAGTAAATCCTTCGAAATTCTTAATTAATAAATTAATATAGAATTATATTTCATTAGAAATGTGGTGATGAAAGGGCTAAAGAAGGAAATCTTATGATAAAAGAAGTTTCTTTTAGAATTTATATAAATTTTGCCTTTTGTAAAACAATTCAATTTATATTACAAAATATATATAAAAGAAAAACAACAATAAAACAAACCAAAAAAGAACAGAAAATTCAAACTATTCATATGGCATTAAAAACTAGAATGGTTTTGAAAGAGTGGTTTTAGGAAAATATTCTATAGTCACCTCAATTTATTATTAAGGTCAATAGTTAATGGAAGTTCAAACACAAGGTGAAAATCATTTGTATCATCTTGAGATCAATAATGCATTGATGTAAAGGCTCTGTGGTCTTGATTGGAGTTTAGAAAAAAAAGAAAAAAAAGCTAGATCATTCTAGAGTGTTGCTAAAATCTACAACCTATATCATATATATATATATATATATATATATATATATGTGTGTGTGTTTGTGTATAAATATATATAAACATATGCATGTATATATAAATACATATGTGCATCATCATCATGATCATCATCATCGTTTAACGTCCATATTCCACGCTTACATGTATATATAAATGTGTATATATATATAAATATATATATACACAGTATATTATATTATATATTTTATTAGTTCAGAATTGCTCTTTCAGTAACTACAGGATAAATAGATTACTTTATTATTTTTTTTCCATTACCTATTGTATTTAACTTTTTATTAACCTACGACTTTTGTATTCTTATTTCGATCAAAAGTCAGGAGCAAAACAAAAAAGAAAAGATTAGCTTTACATAGCTGTAGAATTTTACTATATATTGTTCAGGTATTTATCAAATGTTATATAAGTTAAGATTAATCTATTCTTTCTCTTTATAGTGTTAATAAATTCTCTTCTATATTATAGCCACAGGAGGTTTGAAGTGAGTTTAATAAGCTAGTCAATGGTTGCCTAACACTTAGATTATCAATATCTTATATATATAAACTAATTCCTCTGTATTTACTTCTGAAAATATTGCTTCTATTGAGGGTCATCATAAAGTCTAAGGCACTACTGGGGGGTGATTAAGGGTTTATGAAGCATTATTCATAATATAACAATATATTGTATAATTCATTTATGTTCTGAGTTCAAATCCTGCCGAGGTTAGCTTTGCCTTTCATCCTTACAAGGGGTCGATAAATAAAGTACCAGTAATGCACTGGGGTTGATTTAATCAACTTTCCCCTCCCCTTCAAATTGCTGGCCTTGTGCCTATAGTAGAAACAATCATTTATTTATTTATACACGGAACAAAAACACTAAAGTTTCAACAACCAATTTTCACCATCTCATCAGATTGTAAGAGTAGAAGCCTTGTCACTCAGTGTGTCATACTGAATCTTCCTGAGAATGTTAAGAATAGCAGTCACTTACATGTTAATTTAATAAGTAGGCAATTTAATAAAAAGCAACAACTGGAAGCTCCATTGTTGAAACCAATGGAGGTTCATTTACATTCTCCTTTCAAAATGAATTTCTAAGTCTCCATGGTGATATAGGCTGAAAGATTGAAGCTAGTGCAAGCTAAACATTTCTGGAAGTTAGATTGTTTACATATTAACTGGAGCAAGCATTAACTACTGCTGAACACTGTTCCCAGTATTAGATACTAAGCTGTCAATTGGAAGTATAACTTGAGTGTAATTCTCTGGGAATTTGATTCCTTCAAGAAGCCAGAATCTCTCTTCTCTAATAGGAAATGTGAAGCTCAGTTGATAAAGTTTTGTGTTTAACATAAAATAACGATAATCTTGTGTATCATCATCACAGTTTAGTGTCCATCTTTCCATGTGTGCATGGCTTAAAACAACAACAACAAGAATTCTTTATAACATAGGCACAACGCCAGCAATTTGGGGGAAAGTGAAATATGATTATATCAACCCCAGTATGTGACTAAGTACTAGTATTTTATTTTATCGACCCCAGAAGGACGAAAGGCAAAGTTGACCTTGGCAGGATTTGAGCTCAGAGTTTAAAGAGCAGGAACAAATATCGCACAGCATTTTGCTCAGCGTTCTAACAATTCTGCAAGGACGGCTGAGAACTGGAACAAATATGGCTTTTGCCAATTTGTTGCCTCGAACACATACATGCATATATACATATACACACATACATTAACACACATATATGTCTCCTTGTATGTACACACACACAACATATAATATATATATATATATCTGTTTTCATTGGTATATATGCATATTTGTAAGTCTATCAGTATATATATATAACTGATAAGAGTTCTCTCTCTCTCTCATATATATATATATATATATATATTTATTTATTTATACACGGAACATATATGTATATATATATGTATATATGTATATATATATAAAACTGATAATGGCTCCCTCTCCCTCTCTCTATTTTAAAGTCAACTTAGTGTGATATTGATTTTCTGTGTCAGGCAATTATTTTGCTGAACTGGTATAAAAGTCCAGTAATATTTCATTGAGATAAAAACATTTGAAATTTGAACACTGATAAAAGAATTGAATGAGATAAATAATATGTTCAAGATTGGAGAGTCTAGCTGATGTGTATATATGTATATATATATATATATCTATATTATGTCGGTGTGTGTGTGTATATATATATATATTATTATGTAATAAACAACATAAGGCAATTATTCCATTTACCAGTGGTTTCTTAAAAGCAAAAGGTTTTGCTTTCAATCCTCAGAATGAAAAAATCCTGGTTTGTTTATTGAATTTGGATCTTAAAAACATTCTTTTCATTCTGAGGATTGAAAGCAAAACCTTTTGCTTTTAAGAAACCACTGGTAAATGGAATAATTGCCTTATGTTGTTTATTACATAATAATAATTAAGCTCTGTTGCTTACATAGAGCACTCTTTTTTCCTGGACTTTTCCGACGGAATTACTTCATTTATATATATATATATATATATATACGATATTAAATAAATGGAAACTATATTTATAAAACCATATTTATTTCATTATATATATTTCAGGGATATCATATTAAAAATATGTTATGCCTTCTTCAGACAAAATACAATATAAACAGTCTTATAAATAGATAGATTTGACATACCTTTCAACTTCAACTTCCATTTAAAAAGTTGATTTGGTAGTATATATATATATATATATAGTATATATATATATATATATATACACACACACACACACACACACACCGACATATACACATAGACACACACACACACACATACATATATATATGTGCACACACACACATAAATCAGGATAGATTCAGTTTGAAACTAAATAGACCATTATTCAACAGAGTACTCAATACTTGGGGTAGTAGAGTATGGCTATAGTATAAAGAGTCTGGACCCTACAGCTGAGCCCTTGCTGCTTCAACAGCTAGTTGAGGGCCCCAACTCTGGATAATATAGTCATATTCTACTATCCCAAGCAAGTATTGAGTGCTCAGTTGAGTAATAGTCTAACTGGTTTTATCTGGTTGTATCCTGATATGTATATATACATACATATATATATATATATATATATATATACATACATGCACATATATATATATATATATATATATATATATATATATGTACGTATGGGTTTACGTTTGTTTACAAACAAACCGAACATTATAATAAATGTTCGGTAAACCCATACGTACATATATATATGTCTGTACACATATATGTAAGTACGTATACATACTTATATTTAGGTATCAGCCGTACTAAGAGTGAGAAGTGAAATTTCGTTTCATTCTTTTCCATTTATATATATATATGTATTTTAATTATGTCTCATATAAAATAATACAACTGGATATCCGCAAAATACGTATAGTTAGCACCCTAAACGTATAATTGGGATTATACTAAGGTATATCCTAATGTTTGTTGAGTGTGACGGAAGCCGGTCGGAGTATTGCTTAAAGCTTTCTCTGTTAATGTATTAAATATATATATATACCAGGACACAAACACACACACACACACATATATATATATATATATATATATATATATATATATATATATATATATATATATATATATATATATATATCCTGAGATATCATCATCATCAGCTTCGTTTAACGTCCATCTTCCACGCTTGCATGGGTTTGGACGGGAGTTTTCCCACTTGAGGCAAGAGTGGTTGTCTTGCTCGCATAGGACTGTCTGGCGGGTTTTCTACGGCTGGATGCCCTTCCTAACACCAACCACATTTACAGTATGGAACTGGGAGGTTTTTACCGTGTTGCCTACACGGCCACATTACAGCGTGGACTGTGTGTTTTTTTTTGTCGTGACACCTACACGACCTCATTTGTTTCGGGCTGGATGTTGTGGTACCGACATAACTTTACATTGAAAGGAGTGGTGTGGATGGGGTGGGGGTAGTGGGACGCGGGTGTATTTTGTTAGAGGTGCCTACTGACTGTAGTAGGTTTCACTTTGCACTTTAGGTAAGGCGGATCTTCTCTATTACTGTGTAGCGCCAAAGATCTCGGTCCAGTGACATTGTCTTGGATATATATATATATATATATATATATATATATATATATATATATATATATATACAAGGACACAAACACACACACACACACACATATATATATATATATATATTAATTTAATATCATTTATATATTTATTTGAGTGCTCTAAATCAGTTATAAACATTTATGTTTGTCGGACTTCCAACAAATTAAATACTTCTACTTATATATATATATATATATATATATATATATGTGTATGAAGGGAGTGCATATGTTTATAAGTGTGTTTGTGTGTTTATAAGAGTTTGCAAGTATGTTTATAAGTGTGTTTGTGTCCCCACCCCTCTTCCCGGTATGTTTTCACATTGACATTGCTGGTGACATTCGTTTATGTCCCACATAAACAATATGTTTTGCAGCTCGTGGTGACCAGTGAAATAAGAACCTTACTTAAAACTAATGTCAGGTTTGGCATAAAGAAAAAAAAAATCACTGTTAAACCCATGCCATTATGGAAAACAGATGTGAAAAACGATGATGAATGATGGTGCTGGTGTGTGTATATATATATATATATAAATGCCTGTCTATATGTGTGTATATATATATATATATAAATGCCTGTCTATATGTGTGTATATATATATATATATAAATGCCTGTCTATATGTGTGTATATATATATAGATATACATATATAAATGCCTGTCTATATGCACATATATATAGATATATATATATATTTATACATACATAAATGCCTGTCTACGTGTGTGTGTCTGTGTGTGTGTGTGTGTGTGTGTGTGTGTGTATATATACATAAATGCCTGTCTATATATATATATATATATATATATATATATATACACATAAATGCCTGTGTATATGTGTGTGTGTGTGTATATGTGTGTGTGTATATATATATAGATATGTGTGTGTGTGCATCTATGTTTATAAAACAGAGTAAGATATGTAAATATACCAATATAAATATTAACATAAATTTGTGTATACACAATCAAACAAAACACAGTTACACACATACACTCACACACACACACATTCAAGCACAGACCGACACCCTTACTCACACAGACACATATATTTATATCTGTCAGTCGTTTCTAACCAACACAAAAACTTCACTTTATTCTCTGTAATGTATTTTGTTTAATTCTTGTATTTTTTAGATTTTCAATATTTATATGTGTGTATGTGTGCATGTATGTATGCCCACCTGTATAAGTGTGTATGTGTATGTGCGTGTGTGTGTGTGTGAATGAGTTTAAGAAATTAGAGAGAGTTGCCAAGGGTTGCTATTCTGTGATAAAAATCTGCCAAATATGGTTATTTTAGGAAGAAGGAGAAAAATGTATCGCCAACTGAAGCCAATGTTATGCTTCTGATTTCTCAAAATAAAGATTTAAAAAATTAGGGTCTTCTAAAACCAAAAATATTGTCACAACAACAACAACAACAACAATAATGTAACATTTTGGCAATTGATAGCAATCTTCCTTTTTTGAATTATGCAATGGTGTACACTAACATTTGGGATTTTACTCTCCAGCATTCCTCATATATGGTGTATTACATTCTGTATTCTGTAGAGGAGAACTTCAGAGTTTGGTGTTGTTCCTGTATTCATGACCATATTACAAATGATGCACACATGTTAGCAAGTGTTGGACAGGCCCACATAGACCAAGTCAGTATGGAAGTGGAACTACTGGTCTCCTAGACAAGTCGAGGGGTCTGTTACCTCACTTACATATGGTCTTATGTTCTATCTAGTGTACAGGAGAGGTTGTCATGTCTTTAACATAACTGAAAGGTCCTCCCAACCATTTATTTGCCAGGCTTTTTAGGGCTGTATGCCCTGAATCTCCTGGAGAATTGTGTGAAGGGTAGACATGTTTGTGGAATGCTCAGCCACTTGCACGTTAATGTCATGAGTAAGCTGTTCCATTGATCAAACAACTGAAGCACTTGTTGTCAGTAGAGACAGAAGCTCAATAACAAATGACAACAATGTACAAGGTCTTGGTTATATTATCAATGATATTCTGAATGAGAGAGAGAGTGAGAGAGAGAGAGAGAGAGATAGAGAGAGAGAGAGTGAGAGAGATTGAGAGAGTGAGAGAGAGAGTGAGAGAGAAAGATGCAGTAGCAGATGACATCTTCCCAAAACTGAGTAGAAAATGTAGGACTGTTAAAGTGTGTTGTGTTGATCAATCATTGCAATGTCAAGTTTTTGTCTCAGTGTTTATAGGTGGACAGTGAAGAGGGGTGGGGTGGGGTGAGAGGGTAAGGGGGTGGGATAACAGTGGTGGGGTGGGGGTGTAACAAAGGAAGGAAACCTGTGTTAGCAGCAGCAGCAGCAGCAGTGACAAACCTCACTAGTGATAGTAATCAATATTGTACAATTGATGAGGCCAGCTTAGCAGAGTTATCATATTTATCATCGTCATCACCATCACTTCCCCACTTCCTCCTCATCATCATCATCGTCATTATCACTTCACTTCCTCCTCATCATCAATATCATCACACCGCCTCCTCCATATTACCCCCCCCCCCCATCATAACCATCATCATTATCAATATCATCATCATCATCCTCCTCATCAACATCAATATCAGAAGTGGTTAGCAGCCAGTAAGTGCAATCATGAAATAAACTGGATTTTGGCTTGGTTTCTACAGCTGGATGCCCTTCCCAACACCAACCATGTTAGTTTGGATTGGGTGCTTTTTATTGCGACACTAAAATGTCCACCTTACAGGGTGAACAGGGTGCTTTTTGTCATGTCACCAACACAACCACCTTACAGGGTTGACTGGGTGCTTTTTGTTATGTCACGAGAATGATATATATCATCATTGTTTAGCGTTCATTTTCCATGCTAGCATGGGTAAGACGTGCTGTTCTGTTATGAGACATCCAGCCTGGAGGGTTGTGTTTTGCTCACACAGAACAGATTTTGGCTTAGTTTCTATGGCTGGATGCCTTTCCTAATGCCAACCACATTTGCAGTGTGTACTGGGTGCTTTTTGTCGTGATACCTACATGATCACTTTACAGTGTGTACTGGGTGCTTTTTGTTGTGATACCTACATGATCACTTTACAGTGTGTACTGGGTGCTTTTTGTCGTGATACCTACACAACCACTTTACAGTATGGGTTGAGTGCTTTTTGTTGTATATATATACATACATACACATATATATAAATTCTTTCCCCTTTGCTATTCGCTGGTGTTGTTGTTATCTATTGTAGTTGACGTAAATACTGTTGAAATGTTATTCATGGTGTTTTCCTTTAATATTGTAATTGAGTCGACTGATGCCAGGAATTTATTTCTCGCATCATCAAGTGTAAAGGGACTACATCAAATAATTCAAATTGTGTTACCTAAGTGTAAATACAACTCCAATGTACTATACAATTACACACACACATATCATCATCATCTTCGTTTAACGTCCATTTTCCATGCTAACATGGGTTAGACGGGAGTTGTCCCACTTGAGGCAAGGTTGGTCGGGTGACCGTGTCTCGCTCATATAGGACTATCTGGCAGGTTTTCTACGGCTGGATGCCCTTCCTAACACCAACCACATTTACAGTGTGGAACTGGGAACTTTTTACCGTGTTACCTACACGGCCACATTACAGCGTGGACTGTGTGTTTTTTTCTCGTGACACCTACATGATCTCGATCTCATTTATATATATATATAAATTACAACAGTGACATAAACAGGTACTTAAGTTTCGTTGGGTTCTGTTTTTTTTTTGTTTTGTTTTATTTCTCATGACAGGCTGAATGAGTTGGGGCCCAGAACTCAACGAAACTTGTGTAACTGTTTATGTCACTGTTGTAATTATTTATACTAAACTCATCATCCTATGGAGTGAGTGCTCTTACCCTTGGATATTTCAACCTAACTTTTATTACAGTATATATATATATATACATACATACATGCAGTATAAAGTGGTTGGTGTTAGGAAGGGCATCCAACCATAGAAACCATACCCCAAAACAGACCCACAGTACATGACAGGCCATATAACCCATGCAAACATGGAATACAGACGTTAAATGGTGGTGATGATGATCTCTCTCTCATATATATATATATATATATATTCACACACTCAGACACATGCACACATACACACACTACACATATCTATTATGTATATATTATATGACGACCAAATAAAACAAACATTATACATACATAAACAACAACAAAAAAATATACATAAAATATAAAAATAGATATATTTCTTTTGTTTTGGTTTGTTTTAAGCTACTATTTCTTCATATAGTGGCTCTGCTACTTTTGATATACTTGCTGTCGTTGATATTAATAGCTGCCAGAACTGTTTTACTGAAGTCATTTTGTAGATTTCCCTAAAGATACCATTGCAAAACCATATTTTTAATAGTAAAAGCTTATATCATATTTTCTTTTCCTTTTTGATTCCACTAAAGTAGTTTTGATGTCAGTATTAAGGCAGTTGTCTACCATATTGTTTACTCTTCTGTTAGGTAGTTTTTTTTATATATTTGCTTTACACACACACACACACATATACACACACTCTTAGAGCATTTTCAATGAAA
>OZ024750.1:9708303-9725803 GCA_964016885.1 Eledone cirrhosa | reverse complement strand
AAACATATTTGATCATATATCGACTCAGCAGGGTGGAACTTTTTAGTATTGCAGCGTCTGTTTTCATTTGGCATTTATCTCTTGTCAAATAATTTCCTCCTTATTCTCACATTAACAGTTCTCCTTCAGGCATATTTATTGTAAACCACCATCTCCCAGAAGTCTGTGATCCTATGATATTTTGATCTTAAGTCAGAAACAATTTAGATTGGTCTAACACATTTATTAAATATCTTTCAGAAATAGAGTCTACTGTGTAGATTATTATTATTAATTGTGTTTTTTCTCTTCCTTCAATGTGTCATCCAGACACCCAGGGCAGAGAAACTCACTCAATACATTTATAAGCCACAAAAATAAACACCACAGATTGTTCACACCACACACTTTACACAGTTACAAATATATCATTTGCTTTATACATGAGTACATTATCTGTTTAAAATTATATTTACAACTAAAGGATAACACTGCTTAACAAAATGATAAAAACATTTCTTTAGCAAGAATTATTCGGGTGATTTTAGATAATTTTAGGGTGCTGTTTCTGAATATGAAGTCAGTTTTGCTCCATCACATCTACATAGAAATGTAATGTAGCATATAGTACGTTAAATTATTCTATTTGTCTTTTAAAAATGTCTTTGATTGTTCTTTTGTGACAACTTTTAATGAGGGAACTGTAAAAGTAGATATAACACATATTAGGTTATGTCTGTAGCCTAAGGAACCAAAACAAGCAAAGATTAAAGGTGTGTCCATTGCCTGAAAATATCCTTTCTTTTAAATGATGATGATGATGATAGCTGCAATCACACAGTACCTTATAATAATAATTGTTTCTACTATTGGCACAAGGCCAACAATTATCCCAGTGCATTACTGGTACTTTATTTTATCGACCCCGTAAGGGTGAAAGGCAAAGTTAACCTCAACAGGATTTGAACTCGGACTGTAAAGGGACGTAACTATGCTAGAAAGCATGGTGTCCAACCCTCAACCGATACTGCCATTTCACCGCCCTAATAATTGTTTCTACTTTTGGCACAAAGGCTAGCAACTATCCCAGTGTATTACTGGTACTTTATTTTATCAACCCTGTAAGGATGAAAGGCAAAATTAACCTCGACTGGATTTGAATTCAGACCATAAAGGGCCGTAACTCTTTGCTGCAAAGCATGGCGTCTGACTCTCTACCGATACTGCCAAATTAATGTTAGTTATGTCCAAGATGATTGTAAACTTTGATCTGAAGTTGAATATTGAAAGTTTCTAAAAGTTGGCCAAGGAGCTATCTTAATACTACTGGTGATGAGGTGATATGAAACGTTGAACTTTTGACTTGCAGTTCAATGTCATATCAACTTGACTAACTCTAATTCAGTGTTGCTTCATTAGCTAATCAAACATTTGGTGAAGTCCTATTGAATAAAACATACCTTCCATGACAAGCTAAGTGGTACACAACAGTGACTTACAGTACATTTGCTCGGGGCTAGACTTAAAAATAATATAAAATAGTTTAAATCTTATCATATACATTGTCAAGGTTGATAAAACAAGTGCTGATGATTATATAATGGGATTTATTAATCTATTTACTGTAGCCTGAACTGATATCATTCTGACAATCATAATCAGTTTTATTTTGTGAGTAGGGCTATGGTTTTGATTTCATTTTGCTATTGAGAAAGTTTATATATGTCACAACTAAAGGTTTCAATGGGACCTTCAGCCTGATGGAAATAACAACCAAATCTCCATCAAACTACAACCCACCTTCTTAAAAAGAAACAGAAATGAACATTAGCTAATATAACCTAAGATATTTAAAAAAAGACAGGATAGTCATGGCTAGAATGCTTTTGAACAGTTGACCACTAGCTCATGATATAAACTGTGACCACTAGCTCAAGATATAAACTGTTGAGCACTAGCTCAAAATATGAACTGTTGAGCACTAGCTCAAGATATGAACTGTTGACCTCTAGATTAAGATATAAACTGTTGAGCACTAGCTCAAGATATGAACTGTTAACCACTAGCTCAAGATATAAACTGTTGAGCACTAGCTCAAGATATAAACGGTTGACCACAAGGTCAAGATATAAACTGTTGACCACAAGGTTAATGCCATTTCCCCTCACTCAGTAATGTCTGCTTGTTTGTTTCTTTAAAATAACACTTTATTACAATATCACTGTTCAACTTCAAAGTAAATTAAATAAATGCCATTAACTTTCATTCATCTATTTTTATCTAAATTCATTTTATGTCACATTGTATTAAAAATAGCAATGCATACTTTAGCTTTTTCATAAACCTATGTTTTGCTTTTAATAAAATAGTCACTACAATGTAATCTATATGCAGAATTTTAGAAATTTAACATTTTAGAAATGAAAAAAATTTCAAAATAAAACAATATTTATTTATATTTTGCCATAAAAGTAATTTTAAAAACAATTTTCTACGACACACAAAATCTGAACAGAATCAAAACTGGTTAAAATATTAAAGCTGGTTTGTTGATAAGTAGATTAAATTGTTTTATGTACATAAAATTAGATGAAATATACATATCAGTAGATTAGTAATTGAGAAAGAAACAGCATTTACTAACCACAAAAAATGATATTATATATACATTGCAATATATTTCAGCTCTATAAAGTTTATATATATATTTTTAAAAATATTTAACTCTTTTGTGACCATATTTCTAATAAAACATGCAATTCATGATGAGAAATTAACTTTGAAAAATAATCAAGAGTTTGAAGGGGTTTTGTAAAATAAATAAATTTTTCTTTATTAAATTGATGTATAGAACATAACATAATGGAAGGTACATCTATATATATACACATGTGAATATATATATATATATGTGCGTGTGATATATATATATATATAAGAGAGTATTGAAGTTTGCTTGAAGCATTGTGGAATAATAACATTTTTTTTTTTTTTGGTCGTTTTGGTCGTTCCTCTCCGACAGATAACTTTCCCCCTCGGAACCCCCTCCCAACCAGTTGATGGATGCGAATCCGAAATATAGGGACAATTAAATCTCTCCCAAGGTAACTATCTCGTGTTATTATTTTTATTTTTTACGCTCTTTCCTATGTTCCTCTACACACTATACATCTCATTCTACATTCCCTTACATCTCTCACTTCACCACTGGATTCTGTTACCCAGAGATTTACCCATCTGCATTGTTGAGGCTTCCAAAACGACAAAAAATAAAAATTTGTTATATATATATATATGATCACCTTAAGTGGTTATGTAATGAATGGGAGTTAAGGCAGCATTTAAATTCTGCCAAAGAGTTCTCTAGTGCTGGGGCCAAGATCAAATGCACCCAGTACACTCTGTAAAATGATGGCTATTAAGGTAAGGCATCTAACTATAGAAACCAAGCTAAACATGAAACCGTGACATGTGGTCGCTTTCTCTGGCTAATAACTCCAAATAAAAACTAACTCAGACCAATATGAAAAGCAAATATAAAATGATGAATGATGATGGTGAATGTGATTCTAATTTAGTTGTAATAAATAATGTATGTGAAATATTTTAAAATTCCTCTTCAGTCGTCTGTAAGAAACAGCCTAGAGCTGAAATATTCATAGCATATAATCTAATGTAACGGTAGCTGTCAGTTTATCAGTCAATCAATAAATCACTCAACCAATATAACCATATATATATATATATATATATATATATATATAATATATATATATATATATATATATATATATATATATATATACATACAGGGTGTCCCAAAATTGTATACACATTTCAACAGCATTCTAATAAATATTGCCTGTACTGGTATGTATTGTGTATACAAGTGTGCATACATTTTGGGGGTACACCCTGTATATGTGTGTGTGTGTATATATATATCATCATCATCATCATCATCATCGTTTAACGTCCATCTTCCACGCTTGCATGGGTTTGGACGGGAATTTTCCCACTTGAGGCAAGATTGATTGTCTTGCTCGTGTAGGACTGTCTGGCGGGTTTTCTACGGCTGGATGCCCTTCCTAACACCAACCACGTTTACAGTGTGGACTGGGAGGTTTTTACCGTGTTACCTACATGGCCACATTACAGCGTGGACTGTGTGTTTTTTTTTTGTCGTGACACCTACACGACCTCATTTGTTTGGGACTGGATGGTGGTGATGGCGGTGGCAGTAGTCAAAAAGACGTGTTTAAAGGTACATTAGTCAAAACGTTTTTGTACTGTAATGGACTGCTTTTGTTAAATTTTTGGTATATATATATAATAAAGAGCTGGGATCTGACGGCTGAACTTTGGCTGTTTCAACAGCTAGTTCCATACATTACTACCCCAAGTATCAAGTACTCTGTTCAGTAATGGTCTAACCAGCTTTAAACTGGTTCTATCCTGATTATATATAGTGATGGTGGCGGTGGCAGTAGTCAAAAAGACGTGTTTAAAGGTACATTAGTCAAAACGTTTTTGTACTGCAATGGACTGCTTTTGTTAAATTTTTGTTATGCACAAACAGACATGCAGTTTTAGTATTAGTACTAGTGTGTATATATATATATCAGATATTAATATATTTTATTTTTGTATATGTCTACGACAACCTGCCCATGGATACACTACTTCTCTATTTCTTAACAAAAGATGTATCTTTAATACAAATAGAGAAAGAAAATTGAAAGAAAGCATAACAAAGAAAATTAAAATCCTTTATCAGCTGTCACATATTTACTATGAATGTCTTATATTATTTATATATATTTATATTAATATATAACATATATCTTTGCTTTTAATCAAACAGTTCTTTTCATGAATAGCTTTTAAGATTACAACAAAAATAAATAAAGAAATGAAATATTTAAAACAACAACAAAAGAACAACAAAAAAAAATGGAGAAAAAAGAACCAAACTGCATAACTAAATATGAAATAAAATAGAATATAGCAGCAGAAATTCTGGCTGAATTTAGAAAAATGTCTGTGACAGTTCTTAGTTGTCTGCTTCTCTGAAAACTTATTTATTGGATGAAACATGGGAGAATAACCACAGCGAAACATGTTGAGTCGCAAATGATTTATACAAAATATTTGTTGTAGTTTTCCTACATGGCTCATGTGGTGGTGGTGTAGTTTTTCTCATGTGGTGGTGTGTCTCTACACATGGCTCACCCATTTGGTGGTGAGTAGGTACATGACACAATCTACTGTAGGCCACTATTGAGATCGGTCCTTGGAGCAAGGAGGTACCAGTTAGACAAAAGGTGACCTAGAGGGAGAACAAACAGCCCTGTAGACTGGAAAAATGGAGGCAGCAAAGAACAATATCAAGTATTTAAAAGAGAACCTAGATGACATGTTTACATAGAACATACCTGAGCTGAAAGGAGGAAGTTTTCAATGTTCTACAACATTATAAAAGTCAGATGTGTGAGAAGTTCTGCACGGTAAGGCAGTGTGTCAGTGTAAACCAGGATATTGTAGAAAGAAAAGGTGTTTTTAATGACACTAGTGTAAACCAGGATGTTGTAGAGAGAAAAGGTATTTATAATGACACTGGAAAACTAAGACTCACTGATGTTCAGAAAAAACTCTAAATATTATGAGAAGTTGATAAATGTGGAGAATAAGTGGAAGTAAAAAAGGGATTAGCCCCAGTAGAAGGATCAATAGAGGGACCAGCTATCAGGGTTGATAATTACAGGGTCAAAGAAGCAATCATGAAAATGGTAAATGGAAAAGCTGCTGAACCATCAGAAATAATTGCTGAGAAGCTGAAATCATGTGGAGAAATAGGAGTTGAACTAGTTACTTTCATAGTCAATCAAGTAATACATAATAGTATCACACTAAGCAACTAACTTTAAATTCAAACCTTCCCATCTGCTCAGTGGTTCTAAAAAATATATTATATATTATATACATATACATATATATATACATATACATGAATGTATATAGCACTGGTAAGAGCTACCTTTCTGATATAAAGATAGTGAACTAATTCAATACATGAGTATATTATATATTTTATTGACGATAGAGAAAGTATGTCTGTGTGCATGTGTGTCTATATGTATGTATATATGCTCTATATGTATGTGTGTATGGTATATATGTGTATATATATATATATATATGTGTGTGTGTATGTATGTATGTCTGTGGCACATATCAGTATGAAAACTGTGTGTATAATGATGCTGCTGCTACTACTGCTGTCTCAGTTCTCACCTTTTCCAAGTGTAAAGACTTTCCAGAAAAGAATGATGTAACTTTATTTCAGATTAGCAGAAACTAAATCACACAAGCAACAACAAAAGTAAACAATATATATATACATATATACATACATATATGTGTATGTGAGTGTACATGCATCAGTGTGTCATATGTATGTATATATACACACACACACACACACACACACATATATATATATATACACACATCTAAGAGCAGTGAATGGGAAACCAATCAAAGATTGGTAAAAAAAAATGAAAGAGCAAAAAAAAGGAAAACTTATCTGAATGAAATCTGAGTTCTATGAGAAAGAGAGAAGAAATAAGTAAAACTAAAATTAACTTAATTGGTTGACTAGTTTTTCTATCATTCTATAGTTACTTTCTCCAATTCAACCTTGTTAAGACTGCTACTCTGATGTTCTATTTTTTCACACTAATGTGAAGATATCTAGATAGAAGATTTCTTTGGCATTTGTCTCAATAAAGCTGTGTGTGTGCGTGTGTGTGTGTGTATTTCTGGAGAGAAATGAGGCAAGCATGTTCCGTTGGTTGGAGAGAAATGAGGCAAGCATGCTCCGTTGGCTGGAGAGAAATAAGGCAAGCATGCTCCATTGGATGTGCAATGTCAATGTGCGTGAACGACCCAGCATGGATGTGTTCAGAGAGAAACTGTGTCTGAGAGGGATAGAATGTAGTGTGCGAGAGAGGAGACTGCAGTGGTATGGACATGTGGTGCGCATGGAGGATGACCGATGGGTGAAGAAGTGCCAGGAAATGCCAGTTGAAGGAAGACGTGGTAGAGGTAGACCAGGAAAAACATGGGCGGAGGTGGTGAGAACAGACCTCAGATTGCTGAAGCTCACGGTGGAGATGATGAAGGACCGTGACAAGTGGAGAGATGCTGTGCTGAATAAGACCTGTCCCACCCTTGCAAGCAGGGAAAAGCGGACATAAAATGATGATGATGATGATGATGATACACATATATGCATACAATTATATATATATAAATATATATGTATGTAAAAGGTAAACAGAAATAACAACACAATCGGTACAGTATATGGAAGGGATATATTAGGTTAATACTTGATATAGCAGGAAGAGGGTCTTAACGTTTCGGACACTAGTCCTTCATCAGAAGAAAGAAAGAATGAGAGATAAGATAGATTGAGGGGACGGGCAGGCTGGAATTGGAAAAAATGTCTTTAGATAAAAATAACAGGTCCATTCATGTTGATATCTCTTGCAAAACTGTTGGTGCTGGCGTTTAGTGTATGATTTAATTTTTAGAAAAGTGGATGAATATATATATATATATATATAATATAAGATCAAAAGATGGTTAAAAGAGTTCCAAGTATTTTATTATGCACATTTCAAAAACAAATATCATCATGGCAAGTGTTTTTTAAGCTTCATATCATGTCTCCCTATTTTATCTGATGAGAATGCAAATATCATCCCATGATGATATTTGATTTTGAAATGCGCATAATAAAATACTTGGAACTCTTTTAACCATCTTTTGATCTTATATTATTTATACTCCAGTCCTATAAACTGTGGAGTGCTACTTATCCGATATTTGCATTGCTTTATTGTGCTACAATAAAACTCACCTCCTACATATATATATATATATATATATATATATATATATATATATATATATAGGAGGAGGATAGGCCTAAATATTCATCGGATGACTATGACGTAGTGATGTTAGAGCTGTGAAATCTTGCATGCATTCATTTCAACTCTTCTTATTAATAACAGCATTGTTTCTTTTCAGAGACTATGTTAAAAAATAAACTAATAAATCTCATTTGATCATTCCATGAGAGTATCTTGGTCAACGTATGAACTTTTCAGCTGAATTCCGCACACACACACACACACACACATATATATATATATATGCATACATACATACATGTATGTATCAATTCTGTATGAGCAAAAATAAATAGGATGGGTTGGGGTTTCAATATGTAAACAAAGTGACTAATTCTGTTTTTTTTTAAATCATCGGAGACAACCTAGAAAATATACAGATTTTCCACCCACCCCGTACTTATTCCACGTCCTATTATTTGGGACCCTAGAGTATTAAATGATAACACAATTGGCTGGTTCAATCTCCTTTACAAGCTACAAAAAAAACACAAAACACAAAACAGAAAAACCCTTAGTGTGTTCAATTTTACATCAAAGCAAAATATATATTTATTGATTTATAATTCACACTGTATCGGTATTCTAATTTACTGTTTTGAGTCTTACATAATATTCACTATACAGTTATTTTATAGTTTTTATGACTGTTAGCGAGATCCTGTAAATGGCAACTTATTCATAAAAAATTTTCTGTTCAAGTTTATTACCAAGTATATTCTTAAAATGACTGATCCCCCCCCCCCCCCCCCCTTTAACTTAGCTACCTCTTTGGCAATAAATTACAGTATTTATATATTTCGTTTCAAAAGGTTTACTGGATTGTATTTTAAGTAATTTATATACAAATAGCTTCTTCTCGAAGACTGATAGAACTTCTAGTTTTAGTCTCTGTTGTTGATTCTGTTATTATCTCACAGAAATATATAGTCTCCCCTCTTCAATGTAGAATTGAGAGATGTTAAGTGCCTTAAGACTAATCGCACACTGAAAATTTTATACCATTTCTATTAATATAATGGCATGGCATTCTAGGTTTTCTCTATGAATATGATAGTTGATGTAATCTGGTTCCAAAAAGATGTTGCCATATTTGAAATACAGTAGAACCAAAATCATAAAAACCATTCTAAAGGTTATTTTTGATGAGCACCGAAAAAAAAAAAAAAAAAAATTCTTTTTAATGTTCCAAGAACGGTGTTAGTTTTCTTGGAAGCATTAGAAGTGGTCTTGTATTTTATTTTTAGTTGCTATTTAAATAACAGTACTGTATGGTTTGGTCATTGTTAAAGATAGCACAAGATCGCAAGCTGAAGTATTTTGGACATGTAGTGAGAGACTCCAAGGATTTGAGACTGGTGAGCTCTGTAGCAGTACATGAACATATGCCACGCAGCAATAACAAGACTCACTATTTAGTCTTAACCCTTTAGCATTCAAACTGGCCATATCTGGCCAGAATTCCTCTCACATCTTTCTGTTCAAACCGGCTGTAACCAGCTGCTCATACTGATGTTAAGGTATTGTTCTGAAAATAAATAACATCAAAATCTCATAGATTCGATATTATGTGAGATAATTATGTAATGTAAAGCCTTTACCATGAAAATATAATAGTAAATATAGAGTAATGTAAACACTAAAGGATTAATAAAATGAGTATACATATACATATGTGTGTGTGTCTGTGTAATATTTCAGCTTAGTTTCATAACCATTTACCAACTTCCATTTATAAAATAATTGGGCAATCTGAAACAATTGTAGAAAGGTAGAAGAAAAGACACTTGCCAAAGGTGCTGCACCATGGCATCAAACCTAAAACCATGTAGTTGTATAGCTAACTTATTAACTACATCAATGACTACACAATTGTGCAATGAAAGTGGTAAAGTGTACTTTGTGTTAGCTTCAGTGGCTGGCATGTATTGCATGCTATGGTGCCTCATCTTAAGTAACGAAAACAGTTCTTTTGCCAGAATTTAAATCCTTTGCTGTTGGCAGCAGTAATTCTGAAATGTAATTACTCAACTCCACTATTTAATAAAGAATTGAAATAAAAATAAAAATCCTCAAAGGTAAACGTAATAGAATATTAATTGAAAGAAATCATAGATTGAGATTTTAAGAAGAAATTAATGAAAAAAAAAAATCATTTCTTGTATCTAAAGTGTCTTCTTGTATAGTGTGTGTGTGTGTATTTAAAGTGACTTCTTGTATAGTATGTGTGTTTATATATGTGTGTGTGAGTCTAAGTGCATGTTTGTATATGTGTGTATCTGAGTGAGTGTCTGTATGTGTGAGTATGTTTGTATGTGTGTGAGTGTGTTTGTATGTGTGTGTATGTATATGTGTATCTGTGTGTTTGTATGTGTGTGTGTGTGTGTGCTGCTTCAGACTGTCTTTTAAGTCATATATACCACCAGTGCAGCTGACATTCCTGAAGAAACACTCCTCCCCCCCAGAAACTCCCCCACAATCACACTGACACTTTACTGACAGTATGGGAGCAGGGAAGTAGATGATAGGTCCTCCATCAGTTTTAAGTAGGTAATTGATCCTCCATCAGTTTTAAAGATGAGCTTCCAGTTGTTGTTCAATCAACTGATGAATGCTCTGCTAATTAAATTAACCCTTAATTTGCTAAATATTCTAGGGACATGTGTACCCTTCATATAAGTCACTGGGTATTCTAGAGACACATATACCCTTCATATAAGTCACTGGGTGTTTTAGAGACATGAGTACCCTTCATATAAGTCACTGGGTATTCTCGGGACATGTGTACCCTTGATATAAGTTACTGGGTATTCTAGGGACATGTGTACCCTTGATATAAGTTACTGGGTATTCTAGGGACATGTGTATCCTTCATATGTCCAACTCTGCCACTCTCATATGTATGATAATGGATTAGTGTGTGATGGTTAGATGGTGTGATGGTTAGTATGATAAATGATGTGATGGTATGATGGTGAGATAGTTAGATGGTGAGATGGTGAGATAATTAGATGGTGTGATGGTGAGATGGTTAGATGGTGTGATGATGAGATGGTTAGATGGTGAGATAGTTAGATGGTTAGATGGTGTGATGGTGAGATGGTGAGATGGTGTGATGGTGAGATGGTGTGATGGTGAGATAGATGGTGAGATGGTGTGATGGTGTTATGGTGTTATGGTGAGATAGTTAGATGGTTAGATGGTGAAATGGTTAGATGGTGAAATGGTTAGATGATGTGATGGTTAGATGGTATGCTAGATGGTGAGATGGTGTTCATAGATTGGTGCAGTTCCACTGATTATTATGGATATCATCTGCAGGTTTAATAGCAGCATGAGCTATGCATCAGTTGATAATGTCAGGATAATTGTAGCTCCATTTGGAAATAATGCACACATTATTACTGATGGTGAAGGAAGAAAAGAAAAATGAAAGAAAAAGAAGAACAAGACAAGGCATTAGGTTTTGAAGAAGAAGAAGAAAAGACATTAGCTTTTAAAGAAGACGAGAAGAGCATTTTGTAGTTGGTGGAAGAATATGAAAGAGAAAGATGACACAAGACCTAATAGGAATAAAGAACTGGTGCTCATGGGATGGCATGTAGTAAATGGAAAATGGAAAGCTAATGGCTATGGCAGAAGGAGCAAAAGAAACAAATATAAAAGAATAAAACAAAGACTAAAATATTTCTGAGGTAAAGAAAAAAAAGAAAAAAAGAGGAAAACTACCAGAAAAAAAGCCCAACCTTTATCTTATCAGTACTATTATCATTTTCATTCCTGTTACTATCATGTATGTCATGATGTTACTACAATATCACTGATGAAGACAATCACCAGCAACATCACCACCATCACCACCAGAAGCAACAACAATAATACCATCTCCACCACTAGAAGCAACAACACCACCACCACCAACAATAATAATACCATCATCAACAACAACATCACCACCAGAAGCAACAACAACACCACCATCACCAACAGCAACGGCTGATATAGTCGTTATACACAACCACCATCAGAAGCAACAACAACAATACCATCACCAACAACAGCAGCAGCATCACCACCATCAACAACAACACCATCACCAACAGCAACACCACCACCATCACCATCAACACCAACACTAATACCATCACCATCTATAGCAACATCACCATCACCACCAGAAGCAACAACAATAATATCATCACCAACAACAACAGCAGCATCACCACCATCAACAACAACATCAACAACAACACCACCACCATCACCATCACCAGAAGCAACAGCAACAATACCATCACCACCACCACCACCAACAGCAACACCACCACCACAAGCAACAACAACAACTGCAGTACCACCAGCAACAGCATCACTACCACCACCACCACTACTAACCACAACAACAACATCACCATCAGCAACAACAACAGCATAACCACCACCACCACCAACATCATCATAACCAACAACAATACCACCACCATCACTGACAACAGCACCACAATGATGACTACAACTACCACCACCATCACTGACATGAGCACCACTATCAACAACAGCAGCAGTAACAACAACAACAGTAACAACAACAGCCATGACCATGACCAATTCTCTATCTTATTGTCTGTTTCTCTTTTACCTTCCAACAGTATCGGTAGAGGGTCGGACGCCATGCTTTCTAGCATAGTTAGGGCCCTTGCCATTCCGAGTTCAAATCCCACCGAGATTAACTTTGCCTTTCACCCTTACGGGGTCGATAAAATAAAGTACCAGTAATGCACTGGGTAATTGCTGGCCTTGTGCCAAAAGTAGAAACAATTCTTCTTCTTATTGTTATTGTTCTACTCTTTCAAACTCCACCACCGCTCATTTTATTTTTATTTTGAAACATATAGTGTATATATATAGCTGTCTTGGTGGCCTAGTGGGGGTGGAGATCCTGCTCTGGGGTTCAATCCTAGATGTGAGATTCACGTAAAGTTTCCTTATAATCTTTTTTGTAGTGCAGCTGAGCACTGTACACAATAATTTCATTATTATTATATAATATATAGTGTATACATAATATGTATATAATATATGTGAAGGCGCATGGAAAGTGGTTAGAGCATTGGGCATGAAATTGAAAGGTTCTGAGTTCGATTCTTGGACTGGGTGATACGTTGTGTCCTTGAGCAAGACACTTTATTTTACGTTGCTCCAGTTTACTCAGCTGTAGAAATAAGTTGCGACGTCACTGATGCTAACCTGTATCGGCCATAGCCTTTCCCTTGGACATCATCGGTGGCGTGAAGAGAGGAGGCTGGTATGCATGGGCGACTGCTGGTCTTCCTCAAACAACATTGCCCAGTGTGTGTATGCAGTGAAAAGAGATATGATGAAATATATTGATATTTATTTATTCTTTTAAAAGCCAGAAAAGTAAAACATAAACACCCCTTCCTGCAGAGATCACCTCATCAAACTCCAAGTAACCCAACAATAAATCTTTATGTTGATTTTTGTTTTTATCTATTTTTTCACTTTCTCATGTCAATTTCATGACAGATTTGAAAATTATTCTCCAGTTAACTAAATACAACAGCTACTGATTGGTCATCCATTATCTAATATATAACATATCTAGTTCCCAGTAAGTTCTTTTAATGCTTAATGTAGTCTGCTGTGGTTTTCTTTCTTTTTAACAAGTTGATGAGATCTAATTGTTTAATGGATCTTAACTGTTTACACATTGATTGATATTTACACTTCAATGTACTTACTGTTATTTTAGCTTTTCATAACACACAATTGCAATTAAACAATAAAAAATGAGTATATATATATATATGTGTATGTATGTTATCTCTTTCTCTTAATTTCGAGTATATTTTTTTTGACTGGCCACCTTCCTGGTGGCAAGGTTGTAAAAGAAAAGAAATTGTCATCCCTTGAATCGCAAGAATGTTTTGCATATTTTGAAGGTGCCAGCTATCGCAGTATGTATGTATGTATGTATGTATGTATGTATGTATGTATACATACATATGCAGCAGGTCCTGTCAGTAGCAACCGGATCAGTTGGAAATGGTTGCTTCTGACAGGCAGGACCTGCTGGAAGGAGTGTTTGGTCTTCTACTAGTGTAATTATGTATGAGTGTGTATGTCATACCAGGTGTGTGTGTATGTGTAAGTGTACACATACATACATTGAGAGAGTCCGAGAAAGTGATATGTTTATGCATGTGTGAATATGTGTGAGGGATTATGAATGCATGCATGTTTATAAATATCAAATGTATCTTTAAAAAATATATAAAATGCATATTTATGTGATGCATATCATCATTTCATTCATTTTACATCCGCGTTTCCCTGCTTGCAAGGGTGGGACGGGAACTGATTCTGGCTTGATTTCTACAGCTGGATGCCCTTCCTAACACCAACCTCATTTACAGTGAGTACTGGGTGCTTTTTTTTCCGTGGCACCTCCACGACCACTTTTGCAGTGGAATGATATGGACCCCAGTCCCTATCATCTCATTTCTACAGCTGAGTAAACTGGAGCAATGTGAAATAAAGTGTCTTGCTCAAGGAAACAACACATCACCCGATCTGAGAGTTGAACTCACAACCTTTCGATTGCAAGACCAATGCTCTAACCACTAAGCCATATGCCTCCATATACAATTTATGTAGATATATGCGTGGGTATATATTTGAATTATATATTTCATTGTATTTATGAGCATGTGTCTGAGTGTGTGAGCATGTGTGTGAGTATGTGTGTGAATGTGAGTGTATATTTACACTGGTACATGTATATTCAAAGCTTCTAAGCTAATTATACTTCAGCAGTGTCAACATATTTAAACATACATGCATATTTATACACATGTGCATATATTATGTATGTGATTTGGGGAATGAATAAAGGTCAAACAGTAGAGAGACAATATGATGATACAACTAAAATACCATCATGGTCACACACAGCTCCACACATGACTTCACACATCAAGTCTTTAGTGGTTCTTTGAGGAATTCCAATTCTACTGATTGACACTTCTCTATTCCACTGTCAACCCCAATGTTACAGTTGGTATGTAACAATATCCTTACAACAGCTGACGACCCTGAAGTTCTGTGTCTTAATTTTCTTAAGTTTATATAAACAGTTCTAGTCCTGTAGAAGCTCTTCTATATTAAAATATTTATACTCTGCTATGTATTGAGTACCTTACTTACAGTGGTTACTTCCAATTCAACCCAGAATAACTTATATTATATATATATATAAATATTTTAATATAGAAGAGCTTCTACAGGACTAGAACTGTTTCATTCGTGGGAAATCATCAGGAATCTCTGATGATTTCTCACGAATGAAACAGTTCTAGTCCTGTAGAAGCTCTTCTATATATATATATATATATATACAGAGAGAGAGAGAGAGAGAGAGAGAGAGAGAGAGAGAGAGAGATGGAGAGAGAGAGAGATGGAATCAGTTTGAAACTAGTTAGACCATTACTCAACAGACTACTTGATACATGGGGTAGTGGAGTATGGTTACATTATAAAGAATGAGGACTGGTTGAGCTCTGGCCGTTTCAACTAGTTCCTACTCTGGAACTAGCTTTTGAAACACCAAGAGCTCAGCCATCGGGCCCAGACTCTATATAATATATATATATATATATATATGTGTGTGTGTGTGCGTGTGTGTGTGTGCGTGTGCGTGTATGTGTATGCGTGTATCTGTATATGTGCATGAATATATAGAAAGAAGGCTAAAATGAAGAAGAAATGAAACAGAGGAGTTGGTCTAAACACCTGCTACCAGCAAAGAACAAGAACAAGAATAAGGAAAGATAACTAATGACTGCCTAAACAAACATACAAATTAATGCTGAATATAAAACATATATATATATAAATGGCAGTCATTGATTTTTAGGAAAAGACATTGCAATGTAAAATTTCACTCACATTTCTTCTGTATTTTACATTTTTAATTAAATTTCTAGAGACAAATTGCTGAGCTCATGACTTGTGTGTGAGTATGTCTCTCTCTCTCTCTCTGTATGTCTGTGTGCGTGTGTTGATGTCTCTGTGTGTGTATATATATACACACACACATATATATATATATATATGGAGAGAGAGAGAGTGGTGAGTGAAAGTAAGAGAAACTGACAAAAGAAAATGAGAGAGAGAGAAAGAAGGAGAGAGAGAAGTAAGAGTGATATATAGATGGAGGGGTGTTAGTGTTAACACTGTTCTGTAATTAGTGAAGGGACATGGCTCAGTGGTTATACAGTTCAACTTACATCTGTGTGTATGTGTATGTGTATGAGTAGGTCTACAGGGGTGTGTATGTATGGGTATGAATTTGAACACAACTTTACAATTGTAAAGTTGTGTTTAAATCCATACCCATACATACACACCCCTGCAGACCTACTCACACATATACATACACACAAGACATACACAGACACACTGACATACACAGATATACACACAATATATAAACAGACATACATACCATACATACACATACATATATAGATACACAGACATACACAACACATGTTTACAAATTTACATGAAATTAGAAGGTACAAGGTTAAGTGATAAAGAGATTTCATTAGCAAATCAAAGCAGCCCACCATGATATCAAACACAGGCTTTGGCATTGCCTTCTCCCTCAAGCAAAATATAGGATGGTATTTATTCCAGTTCAACAGGTAGCTTCCTTTCCTTGTTGAAATAGTTTTTAAACATATATTTCTAAATTATTTTTAGAAAAAAATCATATCACAGTAAAAAAAAACATGTACTGTACTGAACTAAGGAGGAATTTTCTAATCAGTAGTTCAGCCTGCTAGACATAGTAGACAATTCTTCATAAACCACACACCCTACTGTCTTTAAAAAAAGTCAAAGGAAGACTGAATGAGGTAGTATACCTCTAGACCCATGCTAGCCTGGAAAATGGACCTTAAATGATGATACACTATTCCAGAATAGAATAAAACAGGAGGTTCACTGCTGGAATATCTTTCATCGTAGGTATCATAGGAATACTCAATATGGTGTGACCTGTAGCTAAATGCCCACCAACAAATCCCTTATTTAAACATGCATATATCTATTTCTGGTATGTAAAAACAAGTGTAAAACTAGAAAACTGAGTGGGGGAAATATAGAAAAAACATTTTAAGGAATAAATAAAAATAGAGAAAAGAAAAACTGGAGTTTTTGACACCAAACCCCCTGAAACTGCCCTTGTTTTTATGATCCAAAATCCCAATTAAAAAATATTCATATTTATATTAAAACCTTTCCACCAACATTTAAAAAAATAATTTAAAAAAAATAATGTTCCAAAAGTTTTAATTTAGGCAGCAATTTTAGGGAGAGGAAAGTCGATTAAATTGACCTTGGTTCTTCACTGGTAGTTTATTTTATTGATCCCAGAAAGAGGGAAGGGAAAGCAAAGTTAACCTCAGTGGGATTTCAACTCTAAAGTCAGCTCAATAATGGAAAAGGGAATT
>OZ024750.1:9653303-9703303 GCA_964016885.1 Eledone cirrhosa | reverse complement strand
GCTGGATGTCCTTTCTAAAGCAAACCACTTTACAGCATATACCAGGTGTGTTTTGTTGTGGCACAGCCACTACTTTCTGACAAGGTATATCTTTGATCATAGGTCTGCTTGATGAAAACTGACCTGGGGCTAAACAACAACAACAACAGCAGCAGCAGCAACAACAACAGCAACAACAATAATAATAATAATAATGAACACCAGTCTAGTTAATGTTTTTCTATCCTAAGGGAAAAATTGAACAGAAATCTAACAAAATGTATGAGTAGTTACAAAAATAATCTTGCTAACAAATAGGATAGCTAAAGTAAGCCATTGAATATCAAATGGCATAGCTAGAGGGTACATAGGAACAGATCATAACCACTTAGCCTACACAATATAATGTGGAAGTCTCTACATGATCACTCAATAAGTTAGAAATAGCAGTTAAATTTCTTCATATCACACCTTATTGTCTTAGAAAAGGACATGTTGGATAATGTGAGCCTGGGTTACCTACACATAGGAAACAGATGGGTTGATCAGAGATATATATAATGATTTCTCATTTAGGTACAATACCAATCATTTTGGAGTCGTAGGGACACCATAAAGGTGTAGTTTCTTTGGCATTTTTGAAGCCTGCCAGAGCCCAACTATCTCTCTTTCTATATATGTATGTCTAATAGTAGCTAACAATTCTAACACAATAAATTGAGTTCCGATGCATCCCTGAATTTTCGTTTTCCATTCTCTCTCTCTCTCTATATATATAGGCACATGGCTTAGTAGTTAGAGCATTGGCCTTGCAATCGAAAGGTTGTGAGTTCTTTATTTCACATTGCTCCAGTTTACTCAGCTGTAGAAATGAGTTGCAAAGTGGTCGTGGAGGTGCCACGGCAAAAAAGCACCCACCACTCACTGTAAATGAGGTTGGTGTTAGGAAGGGCATCCAGCTGTAGAAATCAAGCCAAAATCAGTTCCCGTCCCACCCTTGCAAGCAGGGAAAAGCGGACGTAAAATGAAATGAAAATGAAAATGATGATGATATCAATCACAAGCTCAAGTGGTTTTTGTTGAATCACCGGTTTAACGAGCAGATTGGTACTGGAGTCGCGTCCACAACTTCCATAGGAGACCTTGAGCCAATACTCTGCGAAACGTGCGCAACATAATAATAATACATATAAATGAAACTTCATCGTTTTGTGGGTGTGTGTATATATATATATATATATATGTGTGTGTGTATATATATATATGAGTGTGAGTGTGTGTATGTATATATGTGAGTATGTGTGTGTGTGTGCATGTATATATATATATATACACATTCAATTTCTCTCTCATACACGTTTGTGTAAGACTGAATTTACCTGTAATTCAATCTGTCAGCCAACGTGCGTGTAGGTGTATTTACATGCAAGTGTGTGGTTGTGGAAAACTTGCTTTCAAATATTTGTCTATCTACCTATTTCTAAGTATTACTGTATGTTTATATTTATATATATTTTAGTCAGTTTTATTTATGTATGTATATATACCTATTTTCAAGTGTGAATACATGTTCATATATTTTTCTAGAAGTTATTTAGATATTTATTTGTACGTATTTCCATCTGTGAAAGTATGTTTATATTAATATTTTTATAATTTTTATAGAATTTTTTGTCAGTGCTATTTATGCGTGTACGTATGTATACCTAACATACACGCGTGCATATGTTTATGTTTATATTTCTGTCAATTATTTCCATGTCTGTGTGTGTATGTGTATATATATATATATATATAAGGTGTCCCCAAAAATGTATACACACTTTTATTAGAATGCTGTTTAAGTGTGTATACATTTTTGGGGGATATCCTGTATATAGTATATGTATATATAAGCTAAGAAAAGAATGCATAAAGCTAGTATATTATATATTGTATGGTTGTTGAGACGTTGTGCTGCACCTACCATAAGGATAAAGGTTTTATAGTCTACAATAAACTGTTTAGGATATTATTTTACGTGACATGATACAAAAGAAAAAAAAATAAATTGAAAAGCTAACTAAACAAAATAGATTATGACATAAAAAATAAAAAGTCATAAAATAATTCAAAATTTCCTGAATGTAAAGAAACTATTACAAGAAATATTGAGAAAAAAAAAAAAGATTTTAGAATAGTATGGAACTAGTAATAGCTCAGTGGTAACAATTTAATGTGGTGGAGGGGAGAAACTGTGTCAATATATTCAGATTAGTGGCTGGAGAAACATGAAAAATCTGAGGAGAATAAGAAAAATGGCGGATAGCATTTTACTTCTCTTCTTTCTCAATTTTTGTTGCTGCTATCTCCTCCTCCCCCTTCAGTCTTGTTTTAAAATCTACTACTCCTCTTCCCATCTCCTTCAGTCTTGTTTTTTTTATCTCCTCCTCCCTTTCCTTCATTCCTATTTTTCTATCAACTCGTTCTTCTCCATTCTCTTTTTTTTAATCTTCTCCTCATCCACACATATTTCTCATTCTTTCTCTCTTTCTCTTTACATGAGAGTGAAGGAATAAGAGTGACAGAGAGACGGGAAGAGGGAGGAGAGAAGCAATAAGAGTTAAAAAGTGAAGAGCGACGACAGAGAAAAGCAATAGGAGTTAAAGAGAGGGGCGGATGGAGAGAGAAAGCAATAGGAGTGAAAGAGAGGGGCGGATGGAGAGAGAAAGCAATAGGAGTGAAAGAGAGGGGCGGATGGAGAGTGAAAGCAATAGAAGTGAAAGAGAAAGCAATAGGTTTGAAAGAGAGGAGCAGAGAGAGAGAAAGAAGCAATAGGAGTGAAAAAGAGGGGCGGAGTGAAAGAGAAGCAATAAGAGTTAAAAAGAGAGGGTGACTCCTACTCCATACTTGTTAATCATTATCTCCTCCTCCGACTCCATTGCTGTTATATGATCCTACTATATTCTTTCTTTATACTTTCTATCACTTCTTTGTTGTAGTCATCTTATCTCTTTCTTTCTCTCCATTTTGTCTTTCTGACTCCAATATATTCTCTGTTTCTCTCTCTTTTCCCCGTCTTTCCTCTATTTTTTCTTCATTTTTACCTTTATGTTATCTATTCATTTTTATTTTATTTCTCTCTCTCTTTCTTTCTATCTTTTTAACTTGTCTTTTAAAGTCTATATCTCTCTTGATTTCATCACTATCTTTCTATTTGTTTCTTACTCTTTCACTTTTTCAAAATGCTATATTTGTCCGTCGCACTCTTCACTCTATGAAGAAGCTTCTACGTGTTCACTCGACCTGCTAGAAATAGCAGTCAAATCGTCCCCAAAAGGGACCATAAAAATAATGGGACTAATTAAATAATGTAGTCCATATATACACTATATGTTAAAATAAAAAACAAAACTGGGTGATTGTGGTTGGGATATCTTTGTTTATATATCTACTCAATCATAGTTTACCTGGGGCTAAACAACATCACTTCGTTTCGTCTATCTTTCTCTCTCATTTGATATCTGCTTCTCTGTTACAATCTTACTGACTCTTCACTATCTCTTTAGTCTAATCACTCCCTCTACAATCTCACTAACTCTCCTCATTTCCCCCTCTATATCTTTGTATCTCTTTAGTCTAATCACTCCCTCTACAATCGTACTGACTCTCCTCATTCCTTCCTCCTCTCCATATCTTTCTATCTCTCTAGTTTAATCACTCCCTCATATAATTTACCCTGTCACTGATCCACTTTTCCTTTCAATATAAATTCTCTTTTGTATTTTATCTGTTACGCTTACTAATTCACCCTTTCATTCTGTTTCTAGCATTTATTTTCTCACTCTTTTTCCTTTTAATATCTTTGTTTCTCTGTCTGTCGCTATAAACCATCTCTCTCTCTCTCTCTCTCTCACTGTTACTCACACAAGAACTCTCTATATTTCTGTCTGCTACGGTCATAGGAACTCTCTACTGTTGTCTGTCGATGATAGGAACTCTCACTCTCACACGAACTCTATCGTTCTGTCTGTTACTTTCATAGGAACTCTCTATCGTTCCGTCTGTTATTTTCATAGGAGCTCTCTAATGTTTCTATGTTACTCTCATAGGAACTCTATCGTTCTGTCTATGTTACTTTCAGAGGAACTCTCTATCGTCCTGTCTATGCTACTTTCATAGGAACTCTCTATTGTTTCTATGTTACTCTCACAGGAACTCTCTATCGTCCTGTCAGTCGCAGTCTCTAGAGAGAGAGTGTTAGTATGGAAGTAATAGCTAGAGAGGGAGAGAGAGTATTGTAAATAAGAAAGAGTTCTGTTACTTTCATACTAACTCTCTCTCTCATCGTTTCTCTCTCAGTAGCTGTATCTTTCACCCTCTCTAACATATACTACCATCATTCTCCCCCTTCGTCCTACCACAATACTCTCACTAACCCTCCCCTATCTTTTTTATCTCTCACATTGACATGGTTTTTTTTCTCATTCTAGTGTCTTTCCTTCTGATTCTCTCTCTCTTACTCCCACTAAACATTACTTTAATATTTCCTACAACACATTTCTATTTCTCTACCATCAATTTTTATGTTTCTTTTATTAACGATTTTTTTCCCCAGCCACTGTTTATTTTTTAACTGATTATTCCATAAAATAAAAAAATATAAAAAAAACATTCCTCGGCAACTAGCTTTCCTCAAGAAACATTTCCAACATCGTCGAAAACACGTACATGCACGTTGTGTGTATGTTATATATATATAAATGAAAGGTATAGAATATATATGTGTGTGTATATATATATATATATGTGTGAGTGTGTATATATGTAAATATATATTATGTGTGTGTGTGTGTGTGTGTGTATACGTATGTATATATAAACAAACAACATGCTTGTACGTATATATATTTGTATGTATGAGTGTGTATTTATATATATATATATATATATATATATATATATATCTGTGTGTGTGTGTGTGAATGTATGTATGTGTATATATATATATATATATATATATATATGTTTAGGTGAATGCGGTATTTGGAGCAACCCAGTATCTGAGGAGGAAATTAGTGAATGTTCAGTGTCGACAAAAAGTAAAAAGTAACAGAGTAAGACAAACAATGGAATAAATTTTATGCCGTCAGGAAGAGAAGTCTAATTTTAGTTGTGTGTGTGTGTGTGTGTGTGAATGATTTTTTATACTGTATGCGTGTGTAAGTGAGTTTTCATACTGTATGTGTTGTCTTGTTACTGAGCTCCCGTCCAGCCCTCTTCCAACATGCCTATTATCCCTTCTAGCAAGTCGAGAAGCTAGACTGTTTGTGTTCACATCATTATATATATATATATATATATATATATATATATATATAGAGGGTGCCCCTCCTCCAAAATGTATACATTTATTAGATTGTTGTTGAAGTGTGTATACATTTTTGGGGGACACTGCATATGTTTACTTTAGTGTGTGTGTGTATGTGTATATATGTGTGTGTGTGTGTGTGTGTAATTATGGGTGGATTCCCAATGGAACCTAGCCGTAGAAACCAAGCCAGAAACAGTTCTGTATTAGTAAGACATGGTCTTTGGACCTGGCTTATCTCACAACGGGGCAACTCGAGTAACCCATGCTAGCGTGGAAAAATGGACGTTAAACGATGATGATGATGAGTATAGGCATTTATACATTCCTGATGATTTCATACGAATGGAATATAAGACAGAGATTTCATACGAATGGAATATAAGAGAGAGATTTCATACGAATGGAATATATATATATATATATATATATATATAGAGAGAGAGAGATAAGCGAGAGTGTCCGAAGGGAGAGCTCTTCATAAAATATAGACATACGAGTAAAGTTTAAAATTCAAGATATGGCGAGTGAAAACATTGAATCAACTGAGATTATCCTCACAATTTTACGACCGAAACTCCCCTTTTGGGTGAGTGATTAGATGGTGAGAAGCAAGGGAGAGAACTCTCTTGTCACGTCAGATAAAAAGAGAAAAAAAATCAATTAAAAATATACAAATAAAAAATATGAAATGAAACTTAAGGGTCAGTCCGCCTGGTGTTCCCGGCAGACAGGATAGAGAAGACATTGACCCCCGGAGGATAGCAAGAGAGATGAGCTGGAACAACCAACTACTCTACTTCGCGTGGCCCACTTCTGAGCTAATCCAATTTATATTTTTGAATATTTTTTAGACAATATAGGGTGGTTTTTCCAGCATAGCCCACACATCATTATAAATACGTATTTTTCAGCCTTCATTAAAATAATGTTTACTATGTAGTAATTTTAATTTCTACGACAAAATATTCCCAAATGTGCAGAAATAATATTTGTATAGGTATCTGATTAGGTATCAAGTATTTTTTCTGAATTTTTTTCGCTTGTATGGCTGTGAATTTGGAGTCGTTTATAGGAAACTGACTTAATTAATCCCAAATCTAACCTTTAATGAAGGCATGTGGCTTAGTGGTTAGAGAACTGGATTCACAATTGTGAGGTTGAGAGTTCAATTCCTGGACCAGGCGATATCACTGTGTGTGTAGCTACTGCCTCTCAAATATGCAAAATTCTGTTTGTTTACCCCAGCATTTTTCCATGGCACACCTCTTTGTAATGAACCAGGAACTAGAATATTCAGCTATAATAAGATATGTTTCTTTTATTTGCCACCAGGGCATCAAAAGTGGGACAAGTACAATGGGGGGAGTTTACAAAACAAGGCGTCCTCAATAAGGAGGAGGCAATAACAATATATAAAAATAAAATAAAATATAACAAAAAATAAAATTTATAACAAAGTCCTCAATAGAGAGGAGGCGCCTTGGGGGGTCGCACACACCCCCGAAAAAAGTGTGCAACCCTTCTCCTCAGGAGCACAGAGAAGGGGTGCTCCCTTGGTCTTTCATCTTCCTCACCTATAGTCTGATGTAGAGTGAAGGCCCATTCACACGGGCCATTCTCGCCACTTTCACCCATCTTTCATAGAAACGGCTGGGGTGCAGCACCTCTCTCTCCATCCTGATCCTTCTTCCGAAATGATATCGGAAGAAACGGACCAGTTGTTGGCCAGAGAGAAAGGTGTCTGACCTCAGTCCTTTCAGACGCGTCCACCATACAACCTCTTTCGCCATGGCTATTACGCACAGAAACACCGCCTCTCCTTCGTTTTTGAAGAGGGGAGGCGGCTTGATCGTTACAATAGACTCGGTGGTCAACCGGATCGGTCCCACCCTTGACAGCAGTTGTTCGACATAGCCCCACAGATCGGCAATGCCCGAGCAGTGTACCAGTGCGTGTGCAACGGTTTCCTCGTCGCACACGCATCTGGGACAGATCTTTTTCGATGGGTCCCTACCCGGGCGCCCGTGTCTGTAGAGCCTTTCTCGAACGGGCAGAGCCCTTCTGTAGCATTGCCAGGCCAGGGACCTCTGGAAGTTATCCATGGGTCCCGGGCTGAATGTCCTACCGAACAGGTTGGCCAGTTCGTCTTCCTCCATGACTAGGGCTTCTCCGAGGGCGTCGTCGCACCTGCTAACCACCAGCCCTCTATAGAATGACGAGGTGGATTCTCCACTGACAGCCGGGTCCGCCTGCCAGCTATAATAAGATAGAACAATGAAAGTATTTCCCCCTATTTGCTTTCCTTTTTGGGGGTTTAAGACTTATCTTAAAGAATTTAAAAAAAAGGCAAAATGTTGAATGAAAATATTTTCATTGATATGATATAACCAACTAAGCTATATATCTCATATAAAGCCAATAAATTCAAAATAATTCAATTAGAAATAAAATAAATGGTTATATGTCGAAAAGAACTGAAACTACGAAACACAAACCAGAGAATATAAACATTTGCAGAGCAATTACCTCAGAAATTGTTAGTTTTTTTAGTCAATAAACCTAGATGAGAGAAAATAATGTTATTTACTGGTCTCTCCTGTTAACAATTCACACATAAAATTATAAGTTATTGATATAAAACTTTACTATTACATGGATGAAATAATTAATTTTTACAAGAATTTTTTTTTGGAGTGGGGGCAAGTTATCTAAATTGTTAGTTTATATATAATAATTGACAATGATAACACAAATAATATTTATACCTATAACAATTCAATGAAAGAGCCAGGTTTTATATTTATATTGCAAAAAAAAAAAAAAAAAAGATATACATATTAGATATTTTCAAAAATATAATAAGGGGACATGAAGGTTGAATCAGACAGTGAATGGAAGTTGAAAGATGAAAAAAATTCTTCTTTGTAATTCATTAATGGTGAGGGAAAAAGGAAAATTTATTAACCCCTTGTTCAAATAAATTTATTGAACAGTCTAAATAATAATTTCATTGTAAAATACATTACTCAGAAGAAGAAAAAAAAATTTATTGCTTTTGTGAGTTTCTAAACAGTTAGAGAGAAAAACAAATAAAATAAATGGTTTTGGTGTAGTTTAATGTTGACAGTTCATTTTACACACAATTGTATGTATGTATGAGAGTGTTAAAGCTAAAGTATTGACTAAAGTTTATAATTCTCTATATTCTGTATTGTTAAAAGAGGCCTTCATCTATTTCCTATCACAACACAAGTTCTTACATATAATAATCATTATCAATTTATGTCAGTTTTCCAAGCTTGCATGAGTTAGATGGTTCCTCTGAAGCACAGCCTGCCTTCACTTGATGCATTCCTTTATCTTCTCTTTTGAACTAATATATCAACTCTATCATCCCTGACAAAGTTTACCTTGGTCTTCCTCTACTGCAGCTTCCTTCCACTAGTACAGTCAGAACGTCAGCAGCCTGTCTGAAGAAAGAGCCCCACCAGGTGGAGTGGCTGTTGCAGTGGATGTCACTGGCCATTGTCTGCAGGGTATAGCTGAAACACCACTCCAACATAGGTGTAGAATCTGGCATCCTCTCTTTCTTTCTTGCCTAATACTCCTTGCTCTATCCCTCCTTTTCTTCTCATTTATGGCATTTATAGTCCTTTCCTTTACTTTCCTATACAGCCAGATCCGCCCTTCTTTACCCCTTCCCCCCTTTTTACATTACTTAATTTTATTGTTATCCTTTTTTTAATATTTTCCATCATTGCATAACTTTGGTTTGTAAAATATAGCTGACATAACATCAATACCTGTTTTTGTGGGGATGTTTTTAGCAGAGTCTACTTCATTTCAAACATTCTCTGATCTCAGTAAAAACTACTATATTGATATACTGCTTTTTACTACAAACTCCACCACACACACATACACTGTCATTCTTTCTTTTTCCTGCAGCCACACCATTCCTATTCTCAGAAACTCTGCAAAAAAAAAAAAAAAAGTCTTTATATTCCCCTCCCGCCTCTTCAGACAAAACCGTAAAATATATAATTAAAAAAAAAATTGGTAAAATTATGTTTGTTTTTATTAAAGATATGATTATTTTTCAAAAGGTATCTTTATTAAATCCTCGTTTTATGAGGCATTTTTGTCTTTTAAATACAAACGGAAATAAATATTCATTAAATCTCTCTCTAAACAATAACAGTAAATATCTAAGCTTTGATCTTGATGTCGATTCTGTTTGATTATTGTAAATCACAGATAATTTATTGGCTATCAATAAATTTGGTTACCATAGGGAATGGTAAATAAGACAAGCTGGTTATGGTTGAAACACTGATCTTGGAGTCGGTTTATTATTTTGTGGTGGATTGACAGAATCGGTAGAGCATCGGACATGCTTTGCGGTATAGAGTTACGGCCCTTCATGTTCTGAGTTCAAACCACGCAGAGGTTAGCTTTGCCTTTCAGCCTTATGAAGTCAATAAATAAAGCACCAGTAACATACTGGGGTTGATTTAATTGTTGGCCTTGTGCCTAAATCAATCGTTGTCTCTGAATACATATAAACACACATTAGTTTCCTAACTATTCCTACATTATCATTGATTTACAAATAACATACCAATTAATATACACCACCATCATAGGTTCATTCTTTCATGTTGGTATAAGTTGACCAGGACATGACAGACCAGGTCAGTATTTAATCAGAGTTTCTGTCCTCCCAGACAGGTAGGGGTGGCGTTGGGAAGAGGGAAGGAGGGAGGCCACATCTCATTTATGTTCAGAAAAAGAAAAAAAGAATCAATGCTATATAATATTTCTTGGGGGTGGAGGAGGACAAGTAATGTTTCTGTATAAATCTAATCTCCCCCATCTCTATCTCTCTCTCTATATATAGATGTGTGTGTTTGAGTGTGTGTGTATATGTAGGGTGTGTGTGTGTATATGTAGGGTGTGTGTGTGTATATATATATATATATATTATACACACACATATATATATGTACACACACATACATAGATTATCAACCCACATATGAACTTGATAAAATTAATTAAACTAAATAATCCAGTCTTTATTAATGACTATTTCCCCAATATATTTTACGTTACTAATGAAGCAGAGTCAAAAAATAAAATATTAAACATTTAAATAAAATATATATATATATAGCAATAAATCAACCATAATAATAATATTCGACGTCTGCTTGTATATTTATTTATAACTAATGTCATATGTACACATACAAACATACATATGTACATATATATATATATATACACACACAAACATACATATATACACATACATACTCACGTATATACACAAACATACACACATATATATATATACACATACACACAAACATAAACTTACATATATACACACACAAACACTTATATGCAATGCATTTCATATATCAGTCATGTTGCTACTACAATTTAGAAGTTCACTTTCCGTTCACAATTTTCTGGGTTCTAATCCAACATTAGTCTCCTGGATAGGACGCTGGGCTACCACAGGTTTAACTTCCCAGCTACTGCTGGTACCCACTCTCAGCTGAGTGTACTGGAGTAATGTGAAATAAAGTGTTTTGCTCAAGAACACAACACAGCAGCCTGTCCAGGAATCGAACTGACAACATTAAGATCCTTTGTTAAGTATTCTAACCATTAGGGACTTTTTTCATGGACACATAAATACATGGAATCATATATACAAATACACACACACACACACACACACACACACACACATAAACACAACAGGCTTCTGCATATTTTCTGTCAACTAAATTCCACTAGTAGTTTAAAATATTTCTCCAAGGTGTCACACTGAGATTAAACCTGGAACCATATGGTTTGAAAGTGAATTTCTTAGCCACACACCTATGCCAGATCTTTTTTTCTCTATCTCAACACATTCATTCCAACCACACCTCTTCCTATATTCCTATACCAAATCTTATTCTATCTCCCTTCTAACATCTAAAACCTATTCTAAGCTCTTTGTTCAATCTCTTCTCCTCACACTCATTTACCTTTGGCACTTACACACATAGTTTGTATTTTCTCTACAACCTCATTCTGCTATCCTTATTTTCCTGTGTACGAGGACCTGCTTAAAACATTATGATTACTTTCCTTCTTCCTTAGAGTAATTGATTAAAAGAAAAACCTTTCAATTTACTTACATTTGTGTTAACCTCATTAATATTTATCATAGCAGAAATGGATTTTTCAACACTTTGGTAATGTTAAAATTTATTGATGATGTTTGTATAAAATCTTTCAACACCTTTTATAGCTTACTGCAATATTCCAGGGCTTTGAATCTTCCCAGTTGTAAGATGTTGTTATACAAGCTTAAATTGCTGTGCTGTATATTTCTTCGTCAATATTAAGTTTGATTTCATAGATTGCAGCTAAAAGTGTATGTTTAGTCTGCAGTAATGGAATATACATGTACTGAAAAACAAACTAAAAAACCCCAGAAAAATTCAAGGTCTTTATTTATTCATCAACTTTAATCCAGTATTCACTACTAACTAGTTATAACCACTTAAACTGTGTACCCTGAGGTCAATCATTTAAAATGAAAAGGATGGAAACAGTTTAAGAAGGAAATTAATTTGACCTTTCAATGTCTACAAGTAGCCTTCTAGAAATTTCTCTCTCTCCCTCTCTCATCACCTCACTTTTCTCTTTTTTTAAATGTTCTTCCTTCGTTTCACCCATTTTCCATCTATCTTTCTTTCTCTCAGTCTAGTTCTTTTATGCTTCGCAGTGTTTGCTTCTTTCACAATCAGAGTTCCCTCTTATCTGTGTATATGTATGCTTGGTTACATATTTTTCCAAACACACACTTGCATGTAATACACACATCAAGATGATGCGCTATGCACACTTTTGAAATTCAGCAAAACGTTCCCACCAATCTGGTTGTTGCTACAAAAGAATATCCTGATTTATGAATCTGCTTACCTGTCTTAGACGCTGAATAATTATTACCCCAAGAACTGATAAGGATCAATGAGCTTAAAAATAGCTTTCATATATGTAGAAGGAAAATATATTGGGTCTGTTTCTTAGCAATAACAGAAGTAATTCTTGTTGCTTTTTTAAAACTGAAATATGTCTAAGAAAGTCTCAGAAACCACTGAGAAAGTCATAGAAGCCATGCTGGTTTGAGAGCTGATGAGGGTGAAGATGTATGTGTGTGAACTTGTCTTGTACATCACCTTTCTTTATTTCCTTCTTCCAGTCACTTCTGTGTGACAACACATCTCTCCTTGTATTCTTCTTTTCTCAATCTTTTCTATATTTCATCTGCCTGTCACCCACCTCGTGGATTGTCTCTCTGTTGACCATTGGCCTCGGAGGCATTTTTGCCCATTGCTGTCACTAAACAGCCTTTGGCTGTTTTAACAGCTGTTTTAGCGATGAGTTTTCTCATTTTTATATTATTCAAATATATACCTGCTCGCTTCATCTTGATAAGAGTCAACAAGGTTTTTCATTTAACTAAAAAAATATTTTTCTTGATGTTAGTAAATTTGAAATTTTTTCAAATGACATTTAAGATATCTCAATTCCTCTTTTGGTTCTGCTTCGCGTTTCCTGTTTTTTGATTGGATATAACCCAGGTCTATTATCTTTGGTGTCTGTTCAATTGGCTTTCTCCTCAATTGCTATATTTATTTTGTGTGTCTGTTGTTTGCTGTTTACCATTGATTTTCTTTTCTCTCCATTCCATTCCTTAAGACATTCCTTTGTGATTTACAGTAGTTACAAGGTTTTGTAGGTCATCAGTAAAAAGAGGACTCAGCTGTAAAAATCAATTACTTCAGCAAATACCACCATTTCCCCCATACCAGTTTAGAAAAAGGAGTTGTAAAACTTTACAACAGAAAGAAAAGCTGCTGCAACTCAGATACTATAAAGTCTTAGTTTTACTGGAGTGTTATCAGTTTTGAAATCACCACTCAATTAAAATCACATCTAATTGATTGCAGCAATATTTCAACAATTACCAATAGTATATAATTGGCAGAGTTGTTAGATTGTAGGAAAGAATGCTTTGTTGTATTTGTTCTGGTTCTCCGAGTTCAAATCTAGCCGAGGTTAACTTTGCCTTTCACCCTTTTGAAATCGATAAAAAGAGTACCAGTCCATTCCGAGGGTCGTTTCTTCATCTCTATCTCACTTCTTCTCTATCACTTTCTCTCCTTCACTGGGAGAAATAAACTGTGTTCAGACATGGAAAGGTGACGGGCTCTGTCAGGTTTTAAAAATGTCCAAGTGATGCTGTATGACACTACGGCACCCCTACGACTCCACCACACATTATGGGTTACACATACATGCACACATAAATACATACCATGCACACATACATGCCCCACATACACATATACATACATACCCACATACATACACACACAATTTACAAAAGAAACTGGACACCAAGAAAATCAATCAAAAATCAATCATCACACTTCTTTAAACAAACACCATAAAAGGAAACACTGGCACTTCCCTCTAAAGACCTTTTAAGTAACTCAAAACTACTCATGACATTACAGTAGGTAATTGTGAAGCTGAGATATTGGAAAAGTGAATCTCCCCCACCACATTCTCACCCCTTCACAAACATCACCTGATACTCTGGTCACATGAAATATTATTATATTCCATTTTCTAGTATTTTTATGATTCTCATTTCTTATTACTAGTAGAATGTTTCATTTGAAGAGATTATAACAATTAATATAAAGCAATGGGAGTCACACCAACTGAAATATAAATATTTACTATGATAACGCTAATATGTATTTAGTATCGAAATTGTGAAAGCAAGCATGGTTGAATGGTTAAGAAGTTTACTTAATAGTTTTGTGTTTGCATGTTTGATCACTTTGAATGACATATTGGACAATAAGCAGTTTATGTGATCAAACAACTGGAATATCCATCATAAAAACTTCATGAATCAAAGATTCATTTATTTTATACTAGTATAATAAATATCAACAATAGCGCGACCTGTTGTTATATAACCAGAGGTGTCTATCACCAAATCAATGATCAATAGCTTGATCAGAGGTATCTATTACCATATCAATGATCAATAGCTTGACCAGAGGTATCTATTACCATATCAATGATCAATAGCTTGACCAGAGGTATCTATTACCATATCAATGATCAATAGCTTGACCAGAGGTATCTATTACCATATCAATGATCAATAGCTTGACCAGAGGTATCTATTACCAAATCAATAATCAATGTTATAAGACCAGAGGTATGTATTACCAAATCAATGAGTAGTTTCAGGTAGGTTGGTATCAAAGGGTTAACAAATGAAGTTTGATGTACTTACACTTCAATTGAGATACCTATACTTCAATTGATGTACTTACACTTCTATTGAGGTACCTATACTTCAATTGATGTGCTTACACTTCAATTGAGGTACCTACACTTCAATTGATGTGCCCATACTTCAATTGTGGTGCCTACACTTCAATTGTGGTGCCTACACTTCAATTGAGGTACCTACACTTCAATTGAGGTACCTACACTTCAATTGAGGTACCTACACTTCAATTGAGGTACCTACACTTCAATTGAGGTACCTACACTTCAATTGATGTGCTTATACTTCAATTGAGGTACCTACACTTCAATTGATGTGCCCATACTTCAATTGAGGTACCTATACTTCAACTAAGGTGATTATACTTTAATCAAGGTGTTTATACTTCAATTGAGGAACCTATACTTCAATTGAGGTACCTATACTTAAATTGAGGTACCTATACTTCAATTGAGGTACCTATACTTCAATTGAGGTACCTATACTTCAATTGAGGTACCTATACTTCAATTCATAATATCTTGCAAGTATTTTTCTATATGTTTCTTTCTAGAAAAGATATCCAAATGAATCTAATCAAAAATTTATCACTGTTAATCTGGCTTAATAAATTATTAATTATTCCTAAAGACTATTAATTATGACTATTAATGATCAAATCATTGTCATTCTAAGGTCTCAAATTGGCAGAGTCTTCAGATACTTAATGGTTTAAGTTTTCCTTGGAAAACTTGAACCGTTAAGGTATCTTTTTCTTGGTTATGTCAAAATTTATAAAACAAACTTTGTATTTTATCTGATGAAAGCATACCAAAGTTTTGGTACCCTTGAAATATATATAATAGAAGAAATATGGTTTTATAAATATAGTTTCCATTTATTTAATATCATTGAATATTATACTCCAGAAAATCTGTCGAGTGCTCTGAATCAGTTATAAACATTTATATTTGTTGAATTACCAACAAATTGAATATCCCTTTTGCTTATATATATAAATACACACCCACACTTGTTCTTGGGCACCTTATACCATTATTACAAATAACTTTCAAACTAAATAAACAAAAATGAAGTAGGTATGTGTGAATTGTTAATTAAATAAATAAAAGTACTCAGATTAGTTTTTTTTCTAACCAAAGCTACTTGACCTGTTTCATAATGTTTAGATAGAAATATGAAGTCACTTTGAGATATTAATATTCATTTTAATATTACAAACTGTCTTCATATTAATAGATTTAATTTTTCAACTTGTCTAAAAGGTGAATGTGAATCTTCTACAAAGAAAGATATTCAAAGATTCTCATTTATTAATTTTCAATATGATATTTTTGTCAGTACATGTATGTAGATAATTTTGTTCACATTAATGTGTGTAAAAAGTAAACAGAAATAGAGCAAACGATACAATACAATGAAGAAATATATGAGTTTAATGCATGAAATAATAGGAAATGAGTCTTAACGTTTAGGACACTAGTCCTTCATCAAATGAAATAGAAAGATAGAGAGCGAGAAGAGGAAGAGACAGAAAAGAAAAACACACGTGCCTATACAGTCAGTCATTTTGGAATAAAAAACACCCCCCGCATACATCTGATCACACCACCCTTCTCTCATGACTTTATACCCTGCCCCCACTGTAATGTGGTTGTATTGGTATCACGACAAAAGGTGACCAGCCGACACTGTAAATGTTGTTGGCGTTAGGAAGGGCATCCAGCTGTAGAAACTAAACCAGAAACAGTTCTGTATGAGCTAGACACGATCACCTGACCAAACTTGTCCCAAACGGGAAGACCCGTCTAACCCATGCTAGCGTGAGAGAGAGAGAGACGTTAAACAATGATGATATATATACAGGAAAAAGGTTTTTTTATCCCATGTAGTTAGAAATGTAAAGAAAAGCGCTTGAAAATGCACTTGGAACTTTGAGGAAGATATATTTACAAACACTTACCTTACAACGGCTTCACACATTGACGATTTCCAAAAGTAATAAAGGTATCCGTGGAGCTTTACCATAATTCTTTCTCGTGTTTTAGGGAAAGAACATGGCTGAAATTGCTAATTGTGTTTGGTTGAAGATGATTACGTAATTAGGTAGAATTTTGTAAGTTCTCCATTATGTAGGTACTTTCCAAAAGAATCAAAACTCTGTATATCCAATACGTTAAGTGACAGGTTGAAGATTTTGTTTTGTATGTCTGAATAACATGTTTTTTACTACGTCCGTTCACTAGTGACATGTGAGAAAAAGTCATAATTGTGTTCAAAGTTGAGCTTAAAATACGGCTTAGACTTTCATAAATATTTGCTAGAAAACTGGAATCGTTACTTAGATGACCGCCTAATTCTGTAGATTCACCTTTGACCAACACAACGATTTCAAAACCTTTAATTAACAGCATAAACAATAATATTAACTTCACAATGGAATGTAGTTAGGATTAACAAACATTCTTGGACATTCTAATCGTAAACATAGACACAAACATTGAACCTGTCATCCAATATGAATCAACGGACTCTAAACAATATTTGCTATTCACCTTAAACTGTACAAGACACAAAGACGAAGATTCCGTTTAATCTAGCAAGAAATGTCTGTACAATTGGTTGGCATTATGAATCTTGGAATACAAGACTGTTTTGTTGTTCTTTCTCTCATATATATTTTTGTGCATTATATTTGTGAGGTTCCTAGCAATAATTAATTGAATTTAGTATATGTGTTTATATTTGTGAGGTTCCTAGCAATAATTAATTGCATTTATTATATGTGTTTATGTTTTCATTGTGTAAAAAACAAAACAATTATAAATAATTCGTAATGTTATTTATAAAACTGTAGATAACAATAAAAAATGTTTCAATTGACAAAAGATAACATAATAGAACATAGCAAAGAATAAAAGATATCCAAGACAGGAAGAACAAAACATACTTCGGATATATTCAATACCTAATTCTACATTACAACACACAACTCTAGAAATAGTGGTATACAAAAGTATTATTCACCAGAACATTCCATTATTGAGATAAGACCCTAGAATAAAATAAAAGCCTCTTAAAATACACAATTAAAAGCAAAATACAACTAAAATCTCTTTAAAAATTATCCACCATAAACCAAACTCCAACAGTAAAAAAAATATGGTCGACCTTATTGTAGGACTTGAGGACACATCGTATATATTCAAATCAGGACAAATTTTAAACTGAAATTAATTTTAATTTTTATTCTTAGAACTATTACATTTAAAATATTCTCTTTGTCACAAATTTATATCTCTCCTAACTATAATTAGTGCCCTGTCATAATTAAAATGTGATTTCCTCTCTCACATTTCAAGGAGTCATTATATATGAAAAAACTACGAGATTAGTGTTAGTTTAAATCGAATCAATTTTCATGGGGGAATATTTCCATGGTCAAACACCTAACAAGAAGTAAATAAAATACTTTCACTCACTGCCCCCGTCTCTCTTACCATAATAAAATAATTTACCCTATTTGTCAAACAATTCAATATATGCTATGAAGTATAAAGGGTGTAACGAAGACTACACACACACATATATATATATATATATATATATATATATATATATATCAAAACTTACTCCCAGAAACAGAATGATAACCCATTGTCAACATATACGAGACCGCAGGACAAGACAGGTTCCATTGAGTTGACATCTAGCAATGCTGCGATCATGCTGGCTTGCCTTAAAGTGTTTAATTAACCTTTAACATGTGATGTGGGGCCCATTGTCGCACTTGCTGCTGAATTAAGGGTCGTTTTTGTCCCCCTCCCACTTTTTCTCTCTTTTTTTTTTTTACACGTATATATTTGTGTTTACCAACGCCATTATATTTGTAATGTTCTTCTGTACGAATTGCGAGCAATTTATAATGTTACTTATGTATATACTCCCTTAGACTTACGTGTGACAAATATGTTCCCTTATCCAAGTTCCAAGTCTTTCCCAATTTACCTTTATTCAGACAATATCACAGAACAAACATGAATACGAACCACGTCTGAATAAACATTACAAATTACATTCACTAACAACTAACTACTCAAACAGAATCTTTGTTCATTCTACCATTTGACATGTTGGAATTAAGCAGACGACAACCTCAACTTTGGACATAATCATGGTTTTTGATGTAGGCACATGACCAACAACTTTGGGGGAGCGGAAAGGCGATTAAATTGACTCCAGTACGTCACTGGTACTTTACCTTACCCTGTAAGGATGAAAGGCAAAGCTAGCTTTGGCGGGATTTGAACTCAGATCATAAAGGGGCGTAACTCTATTACGTAAAACATGGTATCCGACGCTCTTCTCACATGTCACTAGTGAGCGGACATAACAGAACATATCTTACCCATACAAAACATTTCTCATTCGTCTTACCACTTGATGTATTGAATGGTAAGACATTCTCAGGAGAGCTGGACAGCAGAAGATCTTCTGGTCAAAGATACCCCCCCCCCCCCCCCCCCCACACACACCTTAAGCAAGTATTTCGGTCCTTAATTTCTGAAATAATAGCTTCAACAGATGTAGAAGAAAACAGATATTATACATACAAATATTCTTCATATTGCCACTAGATGTATTGAAATCGGTCTTTTTTTTTTTGTTTTCTTGGAATGCCCAAACGTAATGGTGAACTCACAAAATTCTGTCTAATCACGTGATCATTTCAACCAATCAAATGGCATTTTACACAAACGTCGCTTTGAGCCAGGTTCTCTCTCCACTCAGACGTGAGCAAGACAAGCACAACTTCATGTCTTTCCTTGTCACTTTTGAAAATCGTCAAAAATCGCTGAACCTGTAAAGTTATTGTAAATAAAATTCCCCAAAGCTACAAGTGCATTTACGATCTCTTTAAATATATATGTATATATATCATGTTTTGTGTACCTTACTAACTGTGGTTACCCTTGATTGAACTTGGGCATAACAATTGGGATATTACCTCTTTCTCTCTCTATATCATATATATACTGTAGTGAAAAATCAGAAGGTTTATATCCAAAGTTAGTAGAGCACTCAGTCTGAAGGACGAGTTGGGTATAGAGTTAATTCCATAACAATTATTAAACCATACTTGATGGTTTGGTAATACATACATACACACACACACATATATATATATATATATGAATGTGTGTTTGAAATACCATAGTAGTTAAGATAGTCAAACATTAACTGAATGAGCAATCAGTCCTCGTGAGTTGGGTGTAAATTTCCTTTTTCTTAGTAGGAAAGCAGTGACTTCGAAGTTACATTTATTATATATATTATATATTGCCAATATGTTATAATAAGTTCACAACTTTGTATAAGTTTGGATAAATGTAAGTACTGACATTTATAGCAAATCTTTCCTTTGAAGAGAAAAAAAAATGTTCATCTTGGAAATATTTCTCTCTTTAAATGTCAGTAACTCACATTTCCTCATAGCATACAAATTTATCTAAATTTACAAACTTTACTAAATGAATTTTCCAGACTGCAAAAGATTTGTGGAATCATAAGACAATCAGACAAAATGTCTTCCAGTATTTGTTCTGGTTCTTTATATTCTGAGTTCAAATTCTTCCAAGGTCACCTTTACCTTTTATATGCTTTGCAGCATAGAGTTATGCCCCTTTATGGACTGAGTTCAAATCCTGCAGAGGTTAACTTTGTCTTTCATCCTTACAGGGTCAATAAAATAAAGCACCAGTAATGTACTGAGGTAAATGCTGGTCTTGTGCCAAAAGTAGAAACAATTCTTTCCAGGGTTAATAAAATAAAGTACTAGTCAACTTGCCAATATGCAATGGGGATAACTTTACATGATAGAACACAAATCTTAAGTCAGTTCTGGGACTCGAACAACAGATGAAATAACATACCAAATACAGTGTTGTCATTACATCAATAATGTAGCACTCAATATTACTGCTAACACATACACACAAACATTGTGTCACACATTCAATTTTCTATTTCTATATCGTGTTCCAGACGCCAGGCTGAGGCCATACTGGGGCACTGCCAGTGATACACACACACACAGAGCCTTTTTCTCTCTATGAAATAAAGGAATAATTGTTTCTACTTTTGGCACAAGGCCAGCAATTACCCAGTGCATTACTGGTACTTTATTTTATCGACCCCGTAAGGATGAAAGGCAAAGTTAACCTCGGCGGGATTTGAGCTCAGACCATAAAGGGCCGTAACTCTTTGCTGCAAAGCATGGCGTCCGACCCTCTACCGATACTGCCAATCCGCCACTCTAAAGGAATAATGCTAAGGAAAAAGATATGGCTACCATATTTATTGGAGTTTAATATGCATCATTAACACACTACATAGTAGTGGAGACAATATCTATTTTAACTCATAACATCCTGTAATGATTTAGTTGAAAATATCTGAAAACAGGTTTGTTAATTCAAATATTTATAGTATATTTGGTAGTGGTCAGATTGTTGTGGAAATTTACAGTATCAGAAAGTAAAGACAAATTTTTAATGTGTTGCAGTCATAGATCTGTTTTGAGCTTTTAAAGAATGCTTTGTTAACCCTTTAGCATTTACATTATTCTATATATATATATACAATTGTATTATTGTGATAAAGGCTTTATCTTACATAATATCAAAATCTACGAGGTTTTGATGTTATTTATTTTGAGAACAATTCCTTAACTACAGTATCAGCAGCCAGTTACTGCCAGTTTGATCAGAAAGAGGTGAGAGAATTCTGGCCGGATATGGCTGGTTTAAATGCTAAAGGGTTAATGCAGTTTTATGTTGTACAAGACGTTGATAGTTCAGAAACGTGCTCAAGATTACTGCAGTTGAAGCTGTCTAATACATTATATAGACAATGATGTCATGGTAGTTAACTATTATTGATACAGACAATAGTGAAGTAAACTTGCTCAGTTTCAATAACAAGTCACTAGTAATCTAAATGGCAAATCACTAGTATTCTAAAACTGTGTATGAGTGAAAGCAAATGAAAGCAAATGTCTAAGCTTTAATTGAATTTGGGCAAATAGAAAATTTGATTGAAAGTGAAAACGATCAATTTGTTAAAATGTGCTTAATGTCATTACTTTACATCATTGCAGTGCTGTTGAAACTCACATGATTAAAACATTTTAAACCTCTCCAGTGTTTCATCACTTGTTTCTTACAAATGGTATTTTTGTTGGTTATCAGTGGAAAAATTGGTAGAGTTGTTAGAATGTCAGATAGAATACTTTGTGGTATTCATTCCAGCTCTCTACTCTGAAAGAGAGAAAGAGAGAGAGATATATAGAGAAGAAGAATCGACTCCAGTACTTGACTGGTACTTTTTTTTTTATCAATCTAGAATGGATGAAAAGCAAAGTTGACCTCAGCGGGATTTGAACGAATTCCACAAACTTCTATCCACCATTGTAACAACCCTGTGAATTCACCATTTTGAATATTAAAATTTCCAAAGATGTCCCTGTTTACTTTATATAGTAATCGTGGTAGTGTTAATGGTGGTGGTGTTAATGGTGGTGGTGTTAGTGGTGTTAATTATAGTAATATTGATGATGGCAGCAGATATACTCTTGGTAATTATGTGTGAGTGGGGGTTATAGTAAGGGGGTAGCGGTGGAGGTGATAGCAAGGGGGTAGCGGTTGTGTGTGTGTGTGGGGGGGGGGGGGGATAGTAAGACCAAGTGTTAGCAGTGGTAAAATAATATAGTAACAGTTAATAGAGATGACAATAATAGATATAATGTTGATGTTGGTAGTAATAGCAGTGTTAATAGTAGCAGTTGTTGTTGTTAAACCTAGGTCAACACGGACTGAGCAGACCTTTGATCAAAGGTATTCCCCATTTACGAGTCCTCCACCCACCCCATACAGCCATCGTGTTCTTGTGTGCAGGGAACTGGGACCACATTATCTAATGTGTCCTCTTTTAAGATGGTAGGGTATAATTTGAGATAGATTTGGCTGCTATTTCTAGCAGGTCAAGCGACTTCATAGAGGCTTCTGTGTTGGCTTCTATAGTGGTGGTAGTGCTGATAGTGATAGTGGTGGTGGTAATAGTGGCAGTAATGGTAGTGGTGGTGGTTATGAAAGAATTTAATAGCAGTGGTGGTGGTGGTGGTGGTAGTAGTGGTGGTAGTGGTGGTGCTAGTGGTAGTAGTAGTGGTGGTAATAGTGGCATTAATAGTAGTGGTGGAATTTAAAAGCAGTATAGTTGATGGTTATAGTTACAGTGGTGATAATAGTGGTGGTGGTGGGTGTAGTGGTGGTAGTGGTGATGCAGTGGTGATGGTGGTGGGGTGGTGGTGGGGGGTGGGTGGATTGTAGTGATAATGTTGGTGGTGATAATGGTAGTGGTGGTAGTTGTGATGATAGTTGTAATGGTGCATTACAGTGGTGGTGGTGGTGGTAGTTGTAATGATAGTGCTGGTGGTATTGGTGGCAGTGATGGGGATGATGATAATAATAATAACAATAATCCAGTAGTTGTAGTTGTTGTTGTTGATGTTATTGTTGAAGTAGATATAATTAAGAAATAATTGTTTCTACTTTTGGCACAAGGCCAGCAATTACGCAGTGCATTACTGGTACTTTATTTTATCGACCCCGTAAGGATGAAAGGCAAAGTTAATCTTGGCGGGATTTGAACTCAAAATGGAAAGGGCCGTAACTCTATGCTCAAAGCATGGTGTCTGACCCTCTACCGATACTGCCAATCTACCAATAATAAACAATAACGAGGCAATTAAATTAACCCTTTGAATCGTTCAAGGTTCATATTTTATCAATGACTCCCCTTTTCTTGGACATACACCACATGTCAATGTAGGGGTCAAATAAGGATTGCTTGATAGAAGTTAAGGGTTTCCTGTGGAATACAATAATTAAATAAACTTTTAAGGGTTTCATAGGAGATTATTTAGGGCTTGTTACAGTAGAGTTGTTACAGTTGTTGAAGTGATAAATTTGTTGACCCCTTCAATGGTGAGGGGTCAAAGGTCTTATGTCATCTGATCTCGGGCCCGGGGGTGGGGTGGGGTGGGGGTGTTAATGTCCCATGTATTACATGTATTGCTGACATTGTGTTGTGTCATTTGGCAAGACTGTTGGAACTGCCAGAGAACCCAGAGAGAGAAAGAGAGGGAGGGGGAGAGAATGATTGAGAGGGAGAGAGAGTGAGAGAGAGGGATTTTCGAAATACAGAAAAGAATGAAAGAGGAGGAGTACATGGAGAAGTGACTGTAAGAAGGAATTAAAAATGGAATTGCTACATGCCACATGTTTGAAAGATACCTCAGTTCAATAAAAATGAAATACCAGTAAAATATTTGGGTTTGTATGATCGACTTTCCTGCTCTCCTCCCCACAAATTGCTGATCTTGTGCCTGATTTAGAAATTATTCTGAAGTTTAAAGTTATTTCATTAAATGAAGCGTGTTTAGATGAGGAATGTGTGATGTCAGAATGAGTTTCCTCCACATCCAACTAATGTATCCTTTGCCCCTGGGTCCTGACTGACAGGCTGGAGAATATATTGACCCCGGAGGATGGCAAGGGAGATGTACTGGAACAGCCACTCAACAATTTTCAAATACTTTGAATATTAAAACACAAAAGCATTAATATTCCTGTTAGAAGTAGAAATATAGTGACAAAAGGGTTAATATTTTTTTTTAGAAATATGGTGAGTAAAGGGTTATGTTAGAAGTATGGTGAGAAAAGGGTTATGTTAGAAATATGGTGAGAAAAGGGTTATGTTAGAAATATGGTGAGAAAAGAATTATTTTAGAAATATGGTGAGAAAAGGGTTATTTTAGAAATATGGTGAGAAAAGGGTTATATTAGAAATATGGTGAGAAAAGGGTTATTTTAGAAATATGGTAAGAAAAGTGTTATGTTAGAAATATGGTGAGAAAAGAATTATTTTAGAAATATGGTGAGAAAAGGGTTATTTTAGAAATATGGTGCGAAAAGGGTTATATTAGAAATATGGTGAGAAAAGGGTTATTTTAGAAATATGGTGACAAATGGGTTATGTTAGAAATATGGTGACAAAAGGGTTATTTTAGAAATATGGTGATAAAAATGTTATGTTAGAAACATGGTGACAAAAGAGTTAATATTTATTTTAGAAATATAATGACAAAAGGGTTGTTAGAAATATGGTGAGAAAAGGGTTATGTTAGCAATATGGGGACAAAAGGGTTAATATTTATTTTAGAATTATAGTGACGAAAGGGTTAATTTATGTTAGAAGTATGGAGACAAAAGGGTTATGTTAGAAATATGGTGATAAAAGGGTTAATTTAATAACTCTGTAATCACAATGGAGCTTTATTTAATAAGAGTAAAAGTGATATTTTAAAGAATAAAGAAATTATTATTAGTGAATAGAAAGGAATTATTAGTGATAAGCCTGACAAAGTTTATTGGTTGCTGGTTTTAAGAGAATCCTTATCAGCAATAACCACAAGGTACTTTTATAGTTAATATGTCAGCATGTTATGTTTTCATACAGGAATTTTAGCTGGATTTTGTCAGGAGTATTATATGTCTTATTTTTAGTTATTGTTTTGGTTTTGTTTTTGTGTAATATTTTATGGTTAATCTTTTTTTTTTTAAAAGTTTCTTTCAAGGGAAATAACTCCATATTTTGTTGTAATATTCCAGTTGAATTCAACTCAGTTCAGACCAGACCTGACTAAGTCTTTAATAATAAAACTTCTTAGGATAATGGTAATGATTAGATAACTACCAGATGTACTACTACTACTACTACTACTACTACTACTGCTACTACCACCATCACCACTACTATCACCCACCACCGCTACTACCACCACTACTACTACCACTACCGCCACGACTACTACCGCCATCACCACCACCACCACTACTACTACCACCACCACTACCACCAGACACTCCGCATATCAACACTGCTATCATCAATACCTAGAATAGCTTTGATCATAAATTTGTTTGATCAAGTTTCAACCAGATCAAAACAATAACATCAATACACCACCATAACTACCACCACCACCACCACCACCACAACTACTATTACTGGCACCACCACCATAACTACTATTACTGGCACCACCACCACCACCACCACCATAACTATCATTACCAGCACCACCACCACGGCAACTACCATCGCCACCCCCATAACTACCATTGCCACCACCATAACTACCACCACCACCATGACTACCATTGCCACCACCACCATCATAACTACCATTACAACCCCCATTATAACTACCATCACCACCCCCACCATAACTATCATTATCACCATAACTATTATTGCTACAACCACTACCATAGCTACCATTACCACCACCACCCGACACCACCACCATCATAACTACCATTACCACCACCACCCGACACCACCACCATCATAACTACCATTACCACCACCACCCGACACCACCACCACTATCATAACTACCATTACCACCACCACCCGACACCACCACCACCATCATAACTACCATTACCACCACCACCCGACACCACCACCATCATAACTACCATTACCAATTTCACCACCACCACTATCGACACAACCACCACCACCACCTCTGCCACTACCAAAACCATCCTTCCAACCAGTGCCACCACCACCACCACCTATATGACTTTAATAATGATGATGATGATGATAGTGATTGGTGTAATTTGTGCTTCAATTTTATTTTATCAACTCTGGAAAGATGAAAGGCAAAGTTGACCATTGTTGAAAAATGACCACAGAATGGAGAAGGGATTAACTTAATACCACAAAGTATTTTGTCCACGACTCTAACAACCCTTCTAATCCCCCACACTGATCTTTATATAATTACTTCTACATTTGGCACAAGGCCAACAATTTTAGGGGAGGAGAAAGTTGATTAAATTGATCCCAGTATATTACTGGTGTTTTCTATAACTAACCACTTTACATCATGTACTGAGTGTGTGTGAGTTTTTGTGGAGTGAGAAACTCATAGTTTTCATTAAGACATCCCTCTAAGAGAAGGTCACTCTGATATAAAACCTGCGACGTCATTTGCATCCAATGATGTAGACAAGTTCTACTTTTTGGGTAAATACTTTTGATGTTCAGAGAGTGGGATTGGCCCCATGTAAAGCCTTTCCTCACTGAAAAAAGCTTCAAGCAAAGGCATCGCTTGATATGTGACATTTTTTGTGATTCATGGTATTGCTGGCCACAGGCAAGTCCCTACCAGGAGTAAAGAGCCATGTCTGTGATACTCATGCTTAAGTATCAAGCGACGGCATTACTTGAAATCAAGTTGTAGCCATCACACACACACACACACACACACACACACACACACACACACACACACACACACACACACACACACACACACACACACACACATATATATATATATATATATGAACATACACAAAGAAGCATCTGTTCAATTATAGGAGATATAATACCACCAGAGTGAAAATAGAATAGTCTGTACATTTTAAATTATCCTTTTAATTTTTATGTATTTTCCATTCCGTTCATAGATAATATGATTTTCACTCCAGTGGTATTATATCCCCTATGATTGAGCACTTTACACAATAATTTCATTATACATGGAGGTACATGGCTTAGTGGTTAGAGCATTGGCCTTGCAATCGAAAGGTTGTGAGTTCAATTCTTAGACCGGGTGATGTGTTGTTTCCTTGAGCAAGACACTTTATTTCACATTGCTCCAGTTTACTCAGCTGTAGAAATGAGATGATAGGGACAGGGGTCCCTATCATTCCACTGCAAAGTGGTCGTGGAGGTGCCACGGCAAAAAAGCACCCAGCACTCACTGTAAATGAGGTTGGTGTTAGGAAGGGCATCCAGCTGTAGAAATCAAGCCAGCATCAGTTTCCGTCCCACCTTTGCAAGCAGGGAAAAAGCGGACGTAAAATGAAATGATGATGATGATGATTACATGCTTCTTTGTGTATTTTTCTCTATATATTATCTTATAAAGAGCCTGGTATTTATTCCTTGAGCTCATTAAATTATAGGGTTCCAATCCCACCAAGGTTACCTTTGTCTTTCCTCCTTATGGGGTCGATAAAATAAAGCACCAGTAATACACTGGGGTAATTGCTGGCCTTGTGCCAAAAGTAGAAACAATTAAATTATAGGGGATTAATGTGAGTTTTTAATATATATATATATATCTATATATACACACACATACATACATGTACAAGTATATGTATGTGTGTGTATATATATATATATATATATATATATACACATGCATACATATACTTGTACATGTATGTATGTGTGTGTATATATATATATGCATATATGCTTTTCTCTGTCTATTTTCTCTGCTTTAATTTTTAATATCAGTATATCTCACTCTTTGAGTAATTTCGTTTCACGTAGCAACCTTAAAAAGTACTTAAACTAAAATAGTACATCCTACATAATATTTAGCAGTTTCTCTTAAACTACTCTTGCCATTCATTTGAAAAGCTCTTTTGTGTGTGTATGTATGTGTGTGTGTGTGTGAGAGAGAAAGAGAGAGAGAGAGAGAGAGAGAGAGAGAGAGAGAGAGAGAGAGAGAGAGAATAGGATTGACAGAAACAATATATGAAGCCACAAGAGTAGGTGTACAAAACTGAGTGAAGAGACAAAAATAAAGTAGAAATATATATATATATGGTAAAATTGAAACACAAAGAGAAATAAAATAGAGTTAAAATTTAAAATAAAATTTAAATTTAAACAGGAGATTAGCAGGTGTAATACTCATATATAAATATATGCCTATATATATATATATATATATATATATATATATATATATATATATTATATATACATATATAAATGTCTATCTCTCTCTCTCTCTATATATATATATATATACATACGCACATATATATATATATATATATGTGTACATATATACCTATGTGTATGTCATCATATATGTATGTGTGAGTGTAGCATGTGGGTTTGGTTGGGTGCATGGTTTAAACCTTATATTTGGAAATAATATTCAATGCTGTTTTTAAGTATACTTTAAAACACCAGATTTTGTAATATGAGAGACAAAGAAAACAATAACAGCAGCAATAACAGCAACAACAACAATATTAAAGAAAATATTTCACTTTTATTACTTTTATATTTTTAAAAGAATATACTTCAGTTTTTTTAAGAGGGATTTAAAGAATGTTTTCTATAGAAGATTCTTAAAATAATGCAAAATACCCTTCTTCCAAACAATCACTCCACCCACCCCTTAAAAATACAAAGAAAATTTTAAATAAATCCCTAAACTGATATTTTCAAGTAAATGTAATTTTAGATTTTTGTGAAACATTCTGACCCTTGCTTCTTATATATCTATGACTACACATAGAAGTTCTTGAATAAAAACCAACTTAACCCTTTAGTTACCAACCTGACCAAAACCATCTCTGGTTCTATGAAATAAAACCACCCATTTTAAAGGTTTCCAATTTAAATTGAAATCTTCCAGCATAATTTTATATAAGAACCTTACATTAATTTACTATCTTAGAAATGAAATAATTGATAATTTTAGGAAATCCCTCAAAATTCTTTATTAATTAATTGAAATAGGGTGTTCCTATTTAAATTAAAATCTTCCAAAATAATTTTAAATACAAACCTTACATTAAGTTACTATCTTATCAACCCGGCCAAAACCAGCTCTGGTTCTATGAAATAAAACCACCCATTTTAAAGGTTTCCAATTTAAATTGAAATCTTCCAGCATAATTTTATATAAGAACCTTACATTAATTTACTATCTTAGAAATGAAATAATTGATAATTTTAGGAAATCCCTCAAAATTCTTTATTAATTAATTGAAATAGGGTGTTCCTATTTAAATTAAAATCTTCCAAAATAATTTTAAATACAAACCTTACATTAAGTTACTATCTTATCAACCCGGCCAAAACCAGCTCTGGTTCTATGAAATAAAACCACCCATTTTAAAGGTTTCCAATTTAAATTGAAATCTTCCAGCATAATTTTATATAAGAACCTTACATTAATTTACTATCTTAGAAATGAAATAATTGATAATTTTAGGAAATCCCTCAAAATTCTTTATTAATTAATTGAAATAGGGTGTTCCTATTTAAATTAAAATCTTCCAAAATAATTTTAAATACAAACCTTACATTAAGTTACTATCTTATCAACCCGGCCAAAACCAGCTCTGGTTCTATGAAATAAAACCACCCATTTTAAAGGTTTCCAATTTAAATTGAAATCTTCCAGCATAATTTTATATAAGAACCTTACATTAATTTACTATCTTAGAAATGAAATAATTGATAATTTTAGGAAATCCCTCAAAATTCTTTATTAATTAATTGAAATAGGGTGTTCCTATTTAAATTAAAATCTTCCAAAATAATTTTAAATACAAACCTTACATTAAGTTACTATCTTATCAACCCGGCCAAAACCAGCTCTGGTTCTATGAAATAAAACCACCCATTTTAAAGGTTTCCAATTCAAATTAGGAAACTTCACCTTGAAACTTTTCTCATGTTATATCTTTGATGCAGAGTAAATGACTCTGAAGATCTGTCCTCTATTAAGATTATATAACTTGTGAACATTCAAGCAGTGAGGAATCCTAACTGGTTGGCTTCTTTCTCTCACTCTAATTACCATCCAAAACTCTGTTCACACTAAATCAGTCATAGGCAAACTGCATTCTGTGAGCTACAATGCAGCCTATTTGCCGTTCTGAATGACACTTCATTTCAAAATGGCCTTAAATTTTTTAGTAGTGCGGCCCACCTTATGATGAGCCACATCCTATGTGGCCCACTGCTCAAAAAAGGTTGCCGATACCAGCTCTAAACTATGATCCAACCAACACAGAGCTATGAATATTATTTTGTATCTATTTCTAGCAGGCTGAGTGACCACATAGAGGTTCTCTCATTGACCCATGTACTACCTACCTATGATCTGTTGTGTGTATGTGATGTGTGTGTGTGTGTGTGCGTGTGTGTGCGTGTGTGTGTGCGTGCGTGCATGCGTGTATGTGTGTGCATGTGCGTGTGTAATGTTTGGTATCAACTCAGAAAAAAACTGTTACATGAGTGTTGTTGAGTTGAGAAAATGATTGAGCATCAAAATCAAAATAATTTTCTGGTGAATAGAGTTGAAAAGAATACGGCCATTAACCTATAATGATGTACGCAGAACATCAGAGAACTGATATTAAATAGATGTAAATAGAAACAAATAAAAAACTAAAACAAAATAACCAAAATAACAAAATACTAAAAGATCAATCAGTTTTACTGCGGAAACAATAATAACCAAAAAATAAAAAAAAATAAATCTATAATTTTCTTTTTGATTAATGATCATTTTACAATTGAATGCTGTCTAAATTTGCACCTTGATCTGCTCTGATCATTGCTTCATTTGAAGAAAAACACTAAAATAATAAGGAAAAACCTGTATAATTTAACCTGTTGCACTTTTAACAATTTTCTTTTGTGCTTTTATCTCTATATTCTATAGGTCTGTTGCCTATATATTTGCGGCTTAATTGTTTTATTTTTCAGACAAATATATTTTATTTTGTTGTACCTGGGAAATTACAAGTTGTACGTATTTTATTTTGTATTATTTTATTATATTTTATTGTATTTTATTGTATTTTATTGTATTTTATTCGTTTAGAGTTATCTTGAAGAAATAATGATTTCTTAATTAGGAAAGAAAGCTTTAAGCAAGTATATTTATGTATCTAATTGAGAAATACATCGCAACATTTGCAGTAGGATAATATATAAAAATAAAAATGAAAATAAAAATAAAAATAAAAATAAAAATAAAAATAAAAATAAATAAAATAAAATAAAATAAAATAAAAATGTGATTTAGGAAATTGGAAGTCTCATTCCTCACTTACTTGACTTTTTTTATTTCTCACTTGAATAATTATTGTAGTAATGAATTACTAATGAGCCATAATGATTTGTGAGTAAGTAGAGTATAGTAGTAAGGTTGATAATTGAAGGTAATGATAGAAGGTAATGATAGAAGGTAATGATAGAGAAAGGATAGAGAAACTATTTAGAGATGTGTGAAGTAATGGATGTTGTTGTGACATTATATAACATCACTATAGTAGAGTATAATAGGAAGGTTGATGATAGAAGGTAATGATAGAGAAACTATTTAGAGATGTATGTAGTAATGGATGTTATGGTGACACTATATAACATCACTATAGTAGAGTATAATAATGAAATTACTGTGTACAGTGCTTAGGTGCACTACAACTCATCAAAGGTGCATGTATAGTACATAGAATAATGTAGAAATGTCAGGAAAGTGTGTGTGTGTGTGTGTGTGTGTGTGTGTATGGAGGGGGGATATCTGGCGTAGTGTCAGTGAATTTCAGGAAGCATCAAGGTTTTAAAGGATGCAGTATCTCAGCAGCTAACAACTGATGCAGCTAGTTTGTTCCATGCTTCAGTGTGAAAAAATATTTCCGAAAGTCATGGGAGCTGTGCCGGTATTAAAGTAATGATATAGAAACTATTTAAAATGGTTGACTTTATTTCATAGAACCAGAGCTGGTTTTGGCCAGGTTGCTAACTAAACGGTTAATCACATATTAATGGTGAAATAGCTATGACAAGAAACATCTTCTATTAAACCACCATAACTGTCGTGGATTGGCAGTATCGGCAGAGGGTCGGACGCCATGCTTTGCAGCACAGTTACGTCCCTTTACGGACTGAGTTCAAATCCTGCCGAGGTTAACTTTGCCTTTCATCCTTACGGGGTTGATAAAATAAAGTACCAGTAATACACTGGGATAATTGCTGGCCTTGTGCCAAAAGTAGAAACAATTATTTTCACTACTACAATCCTCATAAATATACCAATATGAACCAATGAGGAAGCCTCTACATGGTCACATGACTTGTCAGAATAAAATATTCAAAAACATTTCATAAATTATTGCTGCCCCTTGTAATCTTTTTCATGAGGTTTAATGCCATAAGATTAGTCCTTATTTCATTAACCCTTTAGTTACCAACCCAGCCCAAACCATCTCTAGTTCTATGAAATAAAACCACCCATTTTAAAGGTTTCCAATTTAAATTAAAATCTTCCAACATAATTTTATATAAGAATCTTACATTAAGTTACTATCTTAGTAATGAAATAATAATGTTAGAAAATCCTTCAAAATTCTTCATTAATTAATTAATTAAAATAGAGTATATTTAATTAAAAATGCAGTCACGAAAGGGTTAACCTGTGTCATCCTGTCTTCTTCAGCCACAGTTTCCATCCTCTTTAAGTACTCAACACTTCATTATGTAGCTTGTATACTCCATATGGATCACATGTCCATACCAGTGCAGCAATTGTTTTCTTTCACATTGGATCTGATCCCTCTTTTATATGCATCTTTTTTTTTTAATTTCTCCTCCAAAGTCATTCATGTACAATAACATTACACATCCAGTGGAGCAGACGTCATTTCTGTTTAACCTTTACAGATCGTCTGTGTTCAGGGAAAATGTCTCACTGTTTCACTAACATGCAGCATTGCACTTTCTGTACAAACATCATATAATTTACTCTTCACTCTCAGATAAATACACACATACGTACACAGACACACACACACACAGATGCAGACTCATACACAGACAGACATACATACATAGACACAGTCAGACATACACACAGACACACATACACAGACACATATGCAGAGACACACATACACAGACACACACCTATACATACACACAGATAGACAGACACACACACAGGCACACATACTCACAGACACACATACACACACACGTACACTCACAGATACATACATACACAGACACATACACACACAGACACATACACACAGACATACATACAGACACATACACACAGACATACATACACAGACACAGACACACACAGACACACACACACAGACACATACGCACACACCATAACAGTGTATATATTTAGATAATCAGTATATTCTATACAATATGCTATTTAATAGTGTTAAATTAAATATTTGTATTAATGTCTTCTTCAGCAAAACTTATAGGAAACACTCGTAATTTTGTGTTGCAATGTTTATTAGAAATTTTAGCTTGATTGAGGTTAAATGAAACGATAAACGAGAGATACAAATAGCTTTAGATTAATGAGTTTTAAACTTCGTTATCGTCAGGTGGGGCTTATTACTGACGACGACAGTTCTAGACATTTAGAGTATTGTAAATTATAAAGACATTTTTGGTGGTGGTATTGTATTATGGCGGTTATAAGAGGGAGAGAGGGGGATAGAGATGAGGGGAGAGTGAGAGAGGGGTAGATAGATAGAGAGGGAGATAGGAGAGAGAGAGAGAATGTGAGAGAGAGACAGAGAGAGGGAGAGGACGTGGAAGGAGAATAAAAGAGAGAGAGAGAGAGGGAGAGAGAGAGGGGGAGAGAGAAATTGATGTTTCAAAGAATGTTTTGTTCTTTTTTTCTATCTCAAAATAAAATTGCAACAAAACAACAACAGCAATAACAACAATATTAACAACAACAACAACAACAACATCAACAATAACAGCAACAATAGCAACAACAACACTAACAACAATAACAGCAACAACAACAACAACAACAACAACAACAACAGCAATAACAATAACACCAGCAACGATAACACCAGCAACTATAACAACAACAGCAAACAATAACAACAGCAACAGCAACAGCAACAAAAACAACAACAGCAATAACAGCAACAACAACAGTAACAACAACAACAACACCACTATGTAAAAAAATAAACCAAGAAATATACAAACAAACAAACATATAAAAAAACATAAAAATAAATGAAGTTGAAAAGATGTTTTTAAAAGAAAATTTGGTCAAGAGGCAATTTAAATAAATCAAAAATTTCTTTGTTTAGATTAAGTATGTAAAGCAGATAATGTGCTGGCAGGGAAATCAAATTAAAATGGAAAGTTTATTGTAAACCAAAGAAACAAAATATAGGATAAAGGTAAAAAAAAAAGGAAAAAGCAAAATAAGAAAATAAAAATATATAATAGTAAAATTTAAATCCAAAACAATGTGTGTGTGTGTGTGTGTATATATATATATATATATATATATATATATATATATATATATATTGGTTGTCAAGTATGACATTTGTAGAAATTTGTTTTTTAAAAATAAATTTCTACAAATTTCATACTTGACGACCCAAGATATATGTATGTCTAGATATATATACTTATATATATATACATACACATATATATACATACATATATACCAACACACACACACACACACATATATATATATATATATATAATCAGAAAACAAGACAAGCAAAAACACTATTTAGAAAAACCAAACAAATTTTAAGCTTGTTAACTAATTGGGTTTCTTTCCTTGTCATTTTCTCTCTCTGTCTTTGTCCCTCTCTCTCTCTCTCTCTCTCATTCCTCTCTCTCTACCATCCCTCTCTCTCTCTCTCATTCCTCTCTCTCTCTATCATCGCTCTCTCCCTCTCTCATTCCTCTCTCTCTACCATCTCTCTCTCTCTTGTCTCTTTCTCATCTCTCTCTCCTATATATATCTCTCTCCCATCTCTCTCTCCTATATATCTCTCTCTCTCCCATCTTTCTCTCTCTCATCTCTCTCTCCTATCTCTCTTTCCCATCTCTCTCTCCCTCTCTCTCTTTCTCCCATCTCTCTCTGAGAAACCATATTGTTCTGTCTTTCTCACTTTGTCTCTCTCCCATTCCTCTCTCTCAACACCCCTCTCTCTCTCCCCGTCACTTCATCTCTCTCTCTCTCTCTCTCTCTCAGATACCATATTCTTCTTCAACGTACATACTTTTATGTACTTTATAGAGTTAAGTGATTTTTCTAGTTGAGCATGCAATTTTACATATATACATACATGTATCATCATCATCATCATCATCATTTTACGTCCACAGGAACAAGCCGAAGCTGAAGCATATAGACAATATGCCCCCACACCCTCCCACTGCAAAGTGGTCATGGAGGTGCCACGGCAAAAAAGCACCCAGCCCACACTGTATATGAGGTTGGTGTTAGGAAGGGCATCCAGCTGTAGAAATCAAGCCAGAATGAGTTCCTGTATGAGCAAGTCAAGGTCAGCCGACTGGACACTGCCCACAACAGGACAACCTGTCTAACCCATGTTAGCGTGGAAGAATGGACGTAAAATGATGATGATGATATATATATATATATATATATACATGTATTTTTATATATATATATATGTATTTAAATATATATATACATATATATGTATAAATTCTACTCTCTCCAATGCTGCCTTGAGCATTACATTATCTGCATAATGTGGAAAATATTACATCAGCATTGCCCAAATGATGTTGGCATCATCTTCAAAATACACCTCAGGCTTGGGCCCCATGCTATCTGCCCACAATAAAAATCAAACACGCATCTCATAACAACATCACAATACAACTATTTCACCTCAATTGCTACTGCTCTCTTTAACATTACATACATCAAAACACATTAAAACAGAAACAGACCCCTTAAAATTCAAAAAGTCTTTTGACAAATTCCTCCAAGAAATCCCAAATAAATCTCCTACACCTGGATATGTCTTCGCAAATAGTAACTCTCTACTTGAGTAGGCCATGGTGTCCAAATCCTGATTTGAAAGACATGGCCTGGGCCAATACTGGCCTAAACCTATCAAAGTTAAATATATATATATAAATGTAATTTGAGTTTTTCTAATATTAATAATAATATTTGATTCGTTGGCAATTATGTAAACAGCCTCTTTTTAAGCCACGACAGTAGAACAAACCTGTCATTCTTGCTCTTGTGTTGCCATGCCAACACAAGAGCAAGAATGACGAGGTCATTCTACTAACATGACTTAAAAAGACTGTTACATAATTGCAAACAAATCGAATATTATTATTAATATTCGAAAAACTCAAATTACATTTATTGTATTCAGCCTTGTAGAGCGCTAAACTATTTGTTATATATATATACACACATATATATATACACATATACATATATATATCATCACTATCATCATCATCATCATCATCATCACCATTTAACATCCATGTGTATATATATTCATACACATATATAACTATATATATATACATACATATACATATATATCATCACTATCATCATCATCACCATTTAACGTCCATGTGTATATATATATATATATATATATATATGTCTTGTTAGATTTATTTATACATTATTTTGTATTTTGAATTCATTAAAAATATAATGAAGGATTTTCTTCCAATTAACTGACAATAAATAGATAATGAAATAACAACAACAACAACTACAACAACAACAACTACAACAACAACAACTACAACTACAACAACAAATGTAGTGTTTATAAACATAGAATAAAAAACATAATGGAAATTTGGAAAAGAAGACAGATTCTTTTAACCTACTTTTATTTATCTCATACATGTACGTGTGTATAACAGTGTGTGTGTGTGTAAGTGTATGAATATATGAGTGTGTGTGTATATGTATATGATTGTGTGTGGATATGTATGAATATGTGTGTGTATGTGTATGTATATATGTGTGAATGTGCATGTATGTATTCATACATTTTCAGGTGTTTTTTCTGATTGAGTTTGTCTTTGTATATATATATATATATATATATATATATATACATACACACATTCATATGTTGCACTTGCATGTAAATGTGTGTATATAAATACACACATACATATATATATCATCAGATATAACATTTGTTTGCGTTACATATACTATGTTTGTGCATGTGTGATAATATATTATATATATATATATATATATATATATATATATATATATATATATACACAACATCATATATACACACATGTAATACATGCATACATATATTTATGTGTACATGCATATGTGTGTCTGTATGCAGGTGTTTCTTAATGTGTGAAGTACACACACAGACATACTCACATACACACATACACACATAGCTACTCACATATTTATATGTAGGAAAATGTGCAACCAGTATTTCTTTATATTTTTCATTATGTTTGTTGTTATGGTTTTTATGCTATGTTATTTATTTAATATATATATACATTATATCTATTGTATAACATTTACCCTTAATCCATCTGTTATTTATAACAGTAGACATTTTTTTCTTTTTCTTTCTCCATTCTCTCTTTTTTCCTTAACAAACTGATATTTATTTTTATTTTCTCATAATTATTATTAACATATCGAACATGTTTATAAATATTTGATAAATGGTAATAGGAAAGTGTTGATTTTGTTTTTGTTTTTATTCATTTCAGGGTGGAAACCATCCAAATAGGTGAATATTCAACAAGAAAGGATGGTATAGTTATTATATAGATTGTAGTTATTAATGCAAGTTGGTTGGATATGAGAAATTCATTAGCAATCATTGTCGTAGTCATAGTTGTCGATATTAACTTCAAAATGTGTTTGAGCCTAGTACTGAATTTATCTATTTGATAAGCCGATCAATGTTTGAGCAACAGTTTTAAATTGAAAATATAGTTGAGCCTAGTATTGAAATTATTCCTTTATACCTAGGAGATCAGATTAGCATGGGAGGAGGGTGTTCCGAGGCCATAGTATCTAGAATAAGGACGGGTTGGAAGAAGTTTAGGGAGCTGCTTCCTCTGTTGACGAAGAAGGGTTTCTCCCTGCGTACCAAAGGCCGGTTGTATGATGCCTGTGTGAGGAGCGTGATGCTGCATGGTAGTGAGACATGGCCAGCAACTGCAGAGGATATGCGACGGCTGGAGAGAAATGAGGCAAGCATGCTCCGTTGGATGTGCAGTGTAAATGTGCGTGAACGACCCAGCATAAATGTGTGAGAGAGAAACTGTGTCTGAGAGGGATGGAATGTAGTGTACGGGAGAGGAGATTGAGGTGGTATGGACATGTGATGCGCATGGGGGATGACCGATGGGTGAAGAAGTACCAGGAATTGCCAGTTGAAGGAAGACGTGGTAGAGGTAGACCACGAAAAACATGGGCGGAGGTGGTGAGAACAGACCTCAGATCATTGAAGCTCACGGTGGAGATGACGAGGGACTGTGACGAGTGGAGAGATGCTGTGCTGAATAAGACCCGTCCCACCCTTGCAAGCAGGGAAAAGCGGACGTAAAATGATGATGATGATGATGATGATGATCAATATTTGAGCAACTGTATTAACTTGAAAATATATTTGAGCCTAGTATTGTATTTATCTATTTGATATGTCCATCAATGTTTGAGCAACCGAATTAACTTCAAAATATATTTGAGCCTAGTACTGAATTTATCTATTTGATAAGCCCATCAATATTTGAGCAACTTCAAAATATATTTGAGTCTAGTACTGTATTTATTTATTTGACTATATACACATTACAGGGCTAATAATGTAGTGTGTATAGTTGGTCTTTTCAATGTTTGGCTGATGTAGAAATATATCAACCTGTTGCAACATGCCTTTAGATGATGTGTGTGTATATATATATAGATGATATATAGATATATAGGTGCAGATGATGTATATATAGATAGATACAGATGATGTAATTGAATATGTATATATATATATATATATATATATATATAAATAGATATAGATGATGTATATGTATAAACAGATTGATACAGATGATGTAAATGAATATGTATATATATATATCATCATCATCATCATCATCATATATATATATATATATATATATATATAGAGAGAGAGAGATGATATATATATATATGGTAGCGTGGAAAAATGGATGTTAAACAGTGACAATGATATATAATGGGGAGTTTAGATAGATTTGTTGACACACATCTACATCATCTATATATATATCATCATCATCATCATCGTTTAACGTCCATCTTCCATGCTTGCATGGGTTTGGACGGGAGTTTTCCCACTTAAGTGGTTGTCTCGCTCGCATAGGACTGTCTGGCGGGTTTTCTACGGCTGGATGCCCTTCCTAACACCAACCACATTTACAGTATGGAACTGGGAGGTTTTTACCGTGTTACCTACACGGCCACATTACAGCGTGGACTGTGTGTTTTTTTTTCGTGACACCTACACGACCTCATTTGTTTCGGACTGGATGTTGTGGTACCAACATAACTTTACATTGAAAGGGGTGGTGTGGATGGGGTGGGGGTAGTGGGACAGGGGTGTATTTTGTTAGAGATGCCTACTGACTGTAGTAGGTTTCACTTTGTACTTAGGTAAGGCGGGTCTTCTGTATTACTGTGTAGCGCCAAAGATCTTGGTCCAGTGACATTATCTTGGAGAGGTGTAAGTGTGTGAGGTCGGAATTTATCAAATCGTCCCAGGTTTTTCTGGGTCTGCCTACTCCGTGGCTACCGTCTATTTTTTTGGCCCTGCACTTTTTTATACAGCTGTCGTCTTTCATGTGCATCACGTGACCATACCAACGTAGTCTTCTCTCGAGTAAACAACATCTGATCCCTCTTATTTCTAATTTTTCCCTTAGTTCGTTTATGCTTTGCTGTTCACGTATATTACTATTACACATCCAGCGGAGCATGCAAGCTTCATTCCTCTCCAGTCTGCGTATATCCTCTGCACACAATGCCCAGGTCTCACTGCCATGTAACATTGCTGTTCGTATGCAGGCATCATACAGCCTACCTTTCATTTTTAGAGAGAACCCTTTAGCGGCTAATAGTGGTATAAGCTCTCTATATATATGTGTGTGTGTGTATATATATGTGTGTATATGTGTATATGTATATATATATATATATATATATATATATATATATATATATATATAAAAGCTGCTGTGTGTTGAAATGGTAGAATGGTAGTATTGACAAGTGTATATATATTATATATATATATATATATATATATACACACAAACATTTAACCATTTAACTATTGTTCATTCATTCATTAACATTTGCATGATTATACTAATTTCTGAGAAATGGAACATTTGCTCTGATCATTTTTCCGATATGGAAGAACAACGGGAAAACAAACAAACAAACCAAAATTGCCAGAATAAAACAGTTCTATATGATAGAAATGCTAAATAATTTCTGGAACTATGGAAGCATATAATGGCAGTTTGTAATTTTAGATTTAATAGCTTGAGGTAGATGAAGAATGAGTCTCACGTGGATAAAGCTACCATGAGTAAAATTATAGCAATAATTTGATACATCTCTTTTGTTACTGTCAGATAAATTGAGGGTATAACTGGCATGTGGAATTAAGTATTCTTCCCATCAATACATCTGTAATATACTCCATTGTGTCATGTATAAAACTCCATAAACATATGTTAAAGTTGTTACTTTAATACTTAAAGTCACTCACACATTTCACACCCTTACATAATAGAGATGAAGAGATAACATACATACATATATATATACATACATTCATACATACATGCATAGTATGTATGTATGCATGTGTGTATGTATGCATGAGTGTATGTATGCATGTGTGTATGTATGTATATATGTATGTATGTATATATGAGATGACCCCTTGGCTTTTGTCAAGGCAGAATTCTAGGAGAAGGAAAACTCTGATATAACACCTGCAACCCTGATGGTATCCAATGATGTTGACTTGTTCTTCTTTTTGGTAAATATCATCTTGGTTAAGAGAGTGGGACTGGCTTTGTGCAGTGCCTTTGCTCACTATAAAAGCTTCACGGCACCGGCATTGCTTTATATCTGGAGATCTCTCTGCACTTGTCGTCACATGGTACCATGGGCCCAGCACTATGTGTCAGTAATTGTCACAAGTGTAGTGTTTGTACCAGAGTTTTCAAGTCGCTGGCTGGACTAAAAAGTCACACTCGTTCAGCGCATAGGTAGGGGTTCTCCTACATGGATATAAAGTAGTGGCCGTACTCGAAAACGAGTTGGCAGCCACCATGTATATATGTATGTGTGTGTATGTATGTATGTGTGTATGTATGCATGTGTGTATGCATGTGTATAGCTATGTATGTGTGTATGTATATGTGTGTATGTGTGTATGTATATGTGTGTGTATGTGTGCGTGTGTATGTGTGTATGTACATGTGTATGTATGGATGTATGTATGCATGTATGTGTGCGTGTATGTATGCATATGTGTATGTATGTATGAGTGTAGGTATGTATGTGTGTGTATGTATGTACATCATCATCATCATCATCATTTCATTTTACGTCTGCTTTTTCCCTGCTTGCAAGGGTGGGACGGGAACTGATGCTGGTTTGATTTCTACAGCTGGATGCCCTTCCTAACACCAACCTCATTTACAGTGAGTGCTGGGTGCTTTTTTGCCGTGGAACCTCCACGACCACTTTGCAGTGGAATGATAGGGACCCCAGTCCCTATCATTTCATTTCTACAGCTGAGTAAACTGGAGCAATGTGAAATAAAGTGTCTTGCTCAAGGAAACAACACATCATCCGGTCTGAGAATGTATGTATGTATATGTGTATGTATGTGTATACGTATGTATGTATATATATGCGAGAATAATACATGTTTATTATTGTTCACATTGATCGATCTACAAGACCCCAGACCTCATTCTCTTGCCAAGTGGGGTGGACCTCGTTAAATTGGATCAAGGAAAGTTCTGTTTCCATTGGTCCTTCCATTGCTGATACTATCTACTGGTCACAACTCCTGGCACTAAGCCACGTGGTTTAATAGTTATTATACATTAACATATCATATATACCCTCATATATACACCTATAATGATAATATAATTGTTTCTACTTTTGGCACAAGGCCAGCAATTACCCCAGTACATTACTGGTACTTTATTTTATCAACCCCGTAAGGATGAAAGGCAAAGTTAACCTTGGCGGGATTTGAACTCAGACCATAAAGGGACGTAACTCTTCTGAGTTCAAATCCTGCCGAGGTTAACTTTACCTTTCATCCTTACGGGGTTGATAAAATAAAGTACCAGTCACGCACTGGGGTCGATTTAATCGACTTTCCTCTCCCCCCAAAATTACTGGCTTTGTGCATATATAAGAAACCATAATTATTATTATATACATAAAAAAAAGGGCGGGGGATTGGCAGTATTGGTAGAAGGTCGGACGCCATGCTTTGACACAAAGAGTTACGGCCCTTTACGGTCTGCGTTCAAATCCTGCCAAGGTTAACTTTGCCGTTCATCCTTACGGGGTTGATAAAATAAAGTACCAGTAATGCACTGGGATAATTGTGCCAAAAGTAGAAACAATTATTATTATTATTATTATTAGGGCAGTGGATTGGCAGTATCGGTAGAGGGTCGGATGCCATGCTTTGCAGCAAAGAGTTACGGCCCTTTATGGTCTGATTTCAAATCCCTCCGAAGTTAACTTTGCCTTTCATCCTTACGGGGGTCGATAAAATAAAGTACCAGTAATACACTGGGATAATTGCTGGCCTTGTCCCAAAAGTAGAAACAATTATTATTATTATTATTATTATTATTATTATTATTATTATTATTATTATTGTTCTTTGAGTCTCAGTCATTGATGTTATTTAACTGGAAAGTTTGTTGAAATGAAAATCAAGCCATTACCTGCAGCCTCAGATATTCAGGACGTATCGGAGGGTTTCTTGCTGTTCCCAGCAAGCATGCCTTTTGAAGTGTTCCAAAAAGCGGGGCTGGACTAATCTTCTTTAACCATCCTTGGAAACTCTTTGAGATAGTACCTAGTGCGCCTATGACAATCGGGACGACCTTGATTTCATGGCAGTTCCAAATCTTTTTTAACTCCCACTTTAAGTCCTGGTATCGGTTAATTTTCTCCCTCTCCTTTTCTGTATTATTATGATTATTATATACATATGAATGACAGAGAAGAATGACAAAGTTTTATGATGTTTTGGTGTAGCTCAAGTTGTTTCTTCTTGTACGATGCAACACATTTTTAGAATACTATATCAATATAATACTATATCAATATAAACTTCTCATTTAGAAAATCATCAGGTGAATATTATTGCTCTTTTCATAATATTATTATTTCTGTCTCCATAATTGATATAATGGTTACAACAAAGGAAAAGTGCATAACCTACATAAATCATAACTGTTACATGAACATAAAATATTTTGGAAGTGGTTCCTTTGTACTCTTAAGTTTCAAAGATGTGGCATTAATATATTCCTAGCAGTAAAATTTCCATTAATATAGCAAACAAAATTTAGTTGAATTATGAAGCATTAGGAAATTTTGAAATTTGATGTTTGAAAATAGAGTCAGCTCAATGATAATAAGTTATAATTGTTTCTACTTTTGGCACGAGGCCAGCATTTACCCCAGTGCATTACTGGTACTTCATCTTATTGACCCCGTAAGGATGAAAGGCAAAGTTAACCTCGGCAGGATTTGAACTCGGATCATAAAGGGAGGTAACTATGCTCCAAAGCATGGCGTCCGATCCTCTACCGATACTGCCAATCCACCACTCTAATTGTTATATTATTATTAAACTATTATTATAATAAGTTATAATTGTTTGTTATAATAATAGTTTATAACTATTGAAATGATAGTTGAATAAATTGGATAAAGTACCTCTAGAGATGGAATAGAGTACCTCTAGAGATGGGATAGAGTACCTCTAGAGATGGAATAGAGTACCTCTAGAGATGGGATAGAGTACCCCTAGAGATGGAATAGAGTACCTCTAGAGATGGGATAGAGTACCTCTAGAGATGGAATAGAGTACCTCTAGAGATGGGATAGAGTACCCCTAGAGATGGGATAGAGTACCTCTAGAGATGGGATAAAGTACCTCTAGAGATGGAATAGAGTACCTCTAGATATGGAATAGAGTACCTCTAGATATGGAATACAGTACCTCTAGAGATGGAATAGAGTACCTCTAGAGATGAGATAGAGTACCTTTAGAGATGGAATAAAGTACCTCAGAGATGGAATAGAGTATCTCTAGAGATGAGATAGAGTACCTCTAGAGATGGAATAGAGTACCTCTAGAGATGGGATAAATACAAACATATATTAATCATACACAAATATACATACATTCATACACATACATACACACATTCATACACATATATACACACATTCATACACATATATAAACACATACATATACATATATATACACACATTCATACACATATATAAACACATACATATACATATATATACACACATTCATACACATATATACACACATTCATATTAACATTTCAAAGCCAGAAACACAGCTTTCCTTTGTCTTTTCCATGGAATATGGTAAGGTGAGCATCAGCTGCAGAATTAAATTCTACCATATTCCTACCAGTGATTATCTTAGTAATAGTTATTGTGCAAATAACTGTTCTGACATTTCTAAAAACTATGAAGAATATTTTATGGAAAAACAATAATAATAGCTACAGCAGCAACAACATGAACAAGCACAACAGCAACAACAAGAACAACAGCAACAACAACAACAATAACAGCTACATTAACGACAACAACAACAACAACAACAACAACAGCAACTACAACAACAACAACAACAACAACAACAACAGCAGCAACAGCAACAACAACAACACCAGCATCAACAACAACAACAACAACAACAACAACAACAACAACAACAACAACAACAACAACAACAACAACAGTAACAACAACAACAACAACAGCAACAACAACAACAACAGCAACAGCAGCAGCAACAACAACAGCAACAGTTTCAGACAACAAAAAGTACACAGCAACTGTTCAACTTTTAAATTGACCTTTATACTATGGTGAAAGAGCTGCACTTAAAATATAACATACACATATACACATGCATGACTGCATATATACATGCATAGATACATATACACATACATGAATGCATATACACTAACACATATATACATATATGAATGCATATATACATATGTAGATTTATATATACATATATGAATTTATATATAAATATTTACATGAAAACATACATATATAAAACCGTGGACTATATATATATATATACATCATCATCATCACCATCATCATCATCATCATTTAACGTCCGTCTTTCACGCTAGCATGGGTTAGACATATATATGTATGCAAATGCACACGTACACACACACATATATACACACATATACATATCTATACATACATATGGAAATCTGTTGATGTCCAGCAGATGTCAATGTAATGGTAAAAATCAGTGAAGGAGGAGAACATTTATGCCGAACTAATGAGGAAACAGCATATACTTGACCCTAACTATACCTTTAGATTTTCACCTGTGATCATTGGGGCTCTAGGATATCGTACTAACTGCTTCAGTACAAATTTTGAGAAGCTGGGATTCTCAGAACCAGAAAGAACATGGCTAGTTAGGAAATTGCAAATATAGTCCATTAATGGAACTGTAAAAATATCTACTACATATATATATATGTATAGAAACATATGCCCATGTAGACACATATATATATATATATATATATATGGATGCATAAGGATAAATACCCCCTTTGGTCCCAATGACCATGGGATTTGCATCTAGAAAGTTTCCCTCCGAGGCACAAATCAAGGCTAGGTTGTTTGAGGAAGACCAGCAGTCACCCATGCATACCAGCCACCCATGCATACCAGCCACCCATGCATACCAGCCACCCCTCTCCACGCTACCAATGAATAGTGTAAATAGTAAAATTATGTTGGAAGATTTTAATGTAAATCGGAAACCTTTAAAATGGAGGGTTGGGGGGTTTATTTAATAGAACCAGAGCTGGTGTTGGCCGGGTTGTAAACCGAAGGGTTAATGAAACCTTTCATAGTCTATCTTGGTCGATTCTGAGAGCATGGCCTAGCCACCTCAGTCACCAGTATTTTATTTCAAGCATCACATTATTCCAACCTCCAAAACTTTCAAGTCAACACTGAAGTTTGTTTGTAAATTGATAACAGTCTTAAAAGAGTAAAAAAACTTTTTCTTTGTCTGGACAAGATTTTGATCTTATTAATAAAAGATATTTTGAAAACAAGATTATTCTGATGCTGTAAATACACAAGGGATAGGAGAAATTAGCAATGGTCTGCATTGGCTCACTTCTCTCTTGTATTCCACTCCAAAAGTAAATTTAAATAGAAGGTCCTTCAGGCAACTATTACTAATTATCAGACAAGTGTCAACTCCAGATAACTGCTGTATTAATGGAAGTGTTTGAGATTAAGATAAATCAGTATAGTTTCTTCAGGAATTGTTCACTGAATGAGAAGAATTCTCTGCATATAAATAAAGTCTGCATATTTTAGATGGTAATTTATAACTTTTTATTGTTGAATATTTAAGTATTTGTAAGAATAACCCATTAGCTATCGTGTGAGGATCAATCTTTAGAAAACATAACAGCCATCTTGTAAACACACAAATAAGAAATCTTTTATGTGTTTGCATGCTATATTAGTAATAACAGCTAAATCTCCCTCCATAAATCACATCTTTACCATCTTGAAAAAAAAAAGACACATTGGTTGTCTGTAGTGGTGGAATGGTTTTAGACAGAACACCTTTGATTATAGGTCTGCTTAGGGTGGTGGATTGGCAGTATTGGTAGAGAGTCAACAAAATGATTTGCAGCATATAGTTATGTCTCTTTATGTTCTGAGTTCAAATCCTGTCAAAGTTAGCTTTGCCATTTACCATGATGAAATAAAGTACCAGTAACGAACTGGGGGTGATTTATTTGACTTCCCCTTCCCCCAAAATGTTTGTCCTTGTGCCTAAATCAGAAACCTTTGTAGGTCTGCTTGATCACAATTGACTTGGGGCTAAATAACATCAACAGCAACAACAACAGCAGCAACAACAGCAACTGCAGCAACAACAGCAACTGCAACAACAGTAACAACAGCAACAACAGCAGCAACAACAACAGCAACAACAACAGCAACAGCAGCAGTAACAATAGCAACAACAACAACAACAACAACAACAGATTCAGCAACAACAGCAACTACAACAACAGCAACAACTGCCAATATTTTTCTGTTGTAGATATATTTCTTCTACAAGCTTGAGAAGAAATTATTCCGGAATGATACGAAAATATATCAGACCTGCCAATGTTTCTAATGTCTGGTATTAACACTGTTCTTTAAAGACAGACAATCCTGTTATAACAACTTAATTCCTCTTTACCAATATACAATCCTTTGAGACCTTACACTCCAGGCTACAGCTTAGTGATTCACCAGAACATATCAGTATTCTTCTTCTTCTTGAATAAATGTGGCTCACCATGTCTGCATATCAATGATTTCTGATTTAGGAGGCTCAAGGCCAACAATGTTTTTTTGGAGGGGGAAGGGGCTGGGGTGGGGAGGGAAAAAAGGCGATTAAATCAACCCCAGTGCATTACTGGTACTTTATTTATTGACTCCATAAGGATGAAAGGTAAAGCCAAGTGGGGAAAAACGTACGTAAAAATGACAACGATGATGGTGATGATGATGAAGAATATGGTGGTGATGATGATGGGGATGATGATGATGGTGGTGATGGTGGTGAAGATGATGATGATATTTTCAATTGAAGGCAGCACTAAGCAGAAACTAAGCTGTAGTTTGTAAGACTAGAATTAAGAAATATCACAGACAGACTTTTAAGATAGTATTGAATTATTTATTGGAACTGTTCATTCCCTGGTCTATGAAGGCACACACACATACACACTCTCATACACACATACACACTCTCATACACACATACACACTCTCATACACACATACACACTCTCATACACACACACTCTTATACAGACATACACACTCTCATACACACATACACACTCTCATACACACACACACTCTTATACACACACACTCTTATACAGACATACACACTCTCATACACACATACACACTCTCATACACACATACACACTCTCATACACACACACTCTTATACAGACATACACACTCTCATACACACATACACACTCTCATACACACACACACTCTTATACACACACACTCTTATACAGACACACACACTCTCATACACACATACACACTCTCACACACACATACACACTCTCATACACACACACTCTTATACAGACATACACACTCTCATACACACATACACACCTCTCATACACACACACACTCTTATACACACACACTCTTATACAGACATACACACTCTCATACACACATACACACTCTCATACACACATACACACTCTCATACACACATACACTCTTATACAGACACACACACTCTCATACACACATACACACTCTCTCTCATACACACATACACACACTCTCTCTCAAACACACATTCCCTGGTCTATAGAGACATACACATACACTCTCTCTCTCTCACACACACACACACATATAAACACATACACACACATTCTTGCAATACATATAAACACACATGCTAGCATGGCAGAAACGGACGTAAAAACGGTGATGATGATGATGATGATGATGACACACATTAACACACACATATAAATACATACACATATATAAACACACAAACACCTTCCCCAGTCTATGGGTAGATAAAGCTAATGGGGGCATGTGTACACTCACATATATAAACAACAACACGTGTTAAACTAATATATTTCTTCAATGTACTGTGTTGTTTGCTTTGTTATTTCTATTTACCTTTTACACACACACACACACACACACATACATACATATATATATATATATATATATATATTAGAAGTGAGGTTTTTTTTTACAAAATGAAAAATAACCGAGGTGTCCTACCCGAGTGGAAGTATAAAGAAAAAGGGATGAAATCGAAAATGCAACTGAAGTCTTATTTTTTTAAAAAATAATATATATGTATTTGGTTCCTTTACCGGTTTCGCAGTTCTTCTGCTTTTCAAAAGGTGAGTTGAGATGGAGGGTCTGTGGTTTTTCTCACATCAGATGTGAGAAAAAACCACAGACCCTCCATCTCAACTCACCTTTTGAAAAGCAGAAGAACTGCGAAACCGGTAAAGGAACCAAATAAATATATATATTTAAAAAAAAAATAAGACTTCAGTTGCATTTTT
>OZ024750.1:9647950-9653103 GCA_964016885.1 Eledone cirrhosa | reverse complement strand
TGTATGAGTGTAAGTGTGTATGTGTGTATGTATGAGTGTGTGTGTGTGTATGTATGTTTTGTTTACTGATACAGATATAATACTGCCGTATTGATCAACAAGCAAACAATGTGATAGCTAGCTTCTTAAGTCTTTAATCTCTGAAAGGTAATGTGACTAGAGCTATATATATATATATATATATATATATATATATATATATATATATATATATATATATATACATATATATATTTATGATTTATATATACATATATATCTATATATATGCATATATATATTTATGATTTATATATACATATATATCTATATATATATATACATATATATATATATATACATATATATATATATATACATATATATATATGATTTATATATATATATATAATGATATATATATACATATATATATATATATAGAGAGAGAGAGAGAGGGAGAGAATGAGAGTGAGGGAGAGAGAGTGAGTGAAAGAGAGAGGGAGAGCAAGCGAGAGAGAGTGAGGGAGAGATAGATAGAGAGAGGGGAATCTTTTAATCCTTAATCTTTGATGGAACTTTGTAAACATCAGATTATATTTATGGATCAAGGGAGAAAGAGAAAGAAAGGAAGAAAGTAAGATTAACTGTAGAGATGAAAAAAAGGGAAAACAAAAAGGAAGAAAAATGAGTGTTATAGTGTCAATGTTTACACACACAATACACTGGGACAAATATATATATATATATATATTTGTCCCAGTGTATTGCTGGGGCTTTGTTTTATCGACCCCGGGGGGATGAAGGGCGGAGTTAGCCTCGGCGGGATTTGGCCTCGGACCACGGGGGGTCGTAATTCTATGCTGCAAAGCATGGCGTCCGACCTTCTACCGATAGTGCTAATCCTCTGCCCTATTATAAATAGTGTTCCTTTACCCCTACCTCCCATAATAACGCTGTATTACTATAGCCCAAGACGTTGATGTTAGGAAGGGCATCCAGCCATAGAAAACCTGCCAGATACAGTCCTATAGGAGCGAGACATGGTCACCCGACCAACTCCCGTCTAACCCATGCTAGTGTGGAAGATAGATGTTAAACGATGATGATGATGATGGTGATGTGTTACTGATGGATGTGAGAAAAATTACTCAATACTGAAGGAGAGTTTAAATATTAATTTATTATGGTTGGTTGTCTTGTTACTCTGGGGTTTTATATGCTCACTTGTAGGATCATCAGATAAGACTCTTGTCTGACGATCTTGCAAGTGTTTAGGTGAAACCCCAGAATACCAAGACTCATTGCTTAGCCATGATAAATGAGTATATATATATATATATATATATATATATATATTTTTCAAATATACCTAACTGTACCAAAGATCTCACACACTTTCCAATATATATATATATATATATATATATATATATATATATATATATATTATACACACATATCCGTATGTGATAAACAGGCAATGCTCCAGAGTAACAAGACTCACTTTTTAGTCTTAATATAAATATATGTATATATATATATATATAATATATATATATATATATATATATATATTTACGAGCTGAGGATCCGCTAGGGTGAAACAATTGTTCTCGGTATGGTGTATTAACTGTTGTGTAACCACTTCTACCTAACTCGTCCCATGGACTGAGTGCTCTACCACTACAGATATTACCTTCCAGTGATCTACCTCTCTCTCTATATATATATCATATTTAATGTCCATTTTCCCTGCTAGCAATGTTTGCATTGGTTGTCACAGACCAAGTTGGTACTTAATTGGGGCTGCTGATCTCTGCAGAGTGCACTGGGTGCATTTTATCATGCCATCAGCACTAGTGAGGTCATAATGTCTTTGACACAACTGAAGAGTTCTCCCAACCCACCGATTGGCAAATTTGCAATGGCTGGATGTCCTTTACCAACCACTAGAATAGTTGGTAATATGGTAGTAGTAAAATATATTACAGCACAATACTTTGTAAATAATTAGATCCATATGTATATACTTTAACCCTTTAGCATTTACATTACTCTATATTTACTATTGTATTTTCATAGTAAAGGCTTTACATCACATAATTATCTCACATGATGTCGAATCTGAGATTTTGATATCCTTACAGGGTTGATAAAATAAAGTACCAGTAATGCACTGGGATAATTGCTGGCCTTGTGCCAAAAGTAGAAACAATTATTTATTTGATAAATTGGCAATATTGGTTGAGCATAAAAGATCATAGTTTACAGCATAGAGTTATGGTCCTTCATGTTCTGAGTACAAATCCCGCCGAGGTTAACTTTGCCTTTCATCCTTACGGGGTTGATAAAATAAAGTACCAGTAATGCACTGGGATAATTGCTGGCCTTGTGCCAAAAGTAAAAACAATTATTTGTTTGGAGAACAATACCTTAACATAAATATGAGGGCCAGGTTATGTCCGGTTTAAACAGAAAAGTGAGAGAATCTGGCCGGAAATGGCCAGTTTAAATGCTAAAGGGTTAACAAACCAATTCATCCATTGTACATTTTTGTGAAGACAGTTTTTCAATACATTAAGAGTGTAGCAATAATTCTAGTTGCTTCTATCAGCAGTAGGGAAGAAGAACTGATTGGAATGAAGATAATAATAGAATTAACGACCAGAGTAATTATATGTTGTTGTTCTGGTAATGATGATGATTACTAGTACTCATTGACAGAGTAGCAGTAGTACTAGTAGTACTAGTAGCAACAGTAGTAGTACTAGTAGTACTAGTAGTACTAGTAGCAGTAGTAGTAGCAGCAACAAAAGTAGCAACAGTAGTAGTAGAAGTAATAGTAGTGGTAGTGGTCGTAGTAGTGGTAGTGGTGGTTGTGGTAGTAGTAGTGGTGGTGCTAGTAGAAGTAGTAGTAGTAGTAGCAACAGTAGTAGTAGTAGTAGTAGTAGTAGCGGCAGCAGCAACAGTAGTAGTAGTAGTGGTAGTAGTAGTAGTAGTAGCGGCAGCAGCAACAGTAGTAGTAGTAGTGGTGGTGGTAGTAGTAGTATTATTATAGCTAACAACACCTCAACTTGTGACACAACTACAGAATAGTTAACATATTCAAGTCAATTTTTAATTTAATAAAACTTTATGATGACATTTTGACTTCTATACTCTATCTGAAACACTATATAAGCAGAACGAAAACCTGTTGATAAACTGAATCCTCCGTTCGATCACCAATACCATGAGCTTGCCATTCACGTAAGTCTGATATTTGATTTCGGATTCAAAGAAACACTTTAAACGATTGTTCGTTTGATTTGTCCAGGTGTACTTTTCTCAACCTGATTAGTTCTATCGTTGCTTTGGTATATATTGTGTGTTGGTTTCGCCTACCACAATGTTCGATTTGTCAAGCTATTTAAACGTATGTTATTACTCTGAGGTTCTATCTTATCGAGTGCCTTGCTAACTCATCATTTCATATAAGTAGGCCGAATTTACTTGCAAACCGCCAGAGATTCGATTTTACTGATTTCCAATTATATCCAATTATAAATATATATATATAGGAAAAGAGTCAGGACCCCGACGGCTGAGCTCTGGCCATTTCGACAGCTAGATCCAAACTGTTCAGATCTAGCTGTCGAAACGGCCAGAGCTCATTTTGTTGAAACTTTATAAAAAAAGGATGAAATGGTAAAACAGTCATTACATAATGGAGTTATGGAATAAAAGCTATTCTCTAAACAACACTTAGAATGCTTTAAATATCAAAATATTAAAACTTCATAAATATATTCTCCACTCATGAGAATTTCAAAACTGCACCATCTAAAAATAATATGTTGGTTACTTGCCTGGTCTTATACACAGGGTTAGTTTTTTGTCTATTTCTCATAGATAACATAGAGGGGTGGTATTATATTTGAATTGGTTTATATTCAAGTATATTCGATATTTATAATATAAACACATGTAGTTTAAACCCATGTATCTTCTATGTATGTGTATATACAATCACTTTATTCATTCCAGCCCAAGCCTTCACTCTAAGCCACACAAAGACACACACACACACACACACACACACACACATTGCATGCACACTTGACACACACAGACATACACATGAATGCACACATAAATACACACATAGATGCATGCACATAACTACACACACACATGCACACATATAAATAGACACACATATACACAAGGACACATTGACATGCAAATATATTTTGACATATAGGTGTATCTCAATCTTTTATCTCTTTCATAAACAATAGTCTATCTGGTTATCAATCTGTCACTTCTTTTCTTTCTTTCACCCCCCCCCCCCCTGTCTTTCTCCCTCTTTCTTTCTCTCATTATATATCATCATTGCTGTCTAATGTCTATTTTCTATGCTTGTATGGTTTAAACAAGCTGTCACTTACTGAGACCTGGCTGGTTACATAACCATGTTTTGCTTGTATGTTCCATTTTTGGTTGGCTTTCGACAACTGAGTGTCTACCATTTTACCATTTTACAGCATGTACTGGGAACATTTTATCATGACTCCAACAAAACCACCTTACAGGGTGTATTGGGTGGTTTTTGTCCTGGCACCAGTTCTACCACCTTATAAGGTTGATTGGATTTTTTGTTGTTGTAGCACTGTACAGGGTGGACTGGGTGTTTTTTGTCATGGCACCAGCATGACCTCATTACAGAGTGGGCTGGATACCCTACATAAAGCAAACCACTTTATAGCAGGGTTAGGAGAATTTTATTGTGACTCTGGCACTACCACCTTACAATGAGTACTAGGTGCATTTTGTCCTAGCACCAGCACCACCACCTTACAGTGAGTACTAGGTGTATTCTGTCCTAGCACCAGCACTACCACCTCACAGTGGGTACTAGGTGCATTTTGTCCTAGCACCAGCACTACCACCTTACAGTGGGTACTAGGTGCATTTGTCCTAGCACCAGCACTACCACCTTACAGTGGGTACTAGGTGTATTCTGTCCTGACACCAGCACTACCACCTTACAGTGAGTACTAGGTGTATTCTGTCCTGACACCAGCACTACCACCTTACAGTGAGTACTAGGTGTATTCTGTCCTGACACCAGCACTACCACCTTACAGTGGGTACTAGGTGTATTCTGTCCTGACACCAGCACTACCACC
>OZ024750.1:9625450-9645450 GCA_964016885.1 Eledone cirrhosa | reverse complement strand
ATAAATATATATATATAGCTGGACATGCTCACTGACATCCAGAGTTGACATTACACTCAGTGCTCCTGTGGGAGCCCCTGCATGGACACACTGGAAGAGGAAGACCGAGGTTGACATATGTTGATGCCCTAAGGACAGATACTGGTCTCTTGGAGACGCAGGACATGGCAGTGATGATGAGGGACAGAGACCGCTGGAGAGAACTCGTCCATGGATCTCGGGAATTTTACCCGCCCTAGATAGATATAGATATATATACATATATACATATATAAATATATGATGATGATGATATATATGATATAAATATCCTTTATATAATTTTTTAAACAATATAAACTAATGACTTTTAATAAAACTCTTGTATATTACTTTTATTCTATATCTTTAGGATAAATTGTAGGCCTGCTCTGTCACAAATAACCATGGGATTTTCACCTAGAAAGTTCCTTTCTGAGGCACAAGCCTTGGTAAAGCGTGTTTGTGGAAGACCAGCAGTCACCCATGCATACCAGTCTTTCCTCTCCACACCACCGATGTTGTCCAAGGGAAAGCCAGCTTGGCACTGGTGACATCACAACTCATTTCTACAGCTGAGTGAACTGGAGCAACGTGAAATAAAATGTTTTCCCAGTCCAGGATTCAAACTCACAACCTTACAATTGTGAGTTCAACAGTCTAGCCACAAAGCCACATAATACATAATTTATAACTTATTTACAGAGCCACAAAAGTTAATTTTTGTTAAGGGAGTGTGTTATATTGGTTATATCAACCCAAATATTTCACTGTTCCTTTATTTTATGGACCCTAGAAGGATGACAAGCAAAATTGACACTTAAGAAATTTGAACCAGGAATGTAAAGTGTCATGATTAAATACTACAAGGTGTTTTATTCAATGTTTTATAGCTCCTACCAATCTAAACTCCTGCCCCACCCAATATGAAACAAAATCTTTGTCTGTGTACTAATATATACGATATTTCCCCCTCCACTGTAATGTAATATCTTAAGGCAACTTAACATGTCACTGTAGAATGTCATACTGCGGCCTACTCTGCAATAATGGAATGTCTTGTTTTACTGCAACCCACACGCCAATAATGGAATGTCTTTGCTGCAACTTACACTGCAATAATAGAATGTCTTCACTAAAACCCACTCTGCAATAATGGAATGTCTTTGCTGTGACTGTCTTTACAATATAAGACTACTTGCCATACTATAACTAATAATTGTTTCTACTTTTGGCACAAGGCCAGCAGTTATCCCAGTGCATTACTGGTACCTTATTTTATCGACCCTGTAAGGATGAAAGGCAAAGTTAACCTCAGCGGGATTTGAACTCAGATCGTAAAGGGACATAACTATGCTGCAACGCATGGCGTCCGACCCTCTACCGATACTGCCAAGTCACTGCCCTATAACTAATAATAACAATAATGGTTTCTGATTTTGGCACAAGACCAGCAATTTGAAGGGAGGGGAAGTCAATTAAATCAGCCCAAGTGCATTACTGGTACTTTATTTTATTGGCCCCTTAAGTATGAAAGGCAAAGCTAACCTTGGCTAGATTTAAACTCAGAATGTAAAGGGCCGTAACAGTATGCCATAAAGCATTGTGTCTGACATTTTACTGATACTGCCAATCATAAAAATAATGATAATAATAATTGTTACTACGTTAGGCACAAGGCCAGCAATTACCCAGTGTATTACTGGTACTTTATTTTATCGACCCCGTAAGGATGAAAGGCAAAGTTAACCTCAGCGGGATTTGAACTCAGAATGGAAAGGGCCGTAACTCTATACGTCAAAACATGGCGTCCGACCCTCTCCCAATACTGCCAATAATAATGTTTCTACTTTTGGCACAAGGCCAGCAATTACCCCAGTGTATTACTGGTACTTTACTTTATCGACCCCGTAAGGATGAAAGGCAAAGTTAACTACGATGGGATTTTAACGTAGAACGTAAAGGGCCGTAACTCTATGCTGCGAAGCAAGGCGTCTGACTCTCCACCGATACTGTCATACCACTGCCCTTAACAATAATAATAATAATTGTTTCTACTTTTGGCACAAGGCCAGCAGTTATGCCAGTGCATTACTGGTACTTTATTTTATTGACCCCGTAAGGATGAAAGGCAAAGTTAACCTCGGCGAGATTTGAACTCAGATCATAAAGGGCCGTAACTCTATGCTGCAAAGCAAGGTGTCTGACTCTTCACTGATACTGCCAATCCACTGCCCTTGACAACAATAATAATAATAATAATAATTGTTTCTACTTTAGGCACAAGGCCAGCAATTACCCAGTGCATTACTGGTACTTTATTTTATCGACCCCGTAAGGATGAAAGGCAAAGTTGACCTCGGCGGGATTTGAACTCAGAATGGCAAGGGCCGTAATGCGTCAAAGCATGGCGTCCGACCCTCTACCGATACTGCTAATCCACAATAATATGTAATCTAGACATAAAAACTTAAAAACATCTGTTCTTAAAAGGATGGATGACTCTAAGCTACTAAAATTTAGGTTAGAGGTAAAAATGACTAAACCACAAATTTGTTCATTGTTTTTCTTTTCACTTTTTGTTTCTATTTTTCTCTATATTTGTGGGTAAATTTACCATCCTAATAATGTGTCAGCTAGCTAGCTATGTTATGTAGAAAATAGTGAATTTGGCAGTAGACTTCGATTACAATACAAGATCTGCAGTCAACTTACTTCTCTCCACTGCATCGTATTGATTACAGGCGGTTGCACAGAAGCTGATATGTACTGTAACTGTTTTTACTGTCATTTCTATACTGGCATCTGTTAATGTATTACACTCAATTTGTCATTTCCTATTTGAATATTTCATGCTAAAAGCTATGTTTTAGCTAGAACATCTGAACAACTGAAACTACTGAAATGAAGCTCTCAAATTTGAAATCCTCACACAAATTGCATTTGTTTAACCCTCGGTCAGATCTGAACAAGCAGATCTATGATCACAGAAAGACATTCCAACTTTATTTTCATTATTATAGTGATGTTAGGGTTAGGGTTAGACAATACTGTCATATATAGTGATGCAGTATAGACAATACTATCATTCATAGTGATGTAGTATAGACAATACTATCATATATAGTGGTGTAGACAATACTATCATACATAGTGGTGTAGTATAGACAATACTATCATATATAGTAATGTGGTATAGACAATACTATCATATATAGAGATGTAGTATAGACCATACTATCATCTATAGTGATGTGGTATAGACAATACTGTCATATATAGAGATGTGGTATAGACCATACTATCATCTATAGAGATGTAGTATAGACAATACTACCATATATAGAGATGTTTGTAGATAAAACACATTGCTTAATCTATCTTTTCTTGCCTACATAATTGTAAAATATTTGATTGTTATCACTTTAAGATAACAGTTGAATTGTTACTTCTGGAGATGAATTGTTAGAATTCGTGAAAAAAACCATCCAAACTATGTTAGTATTGACAAATAGGAGAACATTTAGCAAAAGAAACACATAAATTAATATAACTAAAGTAGATTGATAAGTAAATAAATAGATAAATATTTAACTTTTTTTTTTTTACATTTGTATATTGTTAAAGCAAAAATGTTTTTAGGATTATCGCTATTTGAACTTTTAACCCTTTAGCATTTAAACCGGCCATATCCGGCCAGAACTCTCTCACCTTTTTCTGTTTAAACCGGCTGTAACTGGCTGCTCATACCTACATTAAGGTATTGTTCTCAAAATAAATGACATCAAAATCTTGTAGATTTGATATTATGTGAAATAATTATGTAAAATAAAGCCTTTACTGTGAAAATACAATAGTAAATATAGAGTAATGTAAATGCTAAAGGGTTAAACCTCATCATTTGGGATGAAAATATTTTCTAATATTTACATCTGCACTATATTTCAATTTATTTGAGCTTTGATTATTATCATGTATTTTATTCATAAACTAGTAGGAGTACCCGATGTTGTTCAAGGAAGTCATGAATCAACTGGTAGACAGTTTCTTGACAAATAATAATTGATATTCTGCATTAATGTATTATTTAAAGCACATTTATATTCTGTGTGTGTGCTCTTACTCTTGTTCCATAATGTAGTAGCTTAGTTAATAGAGATTGATAGTGGTGATGGTGATGATGGTAATGATGATGGTGGTGATGTTGGAGGTCTTTATAGTGATGACGATGATGATGATAATGGTGGTGGTGGAGATTATGATGGTGGTGGTGGAGATTATGATGGTGGTGGTGGAGAATATGATGGTGGTGGTGATGATGATGATGGTGGAGGAGATTATAATGGCAGTAATTTTGACAACGGTGATGTTAACTGTGTTGATGATGATGATGGTAATATTATTAATGCTAATCACTCCAAATGAGAGTAGTTTATAGAATATAGATAAGCGATATCTTAGTAAATGTCTGCTTCTCTATCAGATGAACAAAATGAAAATGAAATTGGAAAAATATCAGATTAACAATAGCATTATAATTTTAAATTATTGCAGTATATAAAAGAAAGCTAGAAAAGTGTTAAAATAAAATAAAATAAAATAAAATAAAATAAAATAAAATAAAATAAAATAAAATAAAAGGAAGATAATAAAAATGTTTTTGGATGACATGTGAAAAAGTGTTAGTAACTTATAAGATTGATATTGTTGAAATCTTTACCATTCTAAGTCAGTTAAAGTAGTTGTGATAAAGTGGAATATCTTGAACTGTTCTTATTATTTACTTAGGGTGGTGGATTGGCAGTATCAGTAGAGGGTCGGACGCCATGTTTTGAAGCAAAGAGTTGCAGCCCTTTATGGTCCAAGTTCAAATCCCACCGAGGTTAACTTTGCCTTTCATCCTTATGGGGTCGATAAAATAAAGTACCAGTAATGTACTGCAGTCGATTTAATCGACTTTCCCCTCCCCCCAAATTACTGGCCTTGTGCCTATACTAGAAATCATTATTTACTGGTTTGGCAGTATCGGTAGAGCGTCAGACGCCATGCTTTGCAACATAGAGTTACGGCTCTTTACGTTCTGAGCTCAAATCCACCGAGGTTAACTTTGCCTTTCATCCTTACGGGGTTGATAAAATAAAGTACCAGTAATGCACTGGGATAATTGCTGGCCTTGTGCCAAAAGTAGAAACATTATTTACTTACTGATTCTTCTCTGGAAAGTTATAACTGATGGCCTTTTAAATTTGCTAAGTTTAGTCTACCAGCAGAAGCAGTTACCAGGGGGAAGCTGTAAAATGTCCTGGAGCCAAAGGTCAGGTGAAAACCAATCTACCTGTCTATCCCTAAGAAAGTTGCTGCTGGACATCCAGGTATTCTCTCCACCTGAATACTCTGGTTTTGAGATAATGTTTCTTTAACCCTTTATCATTTACATTACTGGAGGCATATGGCTTAGTGGTTAGAGCATTGGTCTTGCAATCGAAAGGTTGTGAGTTCAATTCTCAGACCGGATGATGTGTTGTGTACTTGAGCAAGACACTTTATTTCACATTGCTCCAGTTTACTCAGCTGTAGAAATGAGATGATAGGACTGGGGTCTCTATCATTCCACTGTAAAGTGGTCGTGGAGGTTCCATGGCAAAAAAGCACCCTGCACTCACTGTAAATGAGGTTGGTGTTAGGAAGGGCATCCAGCTGTAGAAATCAAGCCAGAATCAGTTCCCGTCCCACCCTTGCAAGCAGGGAAAAGTGGACGTAAAATGATGATGATGATGATTACTCTATATTTACTATTGTATTTTCACGGTAAAGGCTTTAACTCATAATTATCTCACATAGTATTGAATCTACGAGATTTTGATATTATTTATTTTGAGAACAATACCTTAACATAAGTGTGAGCAGCTAGTTATGGCCAGTTTGAACATATATTAGAGCATCAAACACTGTATAGCATTATTTGATACAATTTTATATGTTCTGTGTTCAAATATCTATGAGGCTAACGTTGACTCCCATCTTTCCAGGAGTCTGATAATTATTTATCATGGTGACTTATCCCCACCCTTCGTAAAAAAACATTAAAAAATTTTTAAAATCATTTGAATGTGTGCATTCAGTGTTCGAAAGTTGAATTTAGGACTTCAGATTAAATGCGTTACGGATTGTGAAATTTTGGTTCTCTCTTCTCTAATTTCACACTCCTTTGTGGGATAAAATTCTAGATTAACTGTATGAGAAAGTAATTAATGAACAATGTTGGCCAGATACGGCCGGTTTAAATGCTAAAAGGTTAAATCCTGAATAAGTATACATCTGGCATTAAAATAACGTTTTTTTTTCAAATCACTTTACTTTACTTTCAAAGGAACATTAGATAAATGCTATGTCCAGTACTGAAATAACATTTCTTTAAATTATTTCACTCTACTTTCAAAGAGACATATGAACTGATGGAATCTTTCTGTCACTAAACTACTTGAAACTACCTCTTGTTCTATAATACAATACTGTTTATTTTAAGGCATTATATTTATTTAAACCTTCCATCATAACTACGTAAGAATCTTTGTTAAGCTTAATAACTAGAAAGTTAAGTATATTATTAAATCTCTCCAAATTTATTATTTTCAAAACGATTAGAAATTCATTGGCTGTCTTTGAATTAAATACACTAGCATTCTTCCTCGGCCAACATTTATTGGTAGAATATAAGCAAATTTAGAGTTAAACTCGTCTTAAACTAATATTATGTCTAGTCCAACATATATACATTGATGGAATCTAACCAATTATCCAAAACTCAAAGTAAGAATCTAAAAGAACGTTAGTTTGCACAAGTTAAGAACAGCTGCAGTTGCAATTTTGAAACCAATATTTCAATTATATATTAATTTAGGAATCTAGCAAGACTGGAAAGTATAAGGTTGGGTGAGTTATATTAAAAATGGACAGTGGCAGAAGATGATAAAAAATCTAAAAATGGCTAATGACTTAGAAAGATTGAGGTAGGGGATGTGGTGGTGGGGGATGAGGACAGGGTGTGGGTGGGGGATGTGGTGGAGGTGAAGTGGTGGTGGGGTGTGTAGGGGATGTGGTGGAGGTGAAGTGGTGGTGTAGTGGTGGATGAGGTGGAGGTGAGGTAGAGAGGAGGAGGGGATGAGGTGGTGGTGGGGTGTGTGGGGGATGTGGTGGAGGTGAAGTGGAGGTGTAGTGGTGGATGAGGTGGAGGTGAGGTAGAGAGGAGGAGGGGATGAGGTGGTGGTGGGGTGTGTGGGGGATGTGGTGGAGGTGAGGTAGAGATGAAGAGATGAGGTGAAGACGAGGTGGGGGTATAACTGGCTGTTCATCTAAAGCTTCTCTGGGCAAGATATTTTGATTAATTGATCAAGTTAGAAAACATAATTAATTGATTAATTGATTAATTAATTAATTAACATTTAATCAGTTACAGTGGCTGTCAAGTTAGGGAGTTTTAAATTTTTTTCCATTGCGTTGAATTGCAGTTGTTCCCCCCGGCCTTTATAGACCCACTTCCATGACTGGGGTCTTTAATCCTTTAGCATTTAAACCGGTCATATCCGGCCAGAATTCTCTCACCTCTTTCTGTTCAAACTGGCTGTAACTGGCCACTCATACTGACGTTAAGGTATTATTCTCAAAATAAATATCAAAATATAAATTCGATATTATGTGGGATAATTATGGGAGGTAAAGCCTTTATACAACAGTATATATAGAGTAATGTAAATGCAAAAGAGTTAATGTTGTTTATAGTCTGATTAAATTGTTGTAATTTGCTGAGTGCAGATAAAACAACAACATGTGCAGGAAAGGAGTTCCAGAAGGCCAACGTTTTGGGAAGGAAGGATTGGGCATAATGGTAAAATAAAGGATCTGGAAAGGCTGGACTCAATATATACAATATGGGTGATGGTCCAGGGTGTCATGGATGAACCTGTTGATGAGTGTCACAATTGCACTCAGGAGGTGGCACCTGGTTTCAGCTGATAGGTGGGGGTGGGGTGGGGGGATAGCAACACTATGGTTGGTGACAGGAGAGAGCAATCAGATGAAAGTCAGCTAGATCTGAGAAGCAGAGAACACTGTAGTCATGGTAGGAAAAGCAGTAAGGGGAGACACACACACACACTGACACACACACACACTGACATACACACACACACACTGACATACATACACACACACACATACATACAGATACAGACAGACAGAGGCATACAGACACACACACATAAATCAACAGGTGGTCACACACACACACGCACACACATATATATATACAGATACAGAGACACACACACATATATATATATACACAGACACACACACATATATATATATATACACAGACACAGACTCACACACACACATATATATATAGACACAAAAAAACAGTAAGGGGAGACAGTATGCCTGTGAACGTTGACACACACATATATATATATATATATATATATATATATATATACGTTATTCCGGGTTGAATCGGAGGTAACCACAGTAAGTAAGGTACTCAATACATAGCAGAGTATAAAAGTTTTAATATAGATGAGATTCTACAGGACTAGAACTGTTTCATTCATTAGAAATCATCAGGAATCTGGGTATCAAAAAATAAAAAGAATCTCCCTTTTCTTTAATTCTATGGACCATGACTGACCCCCCACTGATCTTATAGACATCTGTTAGCTTAAGAGAAACTTAATGACAAGGAATGGTATGCCATCCAGAACCTGTTTATAGAATTCTGTCTGCCTTTGTTACTCTAAAAACATAAATAAATAAATAAAAATAAACTATAGCTTTGTAGAATTAGCTTTTAATGAATTCCCTTTTCTATCAACCAATGACCTACACCCATCCCACTCCCCACCCTCTCCTACCACTTGTAGAGACCTATAAATACCATTTTTATTTTTTGATACCCAGATTCCTGATGATTTCTAATGAATGAAACAGTTCTAGTCCTGTAGAATCTCATCTATATATATATATATATATATATATAGTGAAAATATGAAGAATAACATGGTCGGCTGTACAAAGAGGGTTTTATTTACAGTGTTAACAATTGTTTCATTGAACAATTATTAATACCATAAATGAAACCCTTTTTGTACAGCCAACCATGTTATTCTTCACTCTTTCACTATTATTACTCCAAGAACCTCCTGCATGGGAATTCTCGCAAACTCGCTACCTAACTAAGGAAACCTCTTGTTGAGTCAAACAATGCCGTACGTTAAAACTATCCATAGTACAGAACACTCACAACCTCTAACTGGATTACCTAAAACGATAACTTGTTATCCCATATATATATATATATATACACACATATATCATCATCATAATCATTGTTTAACGTCCATCTTCCATGCTAGCATGGTTTAGACGGTATATATATATATATATATATATATATATAATGAAGGAAATGTGGTAAGGAACGCGATGGACCATAACGCACCAAAGTACTCAATACTTAGAGTAGTAGAGTGGGATCCTACTCGTCGGGATCCTACTCGTTCCTATATATATATATATATATATATATACATACACACATATGTCATCATCATAATCATTGTTTAACGTCCATCTTCCATGCTAGCATGCTAGCATGGGTTAGACGGTATATATATATATATATATATATATATATATATATATATATATATATATATATATATACGTATGTGGTATATAGTTATAGAGGTGGGTAAATTCATTTTAATTTATATTTTTAATTATAACGTTTCTGCCTCACCTTTCATGTTTATAGGTATATATATATATATATATATATATATATATATATATGCGTCAAGTGGTTTCAGCTTGTATGTTCAGCAAGAAAAGGCTTGCTGAAAACACAAGCCAAAATCGCTTGGCGCCATGGTCAGGGTTTTACATGTCTCTATACCCACTCTACATCTCCTCATGCATCAAGTACTCCCATGATCAGTTGTCTCTACGGTCTCAGCACTGCAGACTCTCTCTCATATATATATATATATATATATATATATATATTGTTATACTTTGGGAGGGTCATGTTGCCACTTATGTGTATATATATATATATATATATATATATATATATATATATATATATACACACACACACAAGTGATAAAATATCAGTTAGATAAATACACAAGAACAAAACAATTCTAGGATGGATCTTCAAATGTATATCACACTAGCAGAGAAATACTCTTAGAAATGGTTTTGATTGATGTTAAAATCTAGTGTAATGTTAAGAACGGAGGAACAACAAGCATAAATTTAAACACAAAAAACTAACAACAAAATATCAATACCCCCCTCTCTCCCCTGCCACACACTCACCCAACCATCACCACTTCTCTCTATACCTCAAATGTAGAAAGTTTGATTTTTCAATAGTAGTGCCCATTAAAAAAAAATAGGAGTGAGCTCATCTAAAGAATCTGGTCTTTGATGACTATTAAGTAAATCAGGTGTTACCACATGTATATATACATATACATATACACACCTGTATAGACATCTAAACATATATAGACAGATACACACACATACTTACACATACAAAAATAAATGCCATTATATGCATAAATACATGCATACATAACTGGTTTTATATAAACACACACACACACATATATATATATACACACACATATATATATATATATACATACACACATACATATATATATATATACACACATACACGTATATATATATACACACATACACGTATATACATACATACACAAACACACACACAGATATATATATACTCACATAGATACACACACACACACACACACATATATATATATATATATATATATATATATATAAGTACTCTTACATACACATATGCTTTCATGCATACATCAAATATACATATGTGTATATGCGCCTACATAGATTTATGCATGGGCATAAGTGCATGTAGACATGCGTAAACCTTTAATTATAGATGAAAACATTTTCTTTATCTCTAACTCCCAGTCTCTCTGGTGGTGGAACTGGTGGCACTATATAATACACCCAGCCCATTCTCTAATGCGGTAGTGCTGGTGCTAAGATAAAATGCACCCAGTACACACTGGTAAAGTGGTTGGCATTAGGAAAGGCTTCCTGCTGTAGAAACCATATATATATATACACACACACACATCATATATGTTTTAGTTCGGATATTTATGTCTTTAACCCATGGACTTTAACCCAGCCAATGATTTGCAGGTAAGTTCACAAGGGAGTCAATTGCCCTGCAATGATATTCATACATACATGCACACACACATATATATATATATATATATATATATATATATATATATATATATATACACTGTATTTTCCGACGCCAAAGACGCTTCGTCCTCAGAGACGCACTCTAATTTTGACAACCAAAAATTTGAAAAAAAAACAATAAACAACCTCCGGCCTCCAGGATGCATGGTAGATTTTTGAGACTTATTTTAGGAAAAAAGTAGTGTCTTCGACGCTGGGAAATACGGTACATGGAATTTTATATGTAGATAAATACAGAGGCATGAAGAATACTTTGATTTGTTTAACCAAATTATTCCTTTTCCCTTTGTTGCTAGTTTAACAGCTTCAAACATTTATAGTTTCTACTTTCCCTTTCAAAGTTTGTACCTTCCCAAGTTTCTTTTGAAATACTCTACAATGTCTACAATAATAATATAAACTTTTGAAAACAATTGAAAAATAATCAAATATAGTGCCAGTCCCATGCTATTATTTCTCTCTTATGCTGCCAGAATCTTTAATTACCTAATTCTTTGGACCACAGTACCTCTCCTATAGTCTCTTCATAGTTACACACTCAGACAGATTAATATTATGTTGCTTTCCTTTCTCTGTTGGGAATCTAATCTGATGAAGCATGATGTCCAGTCATAATGAGATTTGTGAACAGTTGGCACTTCACAACAGCTGTAAGTGTTAGAAAATACTAGCTATATATATATATATATATATACATACACACACACATATATATATATATACACACACACACACAAACACACATATATACACACACATATATATATATACATATAGCAAGAATAAAAATTTGTTTCCATGTAGAGCGCTATATAGGAAAGTATATAATAGCCCAATCGATTTACTCAAAGCTCAATGTTTTTATGAAGTTACAGGTAAAAAGTTCAATGTTTTTATGTAGTTATAGGTAAAAAGCTCAATAACTACATCTATCTATCTATCTATCTCTCTCTCTATATATATAAAACAAATTTAATATAGAAATGGTTTCTACAGAACTAGAACTGTTTCATTCGGGACTCACACACACATATATGTGTTTTATATATATATATATAAAGTGAGAAGTAAACAGACGGGTAGTTAGATAGACAGATAGACTGACAGTTAGGCAGACAGATAGACTGACAGATAGACTGACAGTTAGGCAGACAGACAGACAGACAGACAGACAGACAGACAGTTAGACAGTTAGACAGACAGACAGACAGATATAGCTAGATGTCTCACTGAGTTATGAGAGAACAAAAAGCCACATAAATAACTTACTACAGTCTTTGAAAATAGATTTCTTTTTAATTTCTAATTTTCCTTATTGTTGTTAGAGAGAATAGCTCTATATTGTATTAGAACTTTGGTTTAATCTTCGATTTTATGGCAGTATATCTCTTTATCATCTACTGAAAACTGATAAAATTATAACATTATTATGTCTTACCTTATTGATAGGTTTATAAATAGAGGCAGCTTCTCACCAAGCCATTTCATCCATTGATTTTTTTTAACATGTAAGATAACTATTCCAAAATAGATGACCCATTGAAGCATAAGGGCCATTAAACAGGCGTTACTGAACATCTTTATATAGTTCTGCTTGTAATGTAACAGTGTTGTGTAATAATAATTTATTTAAAGAACTTATTGTGGCTTTAAATAAAATATATGGGAAGCAAGTATGTAAAAAAAAAATGTCCAAATAATATTTGAAACAAGGAACACTGTGTTGCCATTATATCTAATTATTAATGATTTCTAAATTAGGCTCACAGCCAAAAATATTTTTTGAGGGGTTGGTATAGATTATTTAATCAAGTGGTACTTATTTAATCAACATTTTTTCGTGATATTCTCTGGTATGTCGCCTCTCATCGGTGTCAAGCTTTCGATGGTTTTAATAATGCCGGAGAATTTTGTTGTGGTTATTGTTGTTGCTGTTGTTGCTATTCTCTTAAGTTTACCCTTCCTTCATTTCTGGAGAAAAAAATCCTGTGATGAGTGGTTTCCCTGCAACTCTTATATATATATATATATATATATATATATATATATATATATATATATATAGAGAGAGAGAGAGATAGAGAGAGAGAGAAGAGAGAGAGAGAGAGAAAGTCTGCTGTGCTGCAACCGAAGAAACCACCAATCATGGGGAGATGTAGAGTGGGTATTGATCTCTCTCTCTCTCTCTCTTGGATCTAGCTGTTGAAATGGCCGGAGCTCAGCCGTCAGGGTCCTGACTGTTTTTCCTATCACCCACTCTACTACCCTAAGTATCGAGTACTCAGGTGTGTTATGGTCCACCTGGCTCCTTACCACACTTTCTTCATTCTATATATATATATATATATTTATTAAAATAACAGATTAAAGTTATATATATACAGAGAGAGAGAGAGAGAGAGATGGAGTGTGTAAGAGTAAAAATGTCCCTAGCACTTGATTGGTACATTATCTCTCTTTCTCCCCCCCCCATGTATATATACATACATATATATATATATACACACACACATATATAACAAGGTAAGAGAAATAACTGAAAAGTGCTAATAGCATGAATTTGAACAATAAAGCCAAAGGGTGGTGTACTGAATGTCATGCTCAAAATATTCCGAATATATTTAAAACCTTAATTGAGTGGAAGAAGATGGAGAACCAAACACCTGGAAGGAATTGCTTGCAATTCCCAAAGAAAGGCTGAGAGATAATTTGTGAAAGTCAAAAATAAATTCCTGAATAATTTAACAAGCTAGAGAAAAGAAAGTTTGATTTTTGTTGCAACCAAGGTACATCTATGTTACATGATTTATTACCTCTCATTCTCTTTGGGGATTGCTAACAATTGAGAGAGAGAGAGCGCGAGAGAGAGGAAGTTGTTTTACTAGAGTCTCAACATGTTTACTGACCAGACATTAGTTTTACACAAAAAAATATATTCCGTATATTTTTGGCCAAAGATAAAACTGAAACTTATTCATACTTATCGGTGTTTATTTTGTTGTTGATTTTATTGAAATTATCTCTCCTTCTCTCTGGGAATTGCTAACAATTGAGAGAGAGATAGAGTGTGTGTGTGAGAGAGAGAGAGATAGTAAGTGTGTGTGTGTGAGAGAGATAGATAGTAAGTGTGTGTGTGTGTGTGTGAGAGAGAGAGAGATAGCAAGTGTGTGTGTGAGAGAGAGAGAGATAGTAAATGTGTGTGTGTGTGAGAGAGAGAGATAGCAAGTGTGTGTGTGTGTGAGAGAGAGGGTGTGTGTGTGTGTGAGTGTGTGTGTGTGAGAGAGAGAAAGTATGTGTATGAGAGAGAGGCAGAGAGGGGGAAGGGGGAAAGGGGAGAGAGAGAAAGAGAGGTAGTACTTATTTGGTACTTTATTTATTAGTCTATCTTCATGAGTTCAAATCCTGCCGAGGTTAGCGTTGCCTTACGGGGTCAATAAAATGAAGTAACAGTAATGCACTGGGGGAGGGGGGGGGGGATTTAATCGATTTACCCTTTCCCTTCAAATTTCTGGTCTTGTGCCTAAATCAGTCATGGTTATTGGTAGATAACCATGGTTATCGGTAGATGTTGATATATTTTTCTACTGATGTGTACAACATGATGGACTAAAGGGTTATAAGGTTCAACTACGTACATTTCATACAGTTTTGTTTGGGTTACTTGAACATAGTTGACAAGTACAGTAAACAATATCTGATACACAGAGAATGGTATTGGTTAAAAGTTACAAGTAATCAGGAATTAACCAGAAACGTGATCCAGTGAACCAAGTTCAAATGAGTGTACCAGAAAAACATTTATAAAAGAGCTAATTTCTCTGAGAAACGGGGAGTTCTTTGAACTCGAATTCGATAACAGATTTGATAAAAGATATTTAGGTCATAATATATATTAGGGTTAGGGTTAGAAGGATCTTGGTAGATTTGGTTTTTGCTTTTTTTTGGTCAGTATTTATCTAACAATGTTAATTTGGTAATATATAGGAATAAAAATGAAAAAAAGTCCTTTTATGGGAGAAGGAATTCAAGGTGCAGTTGAATAGAAATTTTAGCTTCAAAGTCAATTAGAGTCATTGAGTTGAGTTTAGGAATGAAGAAGATTGGTTAAGGGAATTATTATTATTATGATTATTCGAAATTAGGTGGGGGTGGGGACTGGGGAGTGTGTGATGGAGAAGGTATGATGTTTGCCCCAAAGTTTGAAATTTATGTGCTAAGATATGTGGAGATGTGGAGTTGTTACTGTGGCAGTGACTTCATACAGATGAACTAAAAATATAGGCAGCCTCACGCACACAGTGTACATGTATGTATATATATATATATATATATATATATATATATATATATATATATATATATATATACACACTCACATACACACACGAGCATACATGTATATATATATATATATATATATATATATATATATATATATACACACACTCACATACACACACGACCATACATGTATATATATATATATATATATACACACTCACATACACACACGACCATACATGTATATATATATATATATATATATATATATATAGTGAAAAATGGAACGGGAACAAAACAGAGAGGCAGTACGAACAAAGGTTTATTAGTTTCATGCTCTTGAGAGTGGGGGTGGGGGAGTGGGGGTGGATATAGACATACATACATATAAACAACAACAAAACCCCCAACAAAAACAAGGTATAATACAGATATCTTTTTCACACACAACACATTTGTACTCTAAGGAAATTGAATATTTTGGTTTTCCAGGAAGTCTCTATGTAATTAGTATGTTGTACATCAACTTTAAAGAGAGAAAAAGCAATAAAAATAATTGTTTCTACTTTTGGCACAAGGCCAGAAATTATCCCAGTGTATTACTGGTACTTTATTTTATCAATCCCCGTAAGGATGAAAGGCAAAGTTAACCTCGGCGGGATTTGAACTCAGACCGCAAAGGGCCGTAACTCTATGCTGCAAAGCATGGCATCCGACCCTCTACCGATACTACCACTCCAATATGATAAAGATTAAGTAGTATGGAGTTCTGATTATATTCCTTTTTCTATCCCAGATAAACCCAGATCAAGGATCTAAAAGGCTTGTTGTTGTTGTTGTTGTTGTTATTATTGTTGTTGTTATTGTTGTTGTTGTTGTTATCACCATCCTGGTATTTTTTGTGCTGCCATTATTCATTTACTGTGTTTTTAATCTGTCCACTTCTTAACATTAACCACCCACACAACTCTTACTCCTCCCCCCATTCCTGTTGCCGTCTATTGATAGTCTCTGTAAGCTATTTTACTAATTAATTCTCCAAAATAATATACTTTTCTCTGTTTAATGATGTCTACTAACATTTTCTAATAACAATTTTTTTTTTCTATCTTTTGTACCTCATCATTACTTATATATTCTGTATCTCATTGAGAGAAAATAAAACCAATGTTAACCCTTTAGCATTTAAACTGGCTCTATCTGGCCAGAATTCTCTTGCCTCTTTCTGTTTAAACTGGCCATAACTGGCTACTCATACTGATGTTAAGGTATTGTGCTTTATCACCAACAACTTGACCATGAAGCAAGTTGTACTGGATTACATGGTACCAGTAGCAGGCAGAGGCCTGCCCTGACCAAGACTTTAACCCTTTAGCATTTCAACTGACTGTATCTGGCCAGTATTCTTTCACCTCTTTCTGTTCAAACTGATCACAACTGGCCGTTCATACTGATGTTAAGGTATTGTTCTTAAAATAAATAATATCAAAATCTCATAAATTCGATATTATATGAGATATTATATGAGGTAAATACTTTATAGAATAACATAAATGCTAAAGGGTTAAAAGATATAAACATCAGAACTAAAATATATATGATCTGTATGTGTATATATATATATATATATATATATGGTTTCTACAGTAGGAAGCCTTTCCTAATGTCAACCACCTCTCAACTCTTTCTGTTCAAACTGGCCGTAACTGGGCACTCATACTGATGTTAAGATATTGTGCTCAAAATAAATAATATCAAAATCTCAGATTCGATATTGTATGAGGTAAAGCCTTTACCGTGAAAATACAATAGTAAATATTGAGTAATGTAAATACTAAAGGGTTAAACTAAGAATAGCTTTCTGTGTTTGATGGTGTCTACTAACATTTTCTACTAACAATTTTTTTGATTTGAGGTCAGCTTTCACAACCTCTGCCCAGGTCTTTCTTGGTCTACCTCTACTGCAGCTTCCTTTCACTAGGATTTCCTGACACTTCTTCATCAAGTGATTATCATCGTTGCACATCACATGTCTGTACCAACACAGTCTTCTCTCCTGCACACCACCTCAGATTCCTCTTAAATCCAACTTCTCTCTCAGTTCATCCAAGCTCTGCCATTTCACCTCCTCATTAAATGAAAACGAGAAAAAAGAATTCACAACACTTTGGATAAACCACAATCTACATGAAAATCCTATCAGAGTTTTATGATGTAGCTCTCTGCATATCATTAAATACCACCTCCACACAAAGAAAAAAATGACCCCCCCCCCTCACACACACAAAATGACAAAAAAAATTGGGAAAATTCTACAAAAAACATTTGGCTGATATTATTTTTATTCTGTGTTTTGCCAATTTTCCCTGCAGTAATGACATCTTTTACAAATATGATATCTATTATGTTCTTATATAAAAATACTTTTTTTTCAAAAATATTCTTGGAGGCATTATTAATTTAACATTATATGGCAGCAATCTTTTCATCACATCCTATATTTTTCTTTTCTTTTCTTCTGTATAAACTAAATATTCTTCTAGTTGTTCTTCAGTATTTTACTGCCATGTTTGGCATCAACAGATAGTTAGTTAGTTTTCCTAATATTTATATAAATTTGGTTAGTTTTAAAAATTTAATTTTGGTTCTGTTATTTGATTCAACAGAAATATTTATATTTTCTATATCTCAGTTTATTTAATTTAATTTAATTTTATTTTAATTTTTTGAATATGTAAGTTGAGTGGGCCAGGGAGAGAGAGATTTAGTTTGTAACACTCTGACCATCAGATATATTGCACTAAGCTATATGGTACAAGTTGCAAGTAGAACAGGATATGAGGAAATGGTGAAATGGTAGGGTTGTCATTCTGATGACAACTTCAATAAGGTAAAGTCACTTCTCTAACATGTATTCAGGTCTGTTGTAAGAGTACTCTTGCACTCTTGTACATTTGTGCTTTTGTGTTCTTGTACTCTTGTACTTTTGTCAAAGATAGCTTAGAGCATGAAACTTTCATGAGTGAAACAAAAGAAAGAAAAAAGGAGGAGGAGGAAAAAGAACCAACCACTTTACAACATGTACTCGGTGTATTTATTGTGTAGATCACCAACACCAGGGAGGCCCAAATGTCCTTGACATGACTGAGGGGTCCTCTCAACCCTTTGTTTAGCAATCTTTCTACAGCTAGATGCTTTTCCTATCACCAACCCCTTTACAACATATGATACTTATTAATCATTTGTTCATCTGTTGGTTTTAGTATATATATATATTTTATGGTTTTTGCTATTCTTTTACTTTACTTTTTTTAGCATTCTCAGTTCTGTTAAACATAGAAATATTTCCCAAAGCCTCTAAAGTTCAGGTAGTTTTCTATATCTCTTTGAAGGTATCTTCTGTTTCTTCATTCAATTTCTTCAGTCAATATCTGATACGATGTGATGAAAATTCTTGTTTGTTGTTTCTATTCTGGGAAGTTTTATCTTTTTATTTCTTTTCTCTAGTTCAATAATTTACTTATTTGTTTTTTGGTTTTGTTTTGGGAATAGAATATGTCTATTGATTCCAGCTTTTGATATTTGTTAGTTTTCAGTGACCACTAACTTATGAATAGAACATTGGTTGTAACCAGTAAGTGAGATCTTTGTCTGTTTTATAAGAATATCTTTGTTCAAATATTTTCCAAAATATATTGAACTGGTATTGAAAAATAGATTTTTATAAATTTTTCCAATTCTAGTCTTTGTATTTGTGTTTTCTATGTAGACTTACACAAATCTATGATTATTTCCGAGATGCTCACTCCACCTGTTGCAGACTGCGCATAAACACGAGATATTCTTCTCCACAAAGTTTGATCACCACCAGCAGAGTTTAAAGAGCAAAGGTCAAGTCCAGTCCATAAGTTGACATTATTAAGCCAGCGTTTTGGCTGTCGACCCTTGCTTCTCTTACCAGCTAAATTTTCTTCTAGGCCTAACTTACTCACACCATGAGTTGATCATTCGATATAACCATACAGTTTAAATACATTTGACTTGATAACTAATGTGATTGGTTTAAGGTTGGTAATGTTGAGTAGTTCATTGATAGAGATATGAAAACTTACTCACACCACAAGTTGATCTTTTGATATGACCATAGAGTTTAAGTACTCTTCACTTGATAACTGATGTGATTGGTTTAAACTTGACTATTTAGGAGTTCATAAAACGTGTAACTGATTGGATAACAGGAATTTCTACTACTTATGCAAAACCACAATTTGTAGGAGGGAGAGGATTGACTCCCAGATACTATTGGTTCTTATTTTATTGATCCAAAGACCAGATGATGGTATGGATGAAAGACAAAA
>OZ024750.1:9612950-9615450 GCA_964016885.1 Eledone cirrhosa | reverse complement strand
ACTCTGAGGGGGCTGGGCCACATCCATGTCATGACTCCTGGGTGCACTTCTGACGGTCCATTTGGCAGAGTTGTTAGAGTGTTGGATACACATTCCAGCTCTCAAAGATCTGAGTTCAAATCCCACTGAAGTTCACTCAATGCCTCATCCTTTTGTAATTGATAAAGAAATAACCAGCCCAGTGTTGATATAGCCTTTTCCCCTTCCAGCTATCACCTCCTATCTACTGGCTCAAATAAAAAACCGTAGTGAAGGAGTGGTCGTATCTGCTTGCAACTGTTTGGTTACTTAATTCTTTACATCTGTTTCACATCAGCAAGATAACTTACAAAGTACAAAACAGCACCAGGACCGCGCCTCATTAAATATTAGTGCTTTAGCATTTACATTACTCTATATTTGCTATTATATTTTCATGGTAAAGGCTTTATCTCACATAATTATTTCACATAATATCGAATATATGAGGTTTTGATATTATTTATTTTGAGAACAATACCTTAACATCAGTATGAGTGGCCAGTTACAGCTAGTTTGGACAGAGAGAAGAGAGAGAATTCTAGCCGGATACGGCCGGTTTAAATGCTAAAGGTTAAAGTCTTTATTCTAATCCTGGAAATTTTCACAATGATCTGTCCATTAATAAAGATGCTATAAACATTTCAACAATCAACAAACCTACTTTTAGCTACTTTCTGTTAAATTATGAGATATCAAGAGTTAAAAAAAGTATGGTTTATATTATTAAGTCATAATCAATTGTGACGGATGGCCATAGTTTAAGTGTAACCGGGCTCGAAACAGCAACAGCAATAAAACTAAAAAAATATATATATATTTATATTTATTAAGTGAGATATGGCAAATCAATTTTCTTCATTATATTTGGAGTCAGTTTTCCTATTTCTTTCAACTCTTGGGAAAATATATTAAATTAAAGAAATGAATTTAAAACTAACATGGTGACATAAAAGAAATATTAATTTAAGTTGTCTTGAGGGAAATCTTCAGAAAAAGAGATAGAAAGAAGAGATAGAAATAGAAGAATACTCAGGAGTGAAATGTCACATAGAGTGGAGGTTAACATAAATGATTTGAGATAGAAATTAAAACTGAAAAATATACTCTTGTTTCAAAAATTCCTTATTGAATATACACAAATATCTGTGAGCTAACATGGTCATTTGAGCTGCTTGAATTAATAACCAAACCTGACAGAAAGTGAATGTGGTTTAGACATGAACATACAGGTGGTGACCGACATGATAAACACACTCAGTACATCCTGAAAAGTGGTTGGTAAAAGGAAGGGCATCCAGCTGTATAAAGGGTTGGGAGGACCCTCAGTTGTGTCAATGACATAACCACTCCTGTGCACTCAGTAGAACATGGGACCATACATAAGTGAGATGCAGATCACTGGCTTATCTGTAGAATCCATTTCTATATTAAATAATTGTTTCTACTTTAGGCACAAGGCCAGCAATTACCCAGTACATTACTGGTACTTAATAATGATATATATAAGGCGTGTGGCTGAGTGGTTAGAGAATTGGATTCGCAACCGTGAGGCTGTGAGTTTGATTCCCGGACTGGGCGATGTGTTATGTCCTTGAGCAAGACACTTTATTTCACATTGCTCCTTCTACCTGGTGTTGCAACCGATAGATAGTGTTAGCAATTTGAAAGAAAAGGAAAACACAAACAGAGAAAGTTGCCACCTTAATACTACAACAATGAAAATAGAAACAGGTTAAAAGATGAACCTGGACCTGATTGATAGATATTATATATCAATCCCTAGCATAGTTACGTCCCTTTACAGTCTGAGTTCAAATCCTGCCGAGGTTAACTTTGCCTTTCATCCTTACGGGGTCGATAAAATAAAGTACCAGTAATGTACTGGGTAATTGCTGGCCTTGTGCCTAAAGTAGAAACAATTATATATCAATCGATAAATATCTTCGATAGGTTTCTGGGAAATATATATATATATGTATATATATATATATATGTATATATATATATATATATATATATATATATATTTCGTTTCTGAATTTGTTTAGCAAGATTCTTTATCTGAAATCGTGTGTTGAAACCGATATTGTTATACTTTGGGAGGGTCATGTTGCAACATGACCCCCCCAAAGTATAACAATATATATATATATATATATATACATATATATAAATATATCGTGGATGTGCCACAGCAAAAAAGCACCCAGCCCACACTGTAAAGTGGACATGTAGGCACCATGGAAAAAAAGCACCCAGCACTCACTGTAAATGAGGTTGGTGTTAGGAAGGGCATCCAGCTGTAGAAATAAAGCCAGAATCAGTTCCCGTGTGAGCAAGACAAGGTCAGCCCACAACAGGACAACCCGTCTAATCCATGCTAGCATGGAAGAACGGACGTAAAACGGTGATGATAATGATGATGATGATATATATATATATATATATATGTAATAAACAACACAATATAATTATCCCA
>OZ024750.1:9580450-9602950 GCA_964016885.1 Eledone cirrhosa | reverse complement strand
CCTTATTTTCATGTTACTACAAAAGATTGATTTCCCCTTTTTTCCCCCTGTTAGTACAGAATATTCACTCCCTTTTCCCCCCTGTTACTACAGAAGATTCATCCCCTTTTTTTCCCCTGTTACTATAGCAGATTCACCCCCTTTTTTTTCATGTTACTACAGAAGATTCATCCCCTTTTTTCCCCTATTACTATAAAAGATTCACCCCCTTTTTTTTCATGTTACTACAGAAGATTCATCTCCTTTTTTTCCCTGTTACTTCAGAAGATTCACCCCCTTTTTTTTCATGTTACTTCAGAAGATTCATCTCCTTTTTTTCCCTGTTACTTCAGAAGATTCACCCCCTTTTTATTTTTTTTTCATATTTCTACAGAATTCAGAACTAAGTATCATCTTTATGAACCCATGAGATTTGTGGAAGCATTTGTATTTTTACATTACAATATTTTCACATATTTGCATTACATTTTCTATATTACAATTCATATGTAAATATAGATAACTTTCAGAATTTCTCAATTTATTATTCGAACAACAGAAAAAAAACATCTGTAGAACCGCTAATATTTTCTAAAAAGAGGAAGAGTTAAATTCAAACAAGCTCATTTCTTGTTTTTGTTCTTTTGGTAATTGCTGTTGTTGTTGTTGTTGTTGTTACTGCTGCTGTTGTTGTTGTAGTTGTGACTGCGGTTCTTGTTGTTGTATATAAATGTTACTATATTACACATTTGTTGATGTATATAATATGTATTACACAGTTCACTGATGTTGTTGTTGTTGTTGTTGTTGTTGTTGTTGTTACTGTTGTTGTTGTTGTTGTTGTTGTTGTTGTTGTTGTTGTATATAAATGTTACTATATTACACATTTGTTGATGTATATAATATGTATTACACAGTTCACTGATGTTGTTGTTGTTACTGCTGATCTTGTTGTTGTTTTGTTGTTGTTACTGTTATTGTTGTTGCTGTTGTTGTTGCTGTTGTTGTAGTATATAATATGTTAATATATTACACAGTTGTTGTTGTATATAATATGTATCACACAGTTCACTGATGTTGTTGTTAAGTTAATATTGTTGTTGTTGTTGTTGTTGTTGTTGTATGTTAATATACAACACAGTTGTTGTTGTTGTTGTTGTTGTTGTATGTTAATATACAACACAGTTGTTGTTGTTGTATGTTAATATACAACACAGTTGTTGTTGTTGTTGTTGTTGTTGTATGTTAATATACAACACAGTTGTTGTTGTTGTTGTTGTTGTTGTTGTATGTTAATATACAACACAGTTCACTGATACAGTTCGGTAATTAATTCCATATTCCTCAGTTGCATTATTTATAAATAACAGCTTGATGGCACGAATTACCACTGCACACACATACACACACACACATACACACACATTCACACACGCGTGCACACACACACACACACACACACACACACAGAGATATATACATACACACATATATATACACATATATACAGAAAAAAGGAGAATTAGATTTGAATAAGATTTGAATACTATTAAGAAAATGAATGCCATAATAATGATAATAATAATAATAATGATAGTAACAACAACAACAACAACAATAATGATAACAATAATGATAATAACAATAATGACAACAACACAATAATGACAATAAATAATGGTAGTAACAACAACAACAACAACAACAATAATAATAACAATAATGATAATAATTACAACGATGATAATATTAATGATAAAAATAATAATTGTTTCTACTTTTGGCACAAAGCCAGCAATTACCCAGTACATTACTGGTACTTTATTTTATCGACCCAGTAAGGATGAAAGGCAAAGTTAATCTCGGTGGGATTTGAACTCAGATCGTAAAGGAACGTAACTATGCTGGAAAGCATGGCGTCCGACTCTCTACCGATACTGCCAACAATGATGATAATACTAATAGTAGTTACAATAATAACTATGGTGATGATGATGATGATGATATCTAGTCATACAATCAATGAAGCACTAGTTTCAACTAATCTTTACTAAATCTAGCTACAATCTGATTTCCAAAGATTAGTTTTTGTCTAAAATTACAATAAAGCATGGTTTTACTTGTAAGAATGAGACTGATTTAAACTAATACCTGCTATAAACCGGCAGTATATTTAGAACAACAACAACAACAACAAAAACCAACAAACAACAAACAAAAAAAAATAATTCTTTCTACTTTTGGCACAAAGCCAGCAATTATCCCAGGGTATTACTGGTACTTTATTTTATCGACCCAAGCTAACCTTGGTGGGATTTGAACTCAGAGCATAAAGGGCTGTAACTCTATGCCGCTATGCATATAATGGAATTATTGTGTACAGTGCTCAGGTGCACTACAGCTCATCAAAGGTGCATGTATAGTACATAGAATAATGTACAAATGTCAGGAAAATGAACAGCAATGAATTCTCCCTAAACCATAGCTTTAATGTCTTTAAAAAAATGTAGTCCTAGTTTACTTCTAAATGATATGATCACACATCCTGAGGTTAGCAAAGCTAAACCTCAGCGGGATTTGAACTCAAAACAAACAAAAAATAATAATGGTTTCTGATTTTAGGCCAAAGGCCAGTAATTTTGAAGGAGAGAAAAGTTGATTAAATTGACCCCAGTGTATTACTGGTACTTTATTTTATCGACCCTGTAAGGATGAAAGGCAAAGTTAACTTCAGCAGGATTTGAACTCAGAACGTAAAGGGACGCAACTATATGCCACAAAACATGTCTGATGCTCTACTGATACTGCCAATCCACCACTTTTTCATAATAATTGCTTCTACATTTGGTTCAAGGCCAGCAATTTGGGGAGAGGGGAAAGTCGATTAAATCGACTGCAGTGCATTACTGGTACTTTATTTTATTGACCCCATAAGGATGAAAGGCAAAGCTAACCTCAACAGGATTTGAACTCAGAACATAAAGGGCCATAAAAACAAAGCATTACATGTTGCTCAAAATCTCTCGAAATATTATGATTTTCAAAATCTCTCTAAACAGGTGAGAAAATCATGAAATCTTCCCTCTATGTATTACAGGTGAGAAAATCATATTTCTTTCTTCATAATTCCTCAGTGTTTTCATAGTATCAAATATTTCAAGACTTTTATTCTTGGTTTTATAGTAAATAAAAGATTTCTTATATATTCATATTCACAATTAGTTTGCCATTATGCTGCTAGGTTTCCAAACTTAACTCCTGATATTACTTCATTAACAGATCGCCCAAGACACATGATGCTACCTCATTAACAAATCTTTTATAATCATGCTCCTAGGCTTCTGATATTAATTAGATTCGAAAAGAATTCTTTCTCAGTTCTTTATCAGTTAAAATAGTTACTATATATAGTAAATTGGTAGTAATAGTAGAGTTACTAACTTAATACTTTAAAGTTTAATCCTCTGTTGTGTTCTAGCTACAAATCTTGCTGGAATTGACTTTGTTTTTTAATTTCCTCTTAATTTATGGAATAATGGGCACGTGGTTAGAGTGTCTCAGGAAAGAATTAGATTTTATGGGCAAAACCAATTGGCATGAACCCAAGAGAAGATCCCCAAGCAAGATGGCTGGTCATGCTTGGAGATCCAGCCGGATCAGTTGGAGACGGTTGCTTCTGACAGGACCCTCTGGAAGGAGTGTTTGAGGACTCTGCCCCCATGATCCTAAGAAGAAGAAGAAGAAGAAGAAGAAGAAGAAGAAGAAGAAGACATTTGAATTCCATTGATGTCATCTTAGCCTGTTTCTTTCTGACCATTATAAGAATGTAAGACACCATTTTACTCTGTTTTTTTATAGCTTCTTCATGTGTCTTAGTAGTTATAATATATTTAACAAACTACTGTAGAATCTCGGTTTACACCAAAATATTTCTTTCATGATAAATGTTGCTGCATTAACTAGATAAAGGAACAGAGCAAATTATTTTTTATTCAACCATGAATTATTTAAAAAAAAATAAATTTAATGGCAACATTCCTGAAGCAACATGGTTTTGTGTACACACATACACACTCCACCCCACACTAAAAACAACAGAACACCTGCAAAATTCTTATTTTTTGAATTAAAAAAAAATGATAATATAAATGAAGGTTTGTTATAAATAAATTAATATTATGGTATGGTTTTAATTTTTTTTAAATTTGAACATTGTTTTTTATTAATTCATATTTCTTTATTTCGATTTCTTGTTCCTTTTTGTCAGCTTCGATATTTCATTTCAATGTTTTTAAAGATGTGTGTTTTTCTAGTAAAATATGCTTTGAAAATTGATTTTTGGTAATTAGATGCAGCAGTCTCTATATTTGAGGCCAAAAGGCTCTCACTACAGGAAGCAAACATTTGTTACTTTCCAAGAAGGCAATATTATTTTGGTTCATGATGAAATACATAATTTTAAAGTGATCATTGATTTTCTCTTGTTGTTTGGAAGATGTCACTAATAACACAAAGAATGCAGAAAATTGCATTAAAAAAATTTGAAAAATTTGCTACAGACACAAATAATATTAAAAGAACAATAAAAAAGGAACCTAAAAATAATTAATGTCCCATAAATCAAGAAAAAGGGTTAACCTTTTTATAACAATATTTCTAAAGAAAGACTTTGTGAAGAATTTTGAAAATAATCTAGAATTCCAAGGGATTGAGTTATGGAGCTAACTTTCTCACTATTACACTGGTGTCATCATCATCATCATCATCATCATCATCATCATCATCATCATCATCACAGTTTAGCGTCCATTTTTCCACACTAGCATGGGTTAGATGGGTTGTCCCGTTTGGCAAAAGTTGGGTCAGATGTCCCTGTCTTGCTCACAAAGAACTGTTTCTGGTTTGGGTTCTATGGCTGGATGTCCTTCCTAACACCAATAACATTGACAGTGTAGACTGGGTGCTTTTTGGTGTATGAAACATAATTTAGGAAAAGTTCTTACTGAAAATTATGATGGAATGTTTTTAGATAAATAAAAACTCAATGAAATAAAGTTTTGTAATATAGAACCAAAGGTCATTTCAGGTGGTTTGGTATGAAAAGGGTTAATTGTGAGGAAAAATACATCAACAACTGGATGATGGTTGCTGGGTGAAGAAATTCCAAGTAATCCTGGTGGAGAGAGGCTAAGGTAGAGGAAGACAAAGGAAGACCTAGATGAAAGTGGTGAGAGCTGATCTCAGATTGCTGAAGCTCATGGAAGAGATGACAACAGAATGTGACGAGTGGAGAAATACTGTATTAACCCTCTAGCATTTAAACCAGCCGTATCTGGCCAGAATTCTCTCACCTCTTTCTGTTCAAACCGGCTGTAACAGCCACTCATACTGATATTAAGGTATTGTTCTCAAAATAAATAATATCAAAATCTCATAGATTTAATATTATGTGAGATAATTATGTGAGGTAAAACCTTTACTGTGAAAATACAATAGTAAATATAGAATAATGTAAATGCTAAAGGGTTAAGAAAGACTTGTCCAACCCATACAAATGTGGAACAACAGATGTAAAATGATGACAAGTGGAAGAAAGCGGCAGTAGAGGAAGACTGTGAAAAACCTGTTCAGAACTGATCTCAAAACACTGAACTTTACAATGGAGATGATGAAGGAATGCTTTGAGTGGAGAGATACTGTGCTTGGAAGAACCAATCAAACCATTGAAGCATGAATTAACTGACATGAAAATAATGAGGATAAAAACAAAAAGAATATGATAAAAATTATAAAGTCATAAATAGAAGATTCTACAAATTTTTACATTTGTAGAATACTGTATTTATAAATTCATTGTGTTTTCATAAATCCACACACACACACACACACACACACATATATATATATATATATATATATATATATATATATATATACAGACATACACACATATATATACAAAGACACACGCACATATATATATACACAGGCACACACATACACATATACAGACACAGACGTGCACACACACATCTATACACAGACACATGCACACACATCTATACACACACATACACACCTATACAAAGACACACACACACACATATATATATACAAAGACACACATATACAAACATATGTAGAAAGAGAGAGAGACACACACACATGCACATACACATCCATGGTATGTGTGTGTGTGTGTGAGTAGGCAAATATTTTTATTACGTTTTTATCATATTTTTATCCCATTATTATCACAAATCTTAATCACATAGTTTTCACCAGACTAAGAAATATCTTCTTTACCATCCACATCTATACGCTATTACAATTTATTCACCACCAAACTGTATTCATCACCCCTCTGTATTCACCACCCAACTATATCCACCTCCCTCCCATCAACAATATATTGCCACATATTCCCCCTCCCCGCCTTATATCACATCATTCTTTTATGGTTTCAATAAGCAGCTCTCTATCAAACTTTTACATTCTATTGAATAATTTTTCCCTATATATTTTCAAATATTCAAGATTTTCTTCTATAGATTTTTCATATATTTTCCCATACGGACATTTTTATGTGAAATTTCATTGATATATTTCAGTTTTTTTATATAGATTCTTATGACTGCCAATAAAAGAGTAAAAACACATTACACAACTAAATATAGGAATATGTTTGTCCCCCCTCTTCTCCAAACATCCAATAAGGACCCAACCTTACACATTTGAGAAGTTTTACAGGCTGCTTTGTTTTTCTACAAGAAGCTATATCCACTGGTTGTACTTATTCTAACAACCAATACAGTCTGCTGAGCAGAATTGTGAAAATCAGAGGAAAGGTTAGTGAACTTTACAGATTCTAAGATATAAGATAAACATTTATTTGTCCACACATTCCTTTATGCTATAACTATTAACTCACACACACATATTTATATTTATATATTATATATGTGTCCATATATATTTATCTATGTATATTATATTTTGAAGGCACGTGGCTGAGTGATTAGAGAATTGGATTCGCAATCGTGAGGTTGAGAGTTTGATTCCCGGACTGGATGAGATACTTTATTTCACGTTGCTCCTGGATTTGCAGCTGATAGATAGTGTTAGTAATTGGAAAGACCATTAAGCAAAGGAGGTCTAGGATCTTGTCGATCAACTGTTATTTTATATATATATATGGCTTAGTGGTTAAAGTGTTGGGCTTGCAATCATGAGGTTGTGAGTTTGATTCTTGGACTGGGTGATGCGTTGTGTCCTTGCGAAAACACCAGAATTGAACAAAAAGTGGAGAAAGTTATACCGTCTTAAAATATGAGATCTTGAAACACTGAAGTAATGAAGTGAAGTCAGTCACTATTGTCTCCCCCAGTGGTGATTGGTGTTCTTGTCATGGGGACAAAGAACCTTTAAAACTACCTGACAAAGATAGATTTTGCACCAGGGATTGAACTGTTGGAGAAGGCCAGCAATTATCCCAGTGTATTACTGGTACTTTATTTTATCGACCCCGTAAGGATGAAAAGCAAAGTTAACCTTTAAACTCTATGCTGTATAGTAAAATAATTGTTTCTACTTTTGGCACAAGGCCAGCAATTATCCCAGTGTATTACTGGTACTTTATTTTATCGACCCCTGTAAGGATTAAAGACAAAGTTAACCTCGGTGTAATTTGAACTCAGACCATAAAGGGCCGTAACTCTATGCTGTAAAGCATGGCGTCCGACCCTCTACCGATACTGCCAATCCACCATAACCATTATCATTTAATGTAATTGCTACCCTTTTACAGATTGTAGTGGGTGTGTTTTAATGTACCCCTCAGCACTAGTCAGGTTGTTATGTCCTTAACACAGCTAAAGAGTCCTCTCAACCCTTTGTTTGGTATGCTTCTCTCTCTCTCTCTCTCTCTCTCTCTCTCTCTCCCTGTACATACATATATATTATATATTATATATATATATATATATATTATATTATATATATATATATAATATATAATATATAATATATATATATTGTATATATATTATATATATATATATATTATATATATATGTATATTATATATATATATATATTATATATATATATATATTATATATTATATATATATATATATTATACATTATATATATATATTATATATATTATGGACACACTAGAAGAGGAAGACCAAGGTTAACATATGTTGATGCCCTAAGGACAGACACTGGTCTGTTGGAGATGCAGGATATGGCAGCGATAATGAGGAACAGAGACCACTGGAGAGAGCTCGTCCATGGATCTCGGGAATTTTACCCGCCTTAGATAGATAGATATATATTATATATATTATATATATATTATATATATATATTATATATATATTATATATATATATATATTATATATATATATTATATATATATCATATATATTTATTATATATATATATATATCATATATATATATATATTATATATATATATATATATATATCATCATCATCATTTCATTTTACGTTCGCTTTTCCCTGCTTGCAAGGGTGGGACGGGAACTGATTCTGGCTTGATTTCTACAGCTGGATGCCCTTCCTAACACCAACCTCATTTACAGTGAGTGCTGGGTGCTTTTTTGCCGTGGCACCCCCACGACCACTTTGCAGTGGAATGATAGGGACCCCAGTCCCTATCATCTCATTTCTACAGCTGAGTAAACTGGAACAATGTGAAATAAAGTGTCTTGCTCAAGGAAACAACACATCACCCCGTCTGAGAATTGAACTCACAACCTTTCGATTGCAAGGCCAATGCTCTAACCACTAAACCATGTGCCTTCATATATATATTTATATATATATATATTTTGATATATATACAACTGCAACATAGGCAAATTCACATCAATCTACATGTCTGAATTTGTTGAGAGTTTTATGTGTGTGTGTGTTTGTCTGTGTTTGTTGCGTGTATGTGAGTGTGTGTATGTATGTGTGTGTGTTTATCATGTGTGTATGTGTGCATATTTGTCATGCGTGTTTGTTTTGTGTATGTATGTGTTTGTTGTGCATGTGAGTGATTGTGTTTATGTGTGTTTGTCATGTGTGTGTGTGTGTGCATATTTGTCATGTGTGTGTGTGAAGAAAATAAAATCTATTTAGTTGTCTGAAAGTAAAACATAATCTGCATGATACTTGACTTTCTATTTTCTTGAAACACTTTAAAGAAAAGCAAAACCAAAGCTGATGGCATCGGTAAATGGCATGGCTATGTATGGAAGCATATAAATGGTAAATGGCATGGCTATGTATGGAAGCATATAACTGGTAAATGGCATGGCTATGTATCGAAGCATATAAATGGTAAATGGCATGGATATGTATGGAAGCATATAAATGGTAAATACCATGTTTATGTATGGAAGCATATAACTGGTAAATACCATGGCTATGTATGGAAGCATATAAATGGTTAATGCCATGGATATGTTTGGAAGCATATAAATGGTAAATACCATGGATATGTATGGAAGCATATAACTGGTAAATGGCATGGCTATGTATGGAAGCATATAACTGGTAAATACCATGGCTATGTATGGAAGCATATACATAGTAAATACCATGGATATATATGGAAGCATATAAATAGTAAATACCATGGATATATATGGAAGCATATATATAGTAAATACCATGGAAATGTATGGAAGCATGTAAATGGAAAGTTTTTTCTATGGGAGCATAGTAAGTAATTTTCTCATTGTTTAAAACGTTTGAGGAGGAAATGAAGAATTTTTAGAAGAACAGAATGGAATGGAACGGCAATAAAAAGTAAAAGAATATAAAAACAGAAAAACAAACAAAATCGACATTGCCGAAACAATTCATTGAGACAATAGAAATAATGGCAATAACAAAAAAAAACAACAAAAAAATAAAATCTAAAAACTAAAAACTAATAAAGAAAATCAACACTATTATTATTATTATTACAAAAATAACAACATAGACGTAGCAACAACAGCAATAAGAAATGAAGCAAATGGCTTTGAAATTGAGACTTTGCTATAAAAATACTGTTGTTAAGTTGAAAGAAAGTCCGGATATTTGTTTATATGAACGAATAGGTCACCTGAAGATGATTGGAAAAGTTATTGTTTGAAACACAGAATAAAACAAAAGAACAACTTATGTTTTGTTTTGGTTTGGTTCCACTTCAATGGTCAACATTGAGTATAGTGATTTATTTTTAGTTTTTATTTATTAAACTCAAGCTAAATGTAACCAATGAGAAATACATAGATGACTGGATAGTAAGTAGGTATGGAAATAAGGGTTATTTTAGGAAGAAGGTGCCATAATAAAGGTATATAAGATGTAACTGTTGCATTAATATAATGAGGGAAATATGTTACAAAAATGGATTGAGAAAATTTAATGAAAGTCATGTTTTTATTTCAACTGTAAATATACGAAGGCAAATGTATGAAAAAAGTCCAGCAAAAAAATATTCATCTTTCATTTTTTTTCATAGATATCGCGTAATGTGATGGATTAAGTCTCCTACCCAAGTAGGCCAAGTGGTGGTGTGAAGTCTCTCACCCAAGGGCCAGGTGGTGGTGGTGTTAAGTTTCTCACCCAAGGGCTATGTGGTGGGGTTAAGTCTCCTACCCAAGTAGGTCAGGTGGTGGTGTAAGTCTCTCACCAAAGGGCCAGGTGGGGGTATTAAGTCTCCCATCCAAGGACCAGGTGGTGGTGTGAAGTCTCCTACCCAAGTAGGCCAGGTGGTGGTGTCAAACCAGGTTAGGGATGAAATCTCCCACCCAAGTAGACCAGAGCAAGATTGAAACTCAGAAAACAAACACAACAATACATTTAGTCCTACACTCTAACAACTCTGCTAATGTGTCACTCTTGAGATTATACCAGCTGTTCAGCTTTAACTATTATCTACTGGGATTTCTTTTAAGCATGGAGTTGCATATGAGAAATATTTCCCCACTATGGATTAATAAGTTATTACAAATGTAGAAGTTTGGAAATATTTTTGGTCTTCTTGCAGAATTTTGCTGACTTGCCTATTTTTCAATTTCAATATGTCGGATGATTATATCAATTGTTTATATGTTTTCAATACCAAAGAAAGCAGTGAATTGAGAAATTTGCATTTGCTCTATTGAGTTAATGAAAATGTTATTGTGCAATGAATTTAGCATTTTCTATAGCTTGTATACATACATATATATATACATACACACACACACACATACACATACCTATATATATATATTTGTGATGAGTGAACCAATGGTTTTATGCAATAGATTTAATGGGTGAAGAAGTACCCATGCCAGTGGAAGGAAGCCATAGTAGAGGTAGACAGAAAGATCTGTGCAAAGGTGGTGAGAGCTGACCTTAAATCAAATTGCTAAGACTTACAGAGGAGATGACAAAAACAATGCAGTGAGGGGAGAGATGTTAGTTCCATAACAAATTAGCAAACCATACTTGAGGACACGTGTTTCACCCAGTGGATTTTCAACCCAAGTGAGGTTGTGCTAACTCTACACCGAACTCGTCTTGTGGACTGAGTGCTCTACCTACAACAGCTATAACCTCCTGGTTTTTTACCACTGTATATATATATATATACAGAGGGATAGAATGTAGTGTACGGGAGAGGAGACTGAGGTGGTATGGACATGTGATGCGCATGGAGGATGACCGATGGGTGAAGAAGTGCCAGGAAATGCCAGTTGAAGGAAGACGTGGTAGAGGTAGACCACGAAAAACATGGGCGGAGGTGGTGAGAACAGACCTCAGATCATTGAAGCTCACGGTGGAGATGACGAGGGACCGTGACGAGTGGAGAGATGCTGTGCTGAATAAAACCCGTCCCACCCTTGCAAGCAGGGAAAAGCGGACGTAAAATGATGATGATGATGATGATGATGATGATATATATGAAGGATGACAGCTGCATAAAAAGGTGCAGAGCACTAGAAGTCGATAGAAGCCAATGAGGTTGGTGTTAGGATTTGCTGTAGAAATCACCCAAAATCAGTTCCCGTATGAGCAAGACAAGTTAGCCGACCGGGTACTGCCCACAACAGGACAACCTGTCTAACCCATGCTAGTGTGGAAGAATGGGAGTAAAACGGTGATGATGATGATGATATATATATATAAAGCTGGAATTATACCAGATTGGTTTATCTTCATTTCTGTTCATATCAAATACATATGTGGTGTGAGTCTAGTTTTTCTATATTTACATGAGTATGTGAATATTTCACAATGTTTTGCTACATGTCTATTGTATATTATATTTTATTTCATTCATGTATTTTTTATCAACTCTCAGATGAAGACACAACATATTGTTGTAGACCTATCTCTTCACATTGGCCAATCACATAACAGACTGGACAACTGCTTATATTTTATAGCTAATTGGCCATCTATGTATGGAAAATCTCTCATATCCTTTTTCTGTATATGAAGAGAATAGCAGAGTATTCTTAACATTTGTTTCAATTTTCACTTCAGGCTTATAAAGTGTGTGCATATATATATATATATATATATATGTCTTTTAAATATGTTAATTATTTTCAACTGAACCAGATCAATTATGATATATAGTCATCTGATCCAGAAATATTATATGGAGCAGCGAAACAATTGTAAACGGACATTATTATTATTAATACTATTATTATTATTCTCTACATTCCTTACATCAAACTAAAATATGTTGACAATCTTTTAATAATGTCTTCCTTGTGAAATTTGTGGTCTTGTTTTGCTTAACTAATGAATATATATATATATATATATATATATATATATATATATATATATATATGTGTAAATGAAGTAATTCCGTCGGAAAAGTCCAGGAAAAAAGAGTGCTCTATGTAGGTGACAGAGCTTAATAATTATGTAATAAACAACATAAGGCAATTATTTCATTTACCAGTGGTTTCTTAAAAGCAAAAAAATTTTGCTTTCAATCATCAGAATGAAAAAATCCTGGCGTATTTATATATATATATATATATATAGTTCAAGGAAATGACAAAACAGAGGTACAAAAGTCTTATTTGTTCCATGCTTTATATGGAAAAGGGGAAAGAAAGTTCAAACTGTTGGGCTTTAGCCTTTCTTCAGGAGTTCAAAAATAGAGACAGGATCACAAAGGATAGATACAGAAAATAAAAGGTTGTCCATAGTAAAAAAAACGAATATATATATATATACTTTGAGGGCGACTGGCCGAGGTGAAAGCAGCTAGTTGGTCAGTCGTTCTCTCTGTCTCTGATTTTTCGGATCCATAGCTTTTACATATTCCTTTGTTATATTTCGAATACCTGATGATATCACCGGATTCATATGGAACCCGGTCATTGAGATGATCATAGTATAATAAACCTTTCAAGGATTTACACCAGTCCAGCCTCCTGTTATTTTATATATATATATATATATATATATATATATATATATATATATATATATATATATATATTTATAGGGAAGAATCCTAGCCAGAAAGAGTTGTATATGAGCAAGACATGGTCACCTGATCTGACTTGCTTCTAATGGGACAACCTGTTTAACCCATGTTGGTGTGGAAAATGGATGTTAAAGGATGATGAAGATGATGATGATGCATGTATTTAATAATATACACGTACACACACACACGCACACATATATATATATATAATATAAGGATGATTTGTTATGCCTTCCTTACGCTTATTGATTGGTGATGCATGTTTTGCTATATTTACACTCTGTTTAGCTGTACACCTCACTACAGACTTGAATCTAAACATCGAGTGCTCATTTGGGTGAACCTACAGTAACTTCACGTTACACTTCCTGTCTCTCTCTCTCTCTCTCTCTACATATATAAATAGATAAGTTTATCCCAAGTTCAATCGGAGGTAACCACAGTAAGTAAGGTACTCAATACATAGCAGAGTATAAATATTTAATATAGAAATGGCTTCTACAGGACTAGAAACTAGAACTGTTTCATTCGGGAGAAATCATCAGGAAGCCCATAAATATATATATATAGGAAGCCTATATATATATAGGCTTCCTATAGCTTCCTATCTCTCTCTCTCTCTCTCTCTCTCTCTCTCTCTCTATATATATATATATATATATATATATATATATATATAGAGAGAGAGAGAGAGAGAGCAGTACACATACCATTAAAATGCTAGAAATTTTAATGCGACTAATATTTCTATAACTGATATAACTAGAGATTCTGCTGTTGCCATAACAACCGAACTTTCTGTGAAAATCTTTAAACATTTGATGAGAAAGGAAGTGTGCAATATTTAATGGATGTTGTGCAACACTGCTGCAGTGATACAGTAATGGAATTGGTATTAATCCTTTAATGATGAAAACTTTCATGGTTTTCATTATTATAAGCCTCAAAATATTAACAGTAGATGACTTGTAGGGACCTCGAGGTTTGGCTGGAAAGTTCATAGGCTCACTATGAAGGAGTGATGCTAGAGCTGTGAAATCTTGCATGCAATAATTTCAACTCTTTTTATTAATAAATAACTGCATTATTTCTTTTCAGAGACTATGTTGAAAAATAAACCTTATTTGGTTATTCCATGTGAGTATCTTGGTCAACCTATGAACTATTTATCTATCTATCTATACCCTCATCTATTTATCTCTATATATTTATCTATTTAACAATTTATGTACTTTTTCATGTTTTCAATCCTTATAAATACTACATTCATCATCATCATCATCATCATTATTTAACATTATATATATATATATATATATATATATATATATATATATATATATATATATATATCAAGTAAGTATGTTTTGAAACAGTGAGCAGGTTTGAAATTAGAAAATAGAATAGCTTTCACCGTATTTTTGACTAAAGGAATTTTAGCCTGATAATGGGGTAGAACCCTCAGATAAATGGAAAAAGATGAGTATATGTATGTCAATACTCATCTTTTGCCATTTATCTGAGGGTTCTAAACCCCATTATCAGGCTAAAATTCCTTTAGACATATATATATATATATATATATATATATATATATACACACACACATATATATATATCCTCTCTCTCAATCTATCTCTTTCAATCCCTCTCTCTCTCTCTCTATATATATACATATATATATATATGTATATATATATATACACAGTGCTATTTAGTATCAACAGGTACATAATCCTTAAATATTTTCTAAAGAACTTATAAATGATGTTAAGGTATCTATTTACTTTTGTCAAATCATCAGTAATCTAAACAAAAGTGGTGCCAGCTGTGAATGTTATCTGCATATCTGTATATCTGTATATCTGTATATCTTGTGAATGATATCTGTGTATCTGTTGTGAATGATATCTCTATATCTCTATATCTGTTGTGAATGATATCTGCATATCTTTATATCTATATATCTTGTGAATGATATCTCTATATCTCTATATCTCTATATTTCTATTCATAATTCCGCTTCTTCATCAAGAAAATATAACAACACTAGTTTAATCACAACAAACGTATTTAGAAATAACTTAAAATGGCCTGCAACATATTATATTTCATATAAAATTCCTTTGAGAATCAATGTCATTAAGATAGAAACATAGAAATATATAAACTATTTAAAATGTGTTATTTTTCCTTTCTAAATTTCAAAAATATATCTTAATACATTAATACACCACAGAGATTATGGATGACTGTGTTGATAGATTTTAACATATTCAGCATCAGAAGTGGAATTGGCCCCAGCTGAGAAGGAAAATTGTCATCATGATTAAAATTTGCCAACACTAATCATAACACATTCATTAACAAATAGCCAGCAATTACTAGAACACATTACACACACAGTCTTATCATGTTGTTTCTTTACTACCACTGTCTATTTTTCTATCATACCACCACTGTCTCTTTATCATACCACTGTCTCTTTCTTCACTATACTTCACAGAAATCTATCAGGATGCAGTGTGGAATCATTCAAATTGCAGCTGGATAGATACTTAAGCACCATTAGAGATGAAGCCCATCTCCCAGGATATACACAACGAGCACAAACTGACTCAAACTCGCTCCTACACATGTCAAAATTAAACAGAGAATCCAACCTGGCAACCACACCAGACTCTGAGGGTGGAGTCTTCGACTTGGCCTGAGCATGGACTCAAACTCAAATGAAATGAAATGAAATGAAATATACCACTGTCTACTTATCATACCACTGTCTCTCCACCATACCACTATCTCTTTATCATACCACTGACTACCTCTCCACCATACCACTATCTCTTTATCATACCACTGATTACTTCTCCACCATACTACTGTCTCTTTGGGTTGTTCTCATGTAGCATGTACGACAAAGCATTATATTACAACACAATCTAAATTACAATTGGTTGAGAAGAGTTTGGCAGGTAATGTTAGTGGAAGGAAGCATGGGTTGTTCCCATGTAGCATGTAGCATGTAGTATTATATGAAGACATTCTAAATTACAATTGGTTGAGAAGAGTTTGGCAGGCAATGTTAGTGGAAGGAAGCATGGGTTGTTCCCATGTAGCATGTAGCATGTAGTATTATATGAAGACATTCTAAATTACAATTGGTTGAGAAGAGTTTGGCAGGTAATGTTAGTGGAAGGAAGCATGGGTTGTTCCCATGTAGCATGTAGCATGTAGTATTATATGAAGACATTCTAAATTACAATTGGTTGAGAAGAGTTTGGTAGACAATGTTAGTGGAAGGAAGCATGGGTTGTTCCCATGTAGCATGTAGCATGTAGTATTATATGAAGACATTCTAAATTACAATTGGTTGAGAGGTGTTCGGCAGACAAAGTAAAAAATGAGATGTCTATTGATTCTTCTACTGAATTGGTTATAAGATTTTAGAACATAAAGAAATAAGACATTTATTGGGGAAAGGTCAAAACTATATCTATTTGTGTATGCTGTGAACGGCAGGTGGAGAATTTCCATCCATGCATAGAAGTTTGAAACCTAACTACATAGCATCAATAAAAACAACTGGAACTTTCTAGAAAGGCTAATTTTAAAAATATATTTTTCATGTTTGTTATGATGCTATACATACATATATATATATATATATATATAGCATCATAACAAACATGAAAAATATATTTATATATATTTAAAAAAAAAAAAAAAAAATATATATATATATATATATATATGTGTTTGTGTTTGTGTGTGTGTATATACATATATATATTGATATATATATACACACACACAAAATCTTGTAGTTTGCTTGTTTACTTGAAGGACTGTATATAACATATGTGGAAAGCGATATATATATATATATATATATATAGAGTACATGGAGGCCATGGAGTTGGCACAAGGAATGAGGAAGGATTCAGACTTCTAGAATTCTGCGACGCCAATGACATGTCGATATGTAACACAAACTTTAAAAAACCCGACAACCACCTGATCACCTATAGATCAGGGGAGCACTCTAGTCAGTTAGATTTTATCCTCATCAGAGGACGTGACAGATGGACGGTCGTAAACACAAAAGCCTTCCCTAGTGAGGAATGTACATCCCAACATAGCTTAGTTGTCAGCGACCTCACGGTCAGAACTAGACGAGCCCTGAAACAGAGGCCAACCTGGAGAAGAAAGATCTGGAAGCTGAAAGTCCCCTCAACCAGTAACAGATTTAAAGATATTTTACTCAACGCCTACGACAGTAAAGAAGAACAGATAGAGACATTTAACGTAGAAGAGAACTGGGAGTTCCTAAAAAATAACTTACTAGAGGCGACGGATGAGGTTTGTGGCTGGAGTAAGACCTCAAGCAGGAGGAGAGTGACTTGGTGGTGGAACAATAAGGTAGATGAAGCAGTCAAGGCCAAGAGACAGGCATGGAAAGAATGGAAGAACGGGGGGAGCAGGGTACATTACATAGAGACCAAGAGGGAAGCTAGGCGACAAGTATACTTAGCTAGGAGGGAAGCAGAGGATAGAAAATTCAAGCATGTTTTACAACGTGAGGACCAGAAACAGGAGGTATTCAAGATTGCGAGGCAGTGTGTCAGAGATAGTTGTGATGTCATTGGAGAGAAGTGTATCCGGAATGATAAAGGTGAGCTTGCCCTCACAAGTGCTGAGAAGAAAGATGCATGGAAGAGTCATTATGATAGATTACTAAATGAGGAGAATGCATGGGAAGAAGAGACCCTACCCCACGTAGACCCTATAGAGGGACCAGCAGTACAAGTCAGCGGCAGCGTAGTAAGTAAGGCAATCAGAGATATGAAGATAGGGAAGGCAACCGGTCCATCGGGTATAGCTGCCGAGATGCTGAAGGCATCTGGGTCTGTAGGTCACACTATAACCACACGTATCGTTAACCAGGTAATACTAGAGGGGGCCATACCAAAAGATTGGTGCAGTAGCATCATTGTCAACTGCTACAAAGGTAAAGGCGATGCACTAGATAGAGGAAACTATAGAGGTATAAAGTTGATGGACCAGGTCATGAAAGTAACAGAAAGAGTTATAGCACAGCTGATTAGGGACCGGGTGAATATAGACGAGATGCAATTTGGGTTTGTTCCAGGGAAAGGCACCACTGATGCGCTCTTCCTTGTGAGGCAATTACAGGAAAAGTACCTAGCTAAAAGTAAGCCACTCTACTTGGCATTTGTCGACCTTGAGAAAGCCTTTGACAGAGTTCCACGTGCAGTAATCTGGTGGGCTCTTAGAAAACTAGGAGTAGATGAATGGCTTGTGAAAGCGGTACAAGCCATGTATAGGGGAGCAGTCAGCAAAGTTAGGATTGGCAATGAGTATAGCGAGGAATTTAGCGTACAGGTTGGGGTCCACCAGGGCTCTGTTCTTAGCCCTCTCCTGTTCATCATAGTCCTGCAGGCAATAACGGAGGAGTTTAAGACCGGATGCCCATGGGAACTCCTGTATGCTGATGACCTCGCACTCATAGCTGAATCTATGGTAGAACTAGAGAATAAATTCCAAACCTGGAAGCAGGGACTAGAGAGAAAGGGCCTCAAAGTCAACATGACAAAGACTAAGGTCCTTATAAGTAGACGAGAAAACAGAACCCAGATCCCCTCAGGGAAATGGCCTTGCTCAGTATGTAGGAAAGGTGTAGGTAGGAACTCCATTCTTTGCCCCAAATGCAAACAATGGGTACACAAGAGATGTAGCGGGATCTCAGGAAGCTTAATTAAGAATGTAGGATTCACATGCAGCAGCTGTGCTGAAACAGCAAGCAAACAGCCACAGGAAACAAGTACCACCAATCTCTGGGAGGGCCCTGTAGAAACAGTAGACAGCTTCTGCTACCTAGGTGACCGAATTAGCAACGGAGGTGGGTGCTCAGAAAGTACAATAACTAGGGTAAGAACGGGATGGAAGAAGTTTAGGGAACTACTACCACTGCTAGCTGCAAAAGGCTTCTCCCTCAGAATGAAAGGCAGACTGTATGATGCGTGTATCCGAACAGCGATGTTGCATGGTAGTGAGACCTGGGCGCTGAAGGTGGAAGACCTACGTAGATTAGAGAGAAACGAAGCCTGCATGCTCCGATGGATGTGTAACAGTAATATACGTGAACGACAAAGCATAAATGAATTGAGAGAGAGACTGAGCATAAGAGGAATCAAATGCTGCGTGCAGGAGAGGCGGTTACGCTGGTATGGACATGTGATGCGTATGAAGGATGACAGCTGCATAAAAAGGTGCAGAGCACTAGAAGTTGATGGAAACCGCGGAGTGGGGAGACCCAAGATGACTTGGGATGAGGTGATAAAAGCCGACCTTACCCAACTACACCTCTCAAAGTCAATGACACACGACCGTGACTTCTGGCGTCACGCAGTAATACAGGGTACCCGACCTCCCATGGGTACATGCTGAAGCATATAAACAATATGCCCCCCCCCCCCACCGCAAGGCGGTCGTGGAGGTGCCACGGCAAAAAAGCACCCAGCCCACACTGTAAAGTGGACGTGTAGGCGCCACGAAAAAGCACCCAGCACTCACTGTAAATGAGGTTGGTGTTAGGAAGGGCATCCAGCTGTAGAAATCAAGCCAGATCAGTTCCTGTATGAGCAAGGCATGGTCAGCCGACCAGACACTGCCCACAACAGGACAACCCGTCTAACCCATGCTAGCGTGGAAGAACGGACGTAAAACGGTGATGATGATGATGATGATGATATATATATATATATATATATATGGAGTATTTCTAATTTGCATATGATGTCCACTGTGTTTTATTCTAGTAGATATATCTCATCTGTTCACTAACTTGCTATGCTACACTTAATTGTGTTGTCGAAGACCTTTCTTTGTTTATTTCCAATACATTTACTGTGTTGTTCTATCATACTACATCTCCCCTCCCCTCATTAGATAGAGTTTATTTTCTAGTAACTGACCCCCATCTTAGTCAAGTGACCCTCCCTGTAATATTATAAAATCACATTACTCTATTCCACTTAAGCTGCAGGTGAGTGGAATATTTGATGTTTCTTGCCTTTTATCTTATATATTCCTTTTAATGCAAAAGACTTTTGTTATATATATATATATATATATATATATATATATATATATATATATATATATATAAAATATGCATACACATATGTATATATATATATATACACACGCACAAGTAAGTAGGAATTTTATTGCATATGACAATTGTTTCAATATCGATAAGCTCAGGGTTTAATAATCTTTGGGGGCCGATTCTGCACCAAGATCTCATCAGGTATATGTTCATAGGCACAGAACACATACATATACATACATATATATATATATACATACATATATATATATATAAGAAGAAATTAAAAGATGGTTAAAAGAGTTCCAAGTATTTTATTATGCGCATTTCAAAAACAAATATCATCCTGGGACGATATTTGTGTTCTCATCAGATAAAATAGGGAGACATGATATGAGGCCTAAAAAAACACTTGTGAACAAGGTTTTTTTTAGGCATCATATCAAGTCTCGTTATTTTATCTGATGAGAACGCAAATATCGTCCCAGGATGATATTTGTTTTTGAAATGCGCATAATAAAATACTTGGAACTCTTTTAATCATCTTTTAATTTCTTCTTATATATACTCCAGTCCAATAAACTGTTGAGTGCTACTTATCTGATATTTGCATTGCTTTATTGTTCTACAATAAAACTCACCTCCTACATATATATATATATATATATATATATATATATATATATATATATATATTTGAAAAGATTCAGGACCCCGATGGCTGAGCTCCAGCTATTTCGGCATATTACCCACTCTACTACTCCGAGTATCGAGTACTCTGGTGGGTTATGGTCTAGCTGGTTTTTACCACACCTTACCTGATATATATATATATATATACAATATTAAACAAATGGAAACTATATTTATAAAACCATATTTATTTCATTATACATATTTCAGGGATACCATATTAAAAATATGGCATGCCTTCGTCAGATAAAATACAATATATAAACAGTTTTATAAATAATTTTGACGTACCATATTATAAGCGACCATTAAATTAGGAAGCTGTCTGGGTAGTGATTTGTTTATAATTATTTAGTTATAGTCGAGTGCTTTATATCAGTTATAAAATATTTACCCAACAATTTTAAATAAAACTTTTGCATATATATATATATATATATATAAATCAGCATTTGTGAAGTTATATTACACAGAAACGATCATCCTGGAAGGAGGTGTTTACATCTATCTCTAACTAATACCACAGCCAACTGTCTACAGTAAACTAAATGTGTGCACTCTGAACAGTTAATTGCAGCTGCATAACTGTAATTTGCCAGATTCATTGAGTGAGCTAGACGCTGACCGAAGGATGCTGAATTTATACCAGCGATCTTTGTTACTTTTGTTATATATATATATATATATATATATATATATATATATATATATGTGATACAGAGAAATGCCATTTGTTGTTATAATAAATTAACAGTAAGAAATGCAGACATGTTTGCATACAAAAACATATGCAAACACAAGACATACACATACATATTAAACACACAGTCATGCACACACACACACACACCTCTAATGAATTACATGAGACCTAACATCCTCACCCTTGTGTGTACACATACATGCTTTAAATGACATATAGTATTTAAAGTATTTTTCTTACATTACTATTATTCTTGTATTCTTAATATATTATGCAATAAAGTCCATAACCATAAAATTAATGTCGCTTTTAGTTTCATTCTTAAACAAAGGAAAGGACCAATAAAAGCTAATTTAGATGTTTTAATAGTTTCAGATATTCCCCTTAGGTTATAATAGAAGACACCAGAATGATGCTAGACTCATGTTGTTGTAAAACTCACTCCTTAATCACACTGCCAAGTCTTTGCTTCT
>OZ024750.1:9572950-9575450 GCA_964016885.1 Eledone cirrhosa | reverse complement strand
AATGAGGCAAGTTTTGACATTTCTAACAGATACATGATTTCTTAGAAATTTGACTTTTAACATTTTGAACCTTCAAATTGTCTATTCTAAAAAAATATAAAAAGTCTTTAAAAATATATGAGCAGGTTTGGATGCCACAAGGGGAAGAAATGAGATGAAAATGACCAAAATTTTATATTTTTAATAGATCTTTATATTGTCAAAATTATGGAATTTTGCATCAAGGAGTTGCATTTATTTTTCTGTTCAAAGATATAGAAATAATTCTAGAGAAATTTGACATTAAGTGGCATAGAATGAGATGAAACTAAAAGAAGTATTTATTTTATGAAAATGTTGAATGTTCATGGAATAGAAAAAAACAAAAAGTCTGTTCTAATAAATATAGAATCTGTTAATACAATATCTGAGCCAAGTTTGGCATCATCAAGATATTTGATATTTTACTTGTTAAAATACCTTTTCATTTCTGACAACTGCATATTGTAGTATTTATGAAAATTCACATAAGTTGAAACTTTTCTTCACTATCAATTACAAAATGGCTTCTAAAAAATATTTCTGCTTCTTTTGGAACAAATGAATCAAAAATTTTGAAGAAATTTGACCACAAATTAAACAGAATTATGCCAAAATTTGAAATATGTTGAAGCAAAATTTGAAATTGGTGAAGAAGGGGACTTTTTCCATTAAAGAATTCAAAATTATTTATACTAACAAATTAATTTGTTACCATATTTTTCATGATATAATTGTATTATAATTAAGCCTTTAACATTCATTTTACTCTATATTTACTATTGTATTTTCATGGTAAAGGCTTTATCTGGCATAATATCGAATCTACGGGATTTTGATATTTATTTTGAGAACCATACCTTAATGTTGATATGAATGGCTGGTTATGATTAGTTTGAACAGAAAAAGGTGAGAGAAATATGGCCAGATTAAATGCTAAAGGGTTAATTAATGAGAAATATTGATAGATTTACTAAAATTATTAATATTAAATAGCAGAAGATAAGTGAATATAAAGTTATTTACTTGAATTATGTATGCCAAACATATATAGCCTGTATTTAATACATGTGTGGAATTGATGTCCGAACAAGTATCCTCCACTACCAACTAACTTATCCTTGACCCTGGGTCCTAGCTGACAGGATAGAGAATACATTGTCCCAGAAGAGACATGCTGAAACAGTCATGAACAATTCAATAAATCTTAGTCACATATTTTTTAGAGAGAAATATTTAACAGAAACAGTTAAATACTCAGCTTGCAGCTAAAGATATTGGAAAAATAGTTAACAGGAATACCTATCTAGAAATATTCTTGTGTTATGTTAACATAACATTAAACAAACCAGCTAGAAGTCTTAACATTTAAATATTTAAATGGTTAAGGAGAATAAGTTGAGATTGCAGGAGTTAGATGTGTCTTATATAATATATATATATATTATAATTGAATATAAAAGAGAAAGAAACATAGATATATAGCCATATGTGTTCAAATCGTAAGGGACCAAGATTGCTAGGGTGAAAAAAATACTAACTATAACCCTAAAGGTTTGCCAGACTCAATTGGAGTCTGGCAAACCCATATGTCTATATATGTGTGTTTATTTCTCTTTTATATTCAATTATAATATACGGCTCGGAAAAATCTCTTTCCTTGAGCTATTTAATTGTAAGAGACTATTTTGAGTTTCTAACTCAATATATACCTTATATATATATATATATATATATATATATATATATATATATATATATAGTACGTTATTCCGGGTTGAATCGGAGGTAACCACAGTAAGTAAGGTACTCAATACATTGCAGAGTATAAAAGTTTTAATATAGATGAGATTCTACAGGACTAGAACTGTTTCATTCTTTAGAAATCATCAGGAATCTGGGTATCAAAAAATAATATTTATTTTTTGATACCCAGATTCCTGATGATTTCTAAAGAATGAAACAGTTCTAGTCCTGTAGAATCTCATCTATATTAAAACTATATATATATATATATATATATATATATATATATATATATATATATATTTATATAAATATATATATGTGTACCTACTCACAGTCTTATATATTATTTACTATAAAGAAATAGTTAGTTGCCCTCCTCCTCACCTAAAGTTGAGCCTAGTTTGAATATATATATACTACAATAGGAAAATGATCATTAATTGAGTGAGAGCTGATTTCAGCAATCTCCAGCCAAGTCATCATATATATATGAAGATTAAAGTAAATGTAAGGTAGATATATAAAGACTGAGGTAAATGTGAAATAGATATATATAGACTGAGATGAATGTAAGGTAGATATCTACAGATGGAAGTAAATATAAATATGTGAGGTAGTTATAAAGAGATTGAGGTATATATATAAAGGTTTCCCCACTTAAAAAACCTTCAAAACACAGGCATTGCTTGTTCAAGATATGTTACAGGTTCGTGTGGCTAAAAGTATACCAATC
>OZ024750.1:9542950-9567950 GCA_964016885.1 Eledone cirrhosa | reverse complement strand
TGATGGTGGTGGTGGTGGCGGTAGTAGTTGTGATGGTGGTGATAGTGGTGATGGTGGTGGTGGTAGTAGTTGTGATGGTGGTGGTAGTGGTGATGGTGGTGGTGGTAGTGGTTAGTGGTGGTGATGGTGGTAGTGGTGATGGTAGTGGTGGTGGTGGTGGTGGTGGTGATGGTAGTGGTGGTGGTGATGGTAGTGGTTAACTGCTCATGATATCTGTGCTATTGGTGGTGATCATGGTGATGGTGGTGGTGTTGAAGTTTGGTTGCAACAATGGTGGTGGTGAATTTAACATGCAATTGACTGAGCATTCCACAGACACGTGTACCCTTAATGTACTTCTCAGGGAGATTTTTGCATGACACTGTCAAGTGGACGTACAGGTGCCACGGCAAAAAAAGGCACCCAGCACTCACTGTAAATGAGATTGGTGTTAGGAAGGGCATCCAGCTGTAGAAATCATGCCAGAATCAGTTCCAGTGTGAGCAAGACAAGGTCAGCTGACCGGACACTGCCCACAACAGGACAACTCGTCTAACCCATGCTAGCATGGAAGAACGCATGTAAAACAGTGATGATGATGATGACAGAATGTGACAAGGCTGATGATATATGTAACATATTTGTTTATTCCAAGACAATTACTACTGTATCGTCCACCATATTGACACTAGTCACCACCAAATCACATCTCCACCGAGATTTACCTTTAGTTATGAAACTCTCAAATAAAATCTAACATGGTCTTCTTTAGTAACATACATAAACCATGAATATATTCTTCTCTTTTCTTTGTCTGTAAAGTTATCGTCTAAATAAAAGTATTTCTAATCATCACCACATGACTAAATATATTTTGTGTGTGTGTATTTACACACAGACACACATGAATGCATTTGTGTGTGTGTGTATATATATATATATATATATATGGAGGTAATGCAAGAATATATACATATATAATGTTTCCCCTCGCTGTGGTTCGTAATTTTTCTTTCACCTTACTGCTATCCTCTTTCTCTCTCCCCCTTCTCTCTCCTTACACCTCTTGCTTTCATTCACCCCCTCCGCTGGTCACACACTCTCTCGGCTGGACCCTTCCTCACACTTTCACTCACTCACTCTCTGCTACTCTCCCTCTCTCACTTCCTCCCGTCTGACCTGCGTGAATTCCTTTTATCTCCCACTTTTCACGTGGCTCGGACGTGTCTGTTTCTTCTCGTCGATTGATTTGTTACGACTTAAGCCCACAAGATTCATTGACTTGTCTCCCTTTTCCTCGCTTTACGTTGCATTACTACTATGTCGTTTGTTTACTTTACCCTTCCCATTCGCTCTGTCCCGATAACCTAGTTTAGTTATCGGTCACACTGATTTTTAGGTATCTAGTCTTTAATGTGAAGAAATACCAATGATAATCAGCAGGCTACTGATGATGGATGACCCTGTTTCTCGGTCTATTTTTATTCATTTATATATATATATATATATATATATATATATTTATTAAAATAACAGGGTTCTTATATATTTGATATATATTTATCCTTATCGAGCCTGCTTTTGATTTTAGTCTTCTAATTTATTATTATTACTATATATATATATATATATATATATATATATATATATATATATATTTATATATATATATATATGTATATAAATAATATTAATATATATATATATATAAGTATAAGTATAAATTCAGCGAGAATCACATTATATATATATATATATGGTGATAATGCAAGCATAGAAATCGATGATATATATATATATATATATATCCACACATGTGTGTGGTGTTGATGCAAGCATAGAAAAACAATGACTATATATATATATATATATATATATATATAGGAACCAGTAAGACCCCGACGGCTGAGCTCAAGCCGTTTCGACGGCTAATTCTGGACGCTTACCACATTTCCTTCGTTATATATATATATATATATATATATATATATTTACAAACAAGAGGGGAAAAAAATCATTCAATATATAAAGTATTGAAGGTTATGTTTTTATTTGAGATTCCTTGTCATCATTACAAGAGCGTTTATCAAATAGTCTCAGGTGAATAATTAACTTATAAAATAAGTTATTTGATAAGCTGAGCATTGATGTGGAATCAAGAATAACAATTAAAGGTTATCTCAGCTTCAAATAAAAGAATAAATATATATAAAAATATATATATAAAAAAAAGTATATATCTATAAATATATTTATAAAAAAATTATATATTTATATGTATTTCTATCACAACAATGTGACTTCTGTTTTGATGGAAATATTATGTCTTTTGAACTAGTTAGTTCCAATATAGGGTCAGGTTGACTAATAATGGTTTCTACTTTTGACACAAGGCCTTCAATTACCCCAGTACATTACTGTTACTTTATTTTATCGACCCCGAAAGGATGAATGGCAAAGTTAACCTTGGCGGGATTTGAACTCAGGTCATAAAAGGCCGTAACTCTATGCTGCAAAGCATGGTGTCTGACCCTCTACCGATACTGCCAATCCACCGGAAGGTTGACTAATAATATGGTGTAAGTCTTCTTGTTCTTGTTTGACATATCTATAATGGTGAGAGAGAGAGAGAGAGAGAGAGAAAGAGAGAGAGAGAGAGAGAGAGAGAGAGAGAGAGAGAGAGAGAGAGAGAGAGAGAGAGAGAGAGAGAGAGAGAGATTGGTGAGCCAGATTAAGGTGTCATTTGTAGTATTACGTATTGCCTCAAGGCAGCCAGTAAAACAAAATGTCTGATGATGATGATATATACATGTGTATAAATATATATATATATAAATATCTCTCTATCTCTCTCTATCTCTCTCTCTCTCTCTCTCTCTCTATATATATATATATATATATACGTATATATATATATATATATGTATATATATATAGATAGATACATATATATATAGATACGTATATATATAAATAATAGTAGAACACTTGTGGGTTATATCTGAATAAGGTGAAACAATTGTTCTCGCAAATAGTGGACTAACTGCTGTGGAACTAATTCTATATATATCCTCCTCCTCATCATCATCATTACCGTTTTACATCGATTCTTCCACGCTATCATGGGTTAGATGGGTTGTCCTGATGTGGGCAATGTTAGGTCGGCTGACCTTGTCTTGCTCATATGGGAACTGATTTATATATATATATCCAGTCCGAAATAAACATCCAGTCCGAAATAAATGAGGTCGTGTAGGTGTCACGACAAAAAAAAAACACACAGTCCACGCTGTAATGTGGTCGTGTAGGTAACACGGTAAAAACCTCCCAGTCCCATACTGTAAACGTGGTTGGTGTTAGGAAGGGCATCCAGCTGTAGAAAACCCGCCAGACAGTCCTATGCGAGCAAGACAACCAATCTTGCCTCAAGTGGGAAAACTCCCGTCCAAACCCATGCAAGCGTGGAAGATGGACATTAAACGATGATGATGATGATATATATATATATAATATAAGATCAAAAGATGGTTAAAAGAGTTCCATGTATTTTATTATGCACATTTCAAAAACAAATATCATCAGGGGATGATATTTGCGTTCTCATCAGATAAAATAGGGAGACATAATATGAAGCTTAAAAAACACTTGCGAACAGTGAAGTGTTAAATCAACATATAAAACTCACCTCCTACATATATATATATATATATATATATATATAAGAAAGTACGTCCATAGAATCATTTGATAAAATATATACAGTATTTCCTCTCCCAATCAGCATAATTAACCACACAAAAAATCAATTAAACAAAAAAGATTAAAAGGCACCTATGAAGAAACAATAGATAAATAAATGATACTTATTTTGTCCGCGATCAACAGCCGCAGAATATTTACCCAGTATTTCTAATAGCCCGTGGAAATCGATTAGATATATAGCCGACCGTACACAATTAGGTACAAAATCAAAATAGAAGAAAAAATGTATATAAGCATACCAAAATTATGTCTCTTGTATATATATATATATATATATATATATACATACATTATATATGTGAGGCAATGAACAATCTATTTTAAATTATCTAATTATATTCTGATTATGTCACAATGTCACAAGTGTTTGAAAATCAATGTTAATTTCACTTCTACTGACTTTTGCCTCCAATAAAAATTGTGTTTAGTTTTAGATATAATGCATCATTATGAATATTTAAAGTGAATTGGCAGTATCGGTAGAGGGTCGGACACCAGGCTTTGACGCATAGAGTTACGGCCCTTGCCATTCTGAGTTCAAATCCCGCCGAGGTGGACTTTGTCTTTCATCCTTACGGGGTCGATAAAATAAAGTACCAGTAATACACTGGCTAATTGCTGGCCTTGTGCCTAAAGTAGAAACAATTATGAATATTTAAAGTAGTTTCTCATCTCTTGTGTTTCTTCCTTTTTCTGTTGCATATTATTCAGGTAAGAAATAATCCACCAAAATTGAAACTACGTAAGAATATTTAGTTCATGGTTGAATAATCTGTGATAGGCATGATGTCATACACTGAAAGTGGCGGACAAGAAAAGAAAGAAGAAAGAAGACAAATGCTGCATTGATTTGAATTTGAAAAATTCATCCAAGCATTAAAGCAAAGATAGTCTGGAAGAACAGTAAAAGAATTTATAAAGTCTCAATCATAAAAAGCTATCTTTCAATTTATGGTTTTAGTTTAAGTGAGGATTTTTCTGCAAATTGTTTCAAGAAAACTATTATTAATGACTTTGTCAAAAGTAGAAAATTATGAGCTCATTAATAATATATTTTGAACAATCTCTGATAGTAGCAAGACTTGTGCAGAAAACAAACAAACAAAAACAACAAAAACAACAAAAACAAAACAAAACAAAATAAAATAAAATGAAATAAGATAAAACGAACCAGAATATTTATTTGATGTCTAAGAAGTGTGGATAATTTAATCTGATATTTATATTTCAATGGTAGCAAACCAAGATTTTCTTTCATTAAGCAAACATCATATCAACAGTGAAATAGTTTTTTCTTTTCTAAAGTATAGTGTTATCAGTGGAATGTCTTCAGATGATTAACCCTCGTAAAAGACTAATAACTACTTCAGACAACAGTAATTTTTATTACAAAGTGACTTTAGTGCCAGTTAGCCAACTAGTTAGTTTGAAAATGTTGGTATGATAAATGTGGACATTTTCTTTTTTTATATTTCAAAGCTTTTTACAAGATTTTAATTTTCCTAAGTGTTTCTAGCACGTCCAATGCCATACTATAATGGTAATAGCTTTTTTGATATTCTGTAACATTCAATTAAGTTTTTCCTGTTATAAGAAAGTTTCTAAAATGTTTAAGTTTTCTACCTAATAAATAATGTAAAAATATAATCTGCAGAATATAAAAGTATTTTAATTCATATCTAGAATTTATATATATATATACATCATCATCATCAGTGTTTAACGTCTATCTTCCATGCTAGCATGGGTTAGACGGGAGTTGTCCCACTTGAGGCAAGATTGGTCGGGTGACCGTGTCTCGCTCGTATAGGACTATCTGGCAGGTTTTCTATGGCCAGATGCCCTTCCTAACACCAACCACATTTACAGTGTGGACTGGGAGCTTTTTACCATGTTACCTACATGACTACATTACAGCGTGGACTGTGTCTTTTTTTTGTCATGACACCTACATGACCTCATTTGTTTGGACTGGATGTTATGGTACCAACATAACTTTACAGAGAAAGGGGTGGTATTGGCAGAAGTGGGAGGATGTGTTAGGGTGTATGTTTGGTTTGGAGGGGCTTAATATATATATATAGGTATATACAGTATTTCCTCTCCCAATCAGCATAATTAACCACACAAAAAATCAATTAAACAAAAAAGATTAAAAGGCACCTATGAAGAAACAATAGATAAATAAATGATACCTATTTTGTCCGCGATCAACAGCCGCAGAATATTTACCCAGTATTTCTAATAGCCCGTGGAAATCGATTAGATATATAGCCGACCGTACACATATATGTGTGTGGTTGGTGTTAGGAAGGGCATCCAGCCATAGAAAACCTGCCAGATAGTCCTATACAAGCGAGACACGGTCACCCAACCAATCTTGCCTCAAATTGGGACAACTCCCATCTAACCCACGCTAGCATGGAAGATAGATGTTAAACGATGATGATGATATATATATATATATATACATATATACAAAAAGAGTCAGGACTCCGACGGCTGAGCTCCAGGCGTTTTCACAGCTAGATCCGAACTAAGACAGTTTGGATCTAGCTGTTGAAACGGCTGGAGCTCAGCCGTCGGGGTCCTGACTCTTTTCTTGTTACCCACTCTATTACCCTAAGTACTGAGTACTCTGATGCGTTAGGGTCCACCTTATCACACCTTCTTTGTCATATAAATATATATATATGTGTGTATATATATATATATATAGAGAGAGAGAGATTTTGAGTTTATGTTGGTTGTATACCAACACCTCAGTATGCAGGCTGGAGCACTCGAAGAAGTGCGCAAGTTTTATTTAACTTTATTTTATATATATATATATATATATATATATATATATATATATATATATATATATTTATTTAACTTTATTTTATATATATATATATATATATATATGTAGAAGTAATAACAAAAATAACAAAACAAACGGCAGTGTTCATGTCATGGAAGAAATATATTAGTTTAACGCTTGAAATAGCAGGAAGAGAGTCTCAAAGTTTCAGACACAAATCTATTTCCCTATGCCAACCAGTATATATTCTTCTACATTTACTTAGTGATAATTCTATAACTACTTCAGCAAATGTGGCAAAATCTATACTTTGCTGGTGAGGACTTAATAAGATGAAAGAACACCTGCAGTTGTCTCCCATACTTTTCAAACTATTAACAAATGCCGTTCTGATTTTTTTTTCAGTACACAAATATTTACAGCTAGCTTCTTTGATGTCCCCAGCATTAAATATATAAAGACTAAGTTAAAATTGTACAGTTTGAGGTTTCATAACAAGGGAAAAGACCAAACAATAATTTTAGAACAAAGAAATTTAAAGAGAAACAATAAAATTTCACAGCTTTTGATGGAAATTAACAAACACAACTCAGCAAACAGAAACTAAATACTCATTTGTTAAACTTGAAGTACTGTAATAATATATAGGAAGAATATTTGGAGTAAACAGCACATTTATATTCAATAATACACACGTGTCCACACATACACACACATATGCACATAAACACACACATACATATATATATATACACACACATACACACATACATTCATTCATACATATATACATACATATATATATATATATATACACACACATTAAAACATACATATTTATATATACATACATACACACATAAGTATATCATTATTATCATCACTGTTTATAGTTTATTTGTCCATGTTTGCATGGGTTATATATGTGTGTGTGTGTGCAGGTGTATGTGTGTGTGGATATGTATGTGTGAACAGGTGTGTGTGTGTATGTGTGCAGGTGTATATGCAGGTGTGTGTATGTGCGAACAGGTGTGTGTGTGTATGTGCAGGTGTGTGTATTTGTTCAAATTATGAGTACCAAGTCTACCATCTTTGTTTATATTTACACAACATATTTCTATGGACATCAAGCCATTTCTCTGGAGCTGCAGGACTCCAAGGAATGCCATACTGTTAGCTTAGAAATATAAATATTTACTCATTATATAGAAATTCTTATAGTAAATAGCAATATCATACAGAACTCAACACTATTTCAGTGTAGTAATTACTTTTACAATACATTCTCAATATTAATGGCAGACTGCAGATAAAAGAAGAAAAAAATCATTAACCAAATATATGTGAGTGTTTATTCTGGTAATGTTTGACTGTTTTTATGCATGATTATACATACAATACTGCCATATACATATATATGTATATATATATATATATCATCATCATCGTTTAACATCTATCTTCCACGCTAGCATGGGTTAGACGGGAATTGTCCTATTTGAGGCAAGATTGGTTGGGTGACTGTGTCTTGCTCACATAGGACTATCTGGCAGGTTTTCTACGGCTGGATGTCCTTCCTAACACCAACCACATTTATAGTGTGGACTATATATATATAAAGAGTTGAGACCCAAATTAAGTACAACTCAGCAGTAGGCCCCAATAGGTTCCTTGCTAGTGTCATGAAGGTGTGTCGATACCAACAGGCATCTCTTCTAACTAATCTCTGGAGGAATTCACCTGGCGCTGGTTATATCCCTGAAAACTTTATGTTCCAGTCAGTTGTCCCAGTTTTCAAATAGGAAACAAGTCCCTGGTCTCTCTCACCTCTCATATCATTAAAGTATTTGAGAAGGTGGTGAGATCCCAAATAACTGACTTTCTTGAAAGCAATGATCTACTGAACTCCAACTAATATAAGTTCCATAATGGCAAGGACTGCCTATTGCAAAGCTAACCTTAGTGGGATTTGAACTAAGAACTTAAAGGGACATAACTCTAGCCTGTAAAGCATATTGTCCAACGCTCTACTGACACTGCCAATCTCTAGCTCTAGCAAGGAATTATATTGAAAACCAGCAAGTGTTAGGAAGTCTTGAAAAAAATAGAAAATAATTACTGTAAATTATTCTTAGAGGAGACTAATTGGTAGAAATTGAAACTAGTAACTTACTAACAAAAGAACATAGAAAGGACTTCTGGAAAAAACTAAAACTAAAAGAAAAAATAAATACTTTAAAGAATGAAATAAATAACAGAAACAAAATGGACTGGTTGATGAAAATACAAAGAGAATGACGAAATTAACTTCAACAATATTTAATGAACATAATTCATCTAGACGTGAGACAGGTCATAAGGGGCAGGGGAAATAGGAAGCTTCTAGAACTTCCTTCAGTTCACATTCTACTATTGCAAATAAGGAAAGGTGCATAAGATAAAGCAGTGCTACATACTCATAAAAATATGAGATGGTCATGTATGGAATGTCTTTGAACATATGTTTGTTTAATCAGTAATATCTTGGGGGTAATAACAACCAAAATGTGGTCATAGAGTATATGCCATCAGTATTCTTAGTTTTTAATCTATGTCTTAACACTCCACCCCTTCAAACATGTCCAAATACCCACCTCCCCAATCTCTACACACTTCTCCCACCAAAGTCCCCTGCCCACACTGTAAACTGATCATACAGGTGTCACAACAAAAAACACCTAGCTAAAATCAGTTCTGTATGAACAAGCCATGGTCACCCAACCTGGCATTTCTCACAACAAGACAACATTTCTAACCCATACTAGCATGGAAAAATGGACATAAAACAGGAATGATGATGATGATACAATAAGTGTGGGAATAGTCTTGGTTAACAATGTTCTCAAATGCTGCAGGTTCTCAGCAATTTCTTGATGTAGAGTTGATAAGAATACATATTAACCAACGACATATCAACAATAAGTTATTGTTTATTGTAATGTTGAGGTTTCCTGGCCAATTAAATAATCTTAAGAAAACTGCCATTTAACCTTTTGTGACTGTATTTATAATGAAACATACTCTCTCTCAATTAATTAAGGCAGAATTTTGAAGGGTTTACTCAAATGCTTAATTCTTCTTCTTCTTCACCCATTTATTCCTGAGAGGGCTGTGGGGGGAAGATGCCTCAAACACTGCTTTCAGTGGGTCCAGTCAGAAGCAACCATTTCCAACTGATCTGACTGGATCCCCAAGTGAGACCAGCCAAGCTTATGGATGTTATCTAACCATCTTCCTCAGGGTCTACTCAGTTGGGTTTGTACATTAGATACAAGCATTAGATATGTATGTTTGAACACATTTTCATCAGAACAGCAGCTAGGATTTCATTTTCAAATTATTTTTCCTTTTGAATTTCATCCTCCAACTAACTAACATTTTCAATTTCACCAACAACACTGCACAACTTACTAAACCATTGACACAGTAATTGTTTTAAGACTGTGTAATTAAAACTAGGGAATAATTAAGACTGAGTAGTTAAAACTAGCCTTCTTTTTCTCCCACTTATTCCTGAGAGGGTCGTGGGGGCAGAGTCCTTAAGCTCTCCATCTAGCAGGTCCTCTCAGAAGCAACTGTTTCAATTAAAACTAGAGATTGGGTAATTAGGAACAAAAAGTTTTAAATTAAGATAGTTCTTTCAAGTTCTGATTGAGTAATTAAAACTGAATAGCTAAAATAAAGGCATGAGTAATGAAAACTGAGCAGTTAAAATTAATTTATGAGTAATTAAAATTGAGTAGTTATAATTAACAAATGAATGATTAAGACTGACTAGTTAGAATTAATGATAGGATTATTAAGACTGAGTAGTAAAAATGAATAGATTTGTAATTAGTACTGAATAGTTAAAATGAATAATTGAGTTATCAAGATTAGTTAAAATTAATGAAGGTGTGATTAAGACTTGGTGGTTAAAATTAGCAAGTGAATAATTAAGACTAAGTAATTAAAATTAGTTACCGAGCAATTAAAACAGAATAATTAAAATTGGGAATTGCCAATTTAGAGTTTGAGTGTAATGGTAACTCTCTAGTGAAGGAAGGAAGGAAAAAGGGAGGGGAGGGGAATATTTGGTAATGTAAATAAATATCATAACCATTTGAAATAGTTGACATGAGAAAAGCATATGCCATCATTATCATCACCATCATTGCTATCATCACCATCATCACCACCATCATTGCTATCATCTCCATCATCACCACCATCATTGCTATCATCTCCATCATCATCATCACCATCATCACTATCATCGCCTCCATCATCATCATTGCTATCATCACTATCATCACCTCCATCATCATCATCGCCCTCATCATCACCATCGACATCATCACTATCATCACCATCATCATCATCATCATCACCATCCTATCATCGCCCTCATCATCATCATCATCGCCATCATCATCACTATCATCGCCCTCATCATCATCATCATCGCCCTCATCATCATTATCATTATTCTCATTTAATGTCTATTTTTCTATAAAAGAAATTTGTTCTAACAATTCTCTTAACGAATCAATATTTAAAGAACTCTCTAATAATTCATGGTAAAGTAACTTGGATTTGAAAAACAACATTATTAACAATTTTAAATGTATTAGCAGTTACATTACATACATTTGGACAGTATTTTAAAAATTTAGAAATGTCTTTTATGGTTGCAGTCTAGCACAAATATAGATGAATGTTTACCATGTCTTATCTATAACCTTAAACTAAATACTTTATTAGTATCAATACCAATATACTAAAATCTATTTTCTCATAATGGTTATGGAACGACATATTTCCCAGAACCCAAATTCTGTTTAAATACACTTATACATATTAACTTTTTCTGATTTCAGATATAATCATGTCATGAAATTCCATTTAATTGCTCTTGCCAAATTTAGTTAATTTCTTATTTTTCTCCCTTTCTCTTTAAAATTATTTCATATATGAGAATAAATACTATGACTAACTAAACTTGGTGGTTTAAACTTCGGAGATCAATATTCTAGATGTCTAGCAATTATTGGGGAATAAATGACCTCTAGTCTGAAGACACTCCAATCACCTTCATTACTGCACACATCCAAGATCACGTACTGAGTATATGGATCTAGAAAACTGTACCATGCTTTTCCAAAAGAAGAACATGATTTTATTCAATCTAGGCCAACTGAGAAAGGCATAAGCTTTGTTGTAGGCACTCAGGGGGAGAGGGGGGGGGGGAGTGAATGCATCTTGGAGCATTTTGGAAATCCTGGTTATGCTAATAATAATGGTTTCTGATTTAGGCACAAGGCCATCAATTTTGGGGGAGGGGAAAGTCGATTAAATCGACCCCAGTTCATTACTGGTGCTTTATTTTATCCACCCCATAAGGATGAAAGGCAAAGCTAACCTCAGCAGGATTTGAACTCAGATCATAAAGGGCCATAACTCTATGCTGCAAAGCATGTTCTTTGATGCTCTACTGATTTGCCAATCCACCACTAATAATAATAATAAAAATACCTTTGCAAGCAAGGAAATGCGGACATAAAATGATGATGATGATGATGAATACTTTCTACTTTTGACACAAGGCCAGCAATTACCCCAGTGCATTACTGGTACTTTATTTTATCAACCCAGTAAGGATGAAAGGCAAAGTTAACCTCGGTGGGATTTGAACTCAGAATGGCAAGGGCCGTAACTCTATACGTCAAAGCATGGCGTCCGACCCTCTCCCAATGCTGCCAATAATTTGTTATTTTGACCACAAGAGTGCAAGAGATTAAGAAGAAGATGAAGTTTATATTGGCAGAGGATTAAATGACATTTATGGAAGTTGTAACATTTTTTTTTAGAAAACTTTAAAAACCATTGTATTAGAAAACACCAACCCATAGTTTTTCTCTCATTTAAATGTGAACACTTTGTGATGGATGTGACTGGCACAAATTACTTCATGTTGGTTTCGTTTTTCTTCTTTTAATGTTTTATTTGATATTATTTTCAATTGGAAATGTTAAAAGAGGACTTCAAAATGGTAAACTTTATTTGCAGCATTTTTCTTTCTTTTTCTTTTGAAATGAGAGAGAGAGAGAGAGAGAGAGAGAGGGGGGAAGAAAGAGAGAGAGAAAGAGGAGTTTATTTATTTCTATTCAATACCACCACCAATAACAATACACCACCACCACCATCATCACTACCAACAACAATACACTACCACCACCACCACCACCACCACCATCATTAACACCAACAACACCAACAACATCATGATCACCAACAACAATACACCACCACCACCACCACCACCACCATCATCACCAACAACGATACACCACCACCACCAACAATACTATCATCACCAACAACAATACACCACCACCACCACCACCGCCATCATCATCAACAACAATACACCACCACCACCACCACTACCATCATCACCAACAACAATACACCACCACCACCACCAACAACAACAACAACAACATCAACACAGAGTTTTAGATATTCTAATTACTCTGTTCTCTCCTTTCTCCCCCCCCCCTTACTATATCTCTTTAGTATTTCTTTCTCTTTTTCTCTTTATTTTACTTTCTTTCTTTATTAACGTTTATTTTTATTCCATTCATTCTCATTCACTTTTATCTTTTGTTTCTCCTTTCTTTCTTATCACTTTCTTTCTTTATCTCTTCCTTCCTTCCTTTTTTCCTTTCTTTCCTTCTTAATATATTTTGTTCTTCCTTTGACATTCTCCTTCATTGCTCATACTGTCTTTTATGGTGACATTTGAAATATTTCTGCCCTATTAAAACTAACCCTTGTTTCATCACTAACAACAGTATCAACAACAACAGTATCAACAACAACAGTATCAACAACAACAGTATCAACAACAGTATCAACAACAACAATAACAACAGTATCAACAACAACAACAACAGTATCAATAACAACAACAGTATCAACAACAACAGTATCAGCAACAACAGTATCAACAACAACAACAACAACAGTATCAACAACAACAGTATCAACAACAACAACAACAGTAACAACAACAACAACAACAACAACAACAACAACAACAACAACAGCATAAACAACAACAACAGTATCAACAACAGCAACAACAACAACAGCATCAACAACAACAACAACAGTATCAACAACAACAGTAACAACAGCATCAACAACAAGAGTATCAACAACAACAATAATAACAGCATCATCATCAACAACAACAACAACAACAACAACAACAGCAACAGCAGCAGTAACAACAACAGCAGCAGTAACAACAACAGCAACAGTAACCACAACAGTATCAACAACAAAAATAATAACAGCAACAACAACAACAACAACAATAATAATGATAATAACAAGAACAATGGTAATAATAATATCTTTTTCTTGCCATAAAGGTGATGAATGAGGAGACATTACAAGAACAAATTAGAAAAATGGTTTTCAAAGAATCAATCAGAAAAAGAATAAAAGACAAACAAACCACAAAAACAAAATAAAAACAAAATAAAAAACAAAACATGTCTTGTACCCTATCATAGAAATCAATAATAATTGTTTCTACTTTTGGCACAAGGCCAGCAATTAGCCAGTGTATTACTGGTACTTTATTTTATCGACCCCGTAAGGATGAAAGGCAAAGTTAACCTCGGCGGGATTTGAACTCAGAATGGCAAGGGCCGTAACTCTATGCGTCAAAGCATGGCGTCCGACCCTCTACCGATACTGCCAATCCACCTAGAAATCAATAATAATAAAACTGAAAGAACATAATTATTTCTTATTGGAGAAAAGTTGTAACACCATCACCATCACCACACCATCATACCATCATACCATCATCATCACCATCACCACTACTATTACCATCATACCACCACCATCATACCACCACCATCATCACCACCATCATCATCACCTCAACCACCTCAACCACCACCACTATCACCATCATCACCACCACAACACCACCACCATGCCATCACAGAACCACTACCAACAACAACAACAACATCACTAGCCCCCCCCCCCCCCCACCCCCCCCACACACACCACCTCAACCATCATCACTACAATATCAGCACAATAACACAACTGACCACAACCACCATCACACCACCAACAACACTATCATCACCATCATGACAAACAAGTTCTTATTTTACAATTTCATCATCAAGAAGAAGAAGAAGAAGAAAAACAACAACAACAGAAGCAATGACCATCAATGATTACCAATGGTCACCATTGATCAATTCCAAATCAAAATCTACATTGCCGACAATATTATCAGTTCATGATTTATTGCCAGTATTTGTTTCCAAATACAAAGTTAATATAAATAAGCCAATTAACAATGTAAAGTTGGAGGCAGGGGTGGGAGTGGGGAATAAATTTATTCAATGTTTCAACAAATCTCTCTCCTAACGTTAAATTGCATCTTTTACCGACAATAACTCCCCCCCCCCCCCCCCCCCCCCCCAAAAAATCCCCTTCAAAAACCTTCTAAAATACCCACCAAAAATCAAACATTTTCAATGAATTTGGGGCTATTGACAGTTTAGTTCTGATTTCAAATATGTTTTTTTTTAAACTCAAGATTAGAACATGTTTAAAACAGAAATTTTGTATAGATTTTATTTCTTCCTCCAATATTTGCATTGTTAAATAGCTTTTATTACTTTCATGGATTCAAATATTTGTTGAAAATTATTCTGTTAAATTGTTCTGTTCTTGGTTTTTGTTGCAACAATATTCCAGTGTGTACATATATATATATATATGAATATATATATATCTATCTCTATATATATATATATGAATATATATATATATATATATATATATATATATATATATATATATATGTACATGCATATATATACATATATATATGAATATATATATATAAATATATATATATATATGAATATATATATAAATATATATATATATGAATATATATATATATATATATAAATAAATATATATATTTTATTTTATTATATTTTATTATATTGTATATATGAATATATATATATATAAATATGAATATATATATATATAAATATTAATATATATATATATAAATATATATATATATATATATATATATATATATATATATATATATATATATATATATATGAATATATATATATTTATATGTACATGTATGTATGTGTATGTATCTGTCAAGGTTAGTAGTTTGTCACAGTCCTCTTTTTCTATTGTATAATAACCATAGCAACAGTCAGTAGTAAGAACAATGACAGCAATGGCAAAGACATTAATTGAAGAAACAATAGTAACAACAACAACAACAAAGTCGTTGTTATCATCATCATCATCATTGTCATCATCACCAGTGAAAGAATTATTAAAGCTTATATATATATATAAAATAAAATAATTAAGTCAAATATTTAAAATTTGGCTTCATTTATTAAAGGTGTACTGCTATATATATTTCAGTGACAGCCATCTTTGGCTGTGACCTCGTCAGGCAGTCCAAATTGGTGTGGTAGAGACAGGTACACATGTTGTTGAGGTGTTTAACTCCGTCAATACTCTGATATGCCCAGTTCCTGGTTGGGTTGTTATTTCTCTGAGGAGTATTTACGGAGTTAAACACTTCAACAACATGTGTACCTGTCTCTACCACACCAATTCGGACTGCCCGAAGAGGTCACAGCCAAAGATGGCTGTCACTGAAATATATATAGCAGTACACCTTTAATAAACGAAGCCAAATTTTAAATATTTGACTTAATTATTTTATTTTACATTACTCTGGAGTAACCAAACCAACCTGCGTACTTCGTCGAGTGCTCCAATCTGCATACTGAGATGTTGGTAAACAACCAACATATACTCAAAATTTATATATATATATATATATATATATATATATATATATATATAGGAAAAGAATCGGTACCCCAACGGCTGAGCTCCGGCCGTTTTCGACAGCTAGATTCGAACAGTTCGGATCTAGCTGTCGAAACAGCCAGAGCTCAGCCGTCGGGGTCCTGACTCTTTTCCTATTACCCACTCTACTACCCTAAGTATCGAGTACTCTGGTGCGTTATAGTCCATCTGGTATCTTACTACACCTTCTTTGTTCTTTGTTATATATGTATAGTGATATATATATATATATATATATATAGAAGACCCGATTCCCACGGGTACAAAGTCGGCTGGTTTAGATGTGGGGGTCCTGGACGAGGTCTTGGTTAGCAAATTTGGGGTGCGATATGACAACCTTTACATAGTCCACCCTGTATGGAATTCATTCCAACTAATGCCATCGGTCATTGCTCAACATAACCTCGATATATTCTAGTCATAAACAGAAATATATAGAAATATAAAAGAAACCAAGATGAGACTTCAATGACATGAAAATTATAGCATTAATTAGTGTATAGATTGGTAGAGATATTGTAGCATAGCTGGTGGCTTCAACGAATGTAAACCACCTTTATATTCCTTTCCAGTATGTTTGTTGACAATGATGGCTGACTCTACATTCAATCTACTAATATCTATTTCAAGTACTTATTGAACACTCCAACACTTTTCTTTCTCTATATTAACAATCTATTTGCTGTCACTTCTAATTACATGCATATACACGTACATAAACATATACATATACTTACATAAACTCACATATTTACTCACACATATACATACATTCTCATGTACTCATACACAGATGAGCTCACATGCCTATACATACACGTACATGTACATATACATACACAAACTCACATACTTACTCACACATATACATACATTCTCACATACTCATACACTCTCATACACATACATACATGGTCTCTCATATACACACACTCACACACATGCTCACATACTCACACATACACACAGACATATATATATATATATACATACACAAACTCACATACATACTCATACATACACAAACTCATATACTCGCATACTCATACACAAATGAGCTCACACACATACACACACATGCTCTGTCTCTCATACACTAACTCACACACAAATACACACACGCACACTCACACACATATATACAAGCTCTCTTTCTCTCTCACTTTCACACACACACCCTGTAAGGATGAAAGGCAAAGCTAATCTCAGCAGGATTTGAACTCAGAACATAAAGGGCCATAACTCTATGCTGCAAAGCATGTTGTCTGATGCTCTACTGATCCTACTGCCAATCCACCATCCTTATTAAGTTAACTAATACAGAGCTGTGAAGGGTCCCATTAAAATGCCATTTGCATATATAAGAGGGGTCATGGGAGACACTTCAGAGCATGGAAAAAGGAAAGATGGTTGACTGAAGGACTGGAACCTTTTCTAATACAACAACAACAAACCAGAAACTGATTTACTGGTACTGGTAGCTTGTTGGGTAGTACTACGCTATATAACAGTATAGTGGTTAAAATGTTACACTCACAATAATAAGGTTGTGACTTCAATTCCTGGGTAGAGCAGTGTGTTGTATTCTTGAACAAGTCTCTTTATTTCATATTTTGTTGTTGTTGTAGTGCACCTGAGCACTGTACACAATCATTTTCACTATCATTATAGAACCCAAGAACATGTATAATCTATCCACAGTTTTTGTCCATACTATCATACAATGTCTTCATGGCGTGCAGCAACTACTGCAGCTGATACTCAGCCATTGCTTACTTAATTCAACAGCACTCACTTCATTTTATACATACAATAGTTCTTGGACAATTCTCTTACTGAAGACATTCTGCTTTTATTATTCTTCATCCTTCATTCAATGATTGCTAGAGTATCCCCTTTCATACTGAGTCGGGGGAGACATAGTCAATTTACTTCTAATATCTCTAAACCATTTACAGAAGATGCCTACTATAGATACTCTATATCATCATCACCATTACCATCACTTTCATCACAACCACCATCATCATCATCATGATGGTGGGGAAAGTACAGTGTATATATTGTAAAGAGTTAGTGCCTGGCAGCTGAGCTCACACAGCTTCAGCAGTGAATGGATTCATCATCGAAACAGCATGAGCTCAGCCATCAAGCACTAACTCTTTACAATCTATGTATCTATCTCTATATATATATATATATTTGAAAAAAGGAAAAGAATGACTTCCCTTGTAGTTAGTATTCTATAACAATTTAATTTTACAATTTTACTATGTAGATCTAATAAGTCCTTTGTTAACTTCGGTGGAAAGTTTAAAAAAAATTCTGATTAACTTTCTGGAGAACTTTCTCGCATTCTTCGGTGACAATTGTCAAACTGAGCTAAAGTCATATGTTGTTGGTTGGTGTATATATAAAGAATTTGGCGAAGAGTTAATGAAGTGTAAAGTATATATATATATATATATATATATATATATAAATAATTATTCTTGTGTGTCAACTATCCTACTATCATCCTTTATCTCTCTAGCCCCCTTCCTGTGTAATCAGAGTTGGTATTGGATCTATCTCTATTCAATATCCATTACAATTCCTTTTCTCTGTCATTAGCCATCTTTCTCTCTTACCATTTAATATCTTTGGCGCTATCTTTCAATTCTTCACTCTCTATCTCTCATATTACTCCCTGCTGTATCACACTTTGATACAACATAATACAATCTCTCCTTTACTCTCAGAGAGAAACCTTTTGCTACCAGCGGTATTAATAACTCCAACTATTTTTCTATCCTTTCCTTACTCTGGTTAGTTTTATTTCAGAACACCTACACCTATATCCATTCTTAATTTGGTCACCTAGGCAACATAATATATCTACTAGTTTGTCCTTCTCTGGCTATAATTTTTATTCCATAACATCGATATCTTCTTTTAATTTGGTCACCTAGGTAACACAAGCTATCCACTAGTTCGTTCGTCTGTGGATATTCTTATTTCATAACACCTACACCTGTACCCCCTCTTAACTTGGTCACCTAGTTTCACCTAGGTAACACAAGCTATCCACTAGTTCATCCATCTGTGGATATTTTTAATCCATAACACCTACACCTGTACCCCCTCTTAATTTGGTCACCTAGTTTCACCTAGGTAACACAAGCTATCCACTAGTTCATCCATCTGTGGATATTTTTAATCCATAACACCTACACCTGTACCCCCTCTTAACTTGGTCACCTAGTTTCACCTAGGTAACACAAGCTATCCACTAGTTCATCCATCTGTGGATATTTTTAATCCATAACACCTACACCTGTACCCCCTCTTAATTTGGTCACCTAGTTTCACCTAGGTAACACAAGCTATCCACTAGTTCATCCATCTGTGGATATTTTTAATCCATAACACCTACACCTGTACCCCCTCTTAATTTGGTCACCTAGTTTCACCTAGGTAACACAAGCTATTCACTAGTTCATCCATCTGTGGATATTTTTAATCCATAACACCTACACCTGTACCCCCTCTTAATTTGGTCACCTAGTTTCACCTAGGTAACACAAGCTATTCACTAGTTCATCCATCTGTGGATATTTTTAATCCATAACACCTACACCTGTACCCCCTCTTAATTTGGTCACCTAGTTTCACCTAGGTAACACAAGCTATCCACTAGTTCATCCATCTGTGGATATTTTTAATCCATAACACCTACACCTGTACCCCCTCTTAATTTGGTCACCTAGTTTCACCTAGGTAACACAAGCTATCCACTAGTTCATCCATCTGTGGATATTTTTAATCTATAACACCTACACCTGTACTCTCTCTTAATCTCGCCACCTAGTTTCACCTAGGTAACACAAGCTATCTACTAGTTTGTCCTTACTCAGGTTAGTTTTATTCCAGAACACCTACACATATATCTCCTCTTAATTCGGTCACCTAGGTAACACAAGCCATCCACTAGTTCTATGGAACCTTCTGAGCATTTGAGAGAATTTATTTCATGCACATTTTTGCAGCTAATTAGTTTATGCTGTTGTGCCTCATGCAAAGTCTATCTTCTCTGTTATACTTCTGATGGTCCCACTACACATTTCTGTGGATGTAGGCTCCAGTCTAATATCATTTATAGGATATAAACTTTTGATCTTTTACTTGGATATCTCGTATAATACACACAGTCATACACAGTCTTCTTATCTTAACATTCTGATAATAACATTGTACAAATCTCATTATGATAATATCCAATGGATAATGTAATATTTGATGATGCCAAGCAGATAATCTGTCTGTGCTTCGGTTATTAATTCATTATTGACTTTCAAGCCATATTAGCATTGGTAATAGACATTTTACCATTACTCTTCTGACTAGGAGGAGGAGGAGGATAATAATAATAATTATCACTATTATTATCAACATGAGGGTTAAAAGTAAATGATGATCATAGAGTTAGTTGTGGTAATGATAATGGTGGTGGTGGTGGTGATAATGGTATGGTAGGAGTGGTGATAATGGTGGTGGTAGGGGTGATGATAATGGTGGCGTTGGTGGTGGTGGTGATACTGGTGGTGGTTGGGGTGATGATAATGGTGGTGTTGGTGGTGGTGATACTGGTGGTGGTGGTGGTGGTGATGATAATGGTGGTGATACTGGTGGTGGTAGGGGTGATGATAATGGTGGTGTTGGTGGTGGTGATACTGGTGGTGGTGGTGGTGATGATAATGGTGGTGATACTGGTGGTGGTAGGGGTGATGATAATGGTGGTGTTGGTGGTGGTGATACTGGTGGTGGTGGTGGTGATGATAATGGTGGTGATACTGGTGGTGGTAGGGGTGATGATAATGGTGGTGTTGGTGGTGGTGATACTGGTGGTGGTGGTGGTGATGATAATGGTGGTGATACTGGTGGTGGTAGGGGTGATGATAATGGTGGTGTTGGTGGTGGTGATACTGGTGGTGGTAGGGGTGATGATAATGGTGGTGTTGGTGGTGATACTGGTAATGGTATGGTAGTGGTGGTGATAATGGTGGTGGTATGGTAGTGGTGGTGATAATGGTGGTGGTATGGTAGTGGTGGTAATGGTAGTGGTGATGATAATGGTGATGGTATGGTAGTGGTGGTGATAATGGTGATGGTATGGTAGTGGTGGTAATGGTAGTGGTGATGATAATGGTGATGGTATGGTAGTGGTGGTAATGGTAGTGGTGATGATAATGGTATGGCAATGGTGATGATAATGATAATGGTGGTGATAATGGTTGTGGTATGGTAAAGGTGGTGATAATGGTAGTGGTGGTGATAATGGTAGTGGTGGTGATAATGGTAGTGGTGGTGGTAATGGTAGTGGTGGTGATAATGGTAGTGGTGGTGGTAATTGTAGTGGTGGTGATAAAGGTAGTGGTGGTGATAATGGTAGTGGTGGTGGTAATGTTAGTGGTGGTGATAATGGTAGTGGTGGTGATAATGTTAGTGGTGGTGGTAATTGTAGTGGTGGTGATAATGGTAGTGGTGGTGGTAATTGTAGTGGTGGTGATAATGGTATTAACAATTTTATGATAATGACAATGATACAGACGAGATAATGGTAATATTCGAGGCAACAACAATGTTTTGCAACAGATGCTCAAGGTCAAGGATTTATACAGGAGACTAAATGACATTATAAAACTGTTTTATTTCTCTCAATGGAAATAATGGAATTGGTGAAATTCCTGCTTGAATTAGCTTCAAGCTGGAAATGAAACCGTTTTGTAGAATTAGTTTACTGGGTGTTTATTGGCTTTTCTATAGTGTTTCTTGCAGTACAGATATACAATTTGAACCCCAGAATATCATTGGGATTAATTTAATTTACCATACCATACATATATCATCATCATCATCATCACCGTTTTACGTCCGTTCTTCCACGCTAGCATGGGTTAGACGGGTTGTCCTGTTGTGGGCAGTGTCTGGTCGGCTGACCATGCCTTGCTCATACAGGAACTGATCTGGCTTGATTTCTACAGCTGGATGCCCTTCCTAACACCAACCTCATTTACAGTGAGTGCTGGGTGCTTTTTCGTGGCGCCTACACGTCCACTTTACAGTGTGGGCTGGGTGCTTTTTTGCCGTGGCACCTCCACGACCACCTTGCGGTGGGGGGGGGGCATATTGTTTATATGCTTCAGCATGTACCCATGGGAGGTCGGGTACCCTGTATTACTGCGTTACACTGTGATAGAGTCGCTTCAACAGCTTCAAACAGTATCTATCCATTTAACCCTTTAGCATTTACATTACTCTATATTTACCATTATATTTTCATGGTAAAGGCTTTATCTTACATAATATCGAATCTATGAGATTTTGATATAATTTATTTTGAGAATACTCCCTTAACATCTGTATGAGTGGCCAGTTACAGCCAATTTGGACAGAAAGAGGTGAGAGAATTCTGGCCGAATATGGCCGGTTTAAATGCTAAAAGGTTAATGGTAAAATGTGAGTTGCGACAACACTGGTGCCAAGCTATATCAGCCATTGCCTTTCCCTTTGATAACATTTGTGGCATAGAGAGGAGAAACTGGTATGCATGGACGACTGCTGGTCTTCCACAAACAAATCTTGCCCGGACTTGTAGCTCGGATGGGAAACTTTCTAGGTGTAAATCCCATGGTGATTCATGACTGAAGGAGGGCTTTATCCTTTACCTTTTCATGCAACCACCTCAGCAAACCAATGCCAGATACAACAATCCAATTATTATTTTGATCAGATATTTACTGCGGATTTGTTCTTTTCTCTGCATGTCTCTGATATTTTCATAATGAATTTTTTATTTCCACCTACAGTTATTAAATCACTGCTTTGCTATTTCTCTCAGGTTCAATCCAGTTATTTAGGACTCATACTATATAAGAGATATTTTAATTAAAAGAATAACAAAAAGGAAAAAAGTCAAACTGAAACCACTTCTGTCTCTATGGCTGACATTGGTGTTGATATTTAGTCTGAGGAAAAGGTTATAACAATAAAGATGTGCTGGATTTATATCTTCATCTCTATCATCATTGTCATCATCATTGACATCATCAGTATCATCATCATCATCAACATTATTGACATCATCATTATCGACATCATCATTGTCATCATCATCATCATCATCGTCATCATCATCATATATGATTCAATTAAGTCTGAGAGTTCATTAGTAATAAAAGTAGTTTCTAAGACTCCATGTTGTGTCTCAAGTGTTGCTGATTGAATACATTTTATGCTGAACATACATGCACGCATACTCATACTTACTCACACACACACATCCTCACCCATACACACACCCATACACACACACACATACTCACTCATATACACACACATATGCACACATCCTCATATCTACACACACGCACACACACACACACACATACACACACACACACACACACACACACACACACACACACGCACACACACACACACACACACACATATATATGGCCAAAGGAATGTATTTAAAAATGCTGCATTACTGGATTAGTTTAAAAGGAAAGATATGAAAATTAATGGAGACATGACATAGTAGAAACTGTACATACTGATGACCTAATTCTGCTGAAACTGTGGTTCAGTTAGAGAAGAAATACCAGACAGAGAAACAGAGAATCAGAGATTTAGAAATAAAAGGCTTCAAAGTAAACTTAAGAGAAAGTAAATTTTTATTAAGTAGGAAAGAAGTCTTGACCATTTATGCCATCAGAGAAATAACCATATTTGATATGCAGAAAAGGAGTACATAGAATGTCTTGGCAGTTTGGCAATGAAAAGGTGAGTGAACTGACCAATGTCTTCTGTTTCTACTCTATGTCAATTCAGTCAATCATATTGATAGCCTCCCCACAGCCCCGGCAGACAATGGAGAAGGTGTTTCCCCAGAGGACGGAGATGCGAATCTGAAGATGGTATTGTATACCCAGTGTAATCTAAAGATGGTGTTGTGTACCCAGTGTAATTTATAGATGGTGTATTCTAGCAACAAACATGGAGGGGATTAGTTTGGTTTTAGTGAGAACTCCAAGAGGCTTATAGTTACCGATAATGGTAAACTTGTAATCAAAGAGATATGGATGGAACTTCTTAATAGAATAAAAAATGGATAATCCTTTCTTTTTAGTCTGAGTAGACACTGTCTAGGAGATATAAACAATTGGTCCTTTAGAACCTTGAGGTATAATGTGAGGTAAAACCCATCAAACTCCATAGGGTGACGCCTCATATGACAACAGGAAGGGTTTATTTGGATTATAACATACTAGATTAGAGGTCCCCAAACTATTTTGACCATAGACCCCTGTATGAAATCCTTGATCCCTCATTGATCCCAGGCATGTACAAAAAAAAAATTAATTAATAATAATTGTTTCTACTTTTGGCACAAGGTCAGCAATTATCTCAGTGCAT
>OZ024750.1:9507950-9525450 GCA_964016885.1 Eledone cirrhosa | reverse complement strand
ATATATATATATATATATATATATATACTCATTTGCTTGTTCTGGCTGAGGCCATGCTGGGGCACCACTAATGAAAAAAAAAAAAGGATAATTTTTGAAATGCATAATATCTGACTGTATAGTTAGATATATACTGAAATTGATTGTTTCTTAACAACCTCCTCATATTTTATAGTAACTGACTGTATTTAAGTTCATTGTGTACATTTGGTAGTTTCAGGTGTGTAGTCTTTGATCTTAGGTAACAGCAACAAAAAAATAATTTGTCTTAGCTGTGAGTTCTACACTTCTCAGTCAGTTCTGAAGTTTTTTTTTGTCTTTATTCACCTGTGTTTTATTTCAATCTCATCAAGTTTTTGCCATGTAAAGGCTTTACTTTCATGACATTTGAGCATGACATAATATCATCTCAGTTTATCTTCAGTTTTTTTATATAGTTTCTATTGTTGTTTTTTCCCTTCTTCATATTTGTCTGTTACGTCTGTTTATTTTATATTTGTTGCCATCATTGAAAACAGAAAACAGATTTTTTTTATATAATTCATATTCTCTGTCTATTTGTACTTGGTTACCTTTATTCTTCACTGGATATTTTTCTAGTCTTACATTAGATATTTTAAAATAATTTTCTAGTTGCAGAAGACCTCAACTTCAACTCCTCATCCTCATCATTGCATGAGTTGGACAGGTCCTTCTCAGAACATCGTCAAGATCCTTCGTCATCTCCTCTATGAGTCTCAGTGATTTGAGGTCAGCTCTCATAATCTCTTGGTCTTCCTCTACTGCAGCTTCCTTCCATAGTCATTATCATCATCATCACCGTTTTACGTCCGTTCTTCCATGCTAGCATGGGTTAGACGGGTTGTCCTGTTGTGGGCAATGTCAGGTAGGTGACCTTGTCTTGCTCATACAGGAACTGATTCTCGCTTCATTTCTACAGCTGGATGCCCTTCCTAACACCAACCTCATTTACAGTGAGTGCTGGGTGCTTTTTTTCCGTGGCGCCTACACGTCCACTTTACAGCGTGGACTGGGTGCTTTTTTGCTATGGCACCTCCACGACCACTTTGCAGTGGGAGAGGGTAGGGGCATATTGTCTATATGCTTCAGCTTTGGCTTGTACCTGTGGGAAGTCGGGTCTTCTGTATTACTGTGTGATGCCAGAGGTCACGGCCTTTCTGAATTGGGTTTATTTCTCTTGTTTACTTGTGTAATCTTGCTAATTCACAAAGCTTCCAATATCATAATTATGATGTATACTGTATTTCCTGTCCTCGAGGATGTACCCTAATTTTGACAACCAAAAATTAAAAAAAAAATAATAAACAACCTTCGGCCTCCGGGACACATGGTAGATTTTTGAGACTTATTTTAGGAAAAAAGTAGCGTCTTTGACGCCGGGAAATGCGGTAGCTAAATTGATATTTGTCATCTTATTTTAGACAAGTCCAGTGTAGTTTAACATGCTTTTTAATGGTGTGAACTCCTGGCAAAAAAGGGTGATGCACAAAAAAAAAAAGAACCTTAAATGTCGAACCACAACATGACTATAAAAGAATAATGACAATTATTTAATATTCCTTAACAGGGTACCTAGCTCTGCCTGCTTACAGTATGGATGACTGACCTAAAATAGCTTCCAATCTTTACTTCATGGTTGTCAGGTTACATGTTAAGAAGGACCGTAAGCTTCTAAAACATTTGTTGTAACAAATGCCAGCCACCCATGCAAGAATGGTAAACGGATGAATGAATAAATGCAAAATTAATTTAATTTTCAAAACAGCAACTTGTTCTTATGTTTTGAATAGTTAATTCAAAAATGATAATAATTTTTTTTATGAATTATATGAACAAGATTAGTCTGAGTGAATTTTTAATATCAATAACACATCTAAAGAACATATTTTAATGGATTTTATTGGAATATAACTACTTTACTTTTTTTATGAATTATCAAAAAAAAAAAGAAGATTATTTTGTTTTTCTCTTTTAAAAAAAGTTCTTTTTAGAGATCTCTATATTATCATAGTAGGTATATATATATATATATATATATATATATACATACCATATTATCATAGTAGGGATCCCTCGGCATTGTAGTGGCTTCCAAAAATGACATATATATATGTATGTATGTTTATATATCATACATCGTCATGCTTTTATATATATATATATATATATATATATATATATATATATATATATACTACATTATCATAGTAGGGATATTTCTGTCCTGTAATGAGCCAAACAACAATGCCAATAAAATTACCAAGTGACTGAACAGAATCTAGTTTCTGTAGTTGTTTGTTTAATGTCCTTGAACTAAGTATAAAGAAGGAGCTAAGACATCGTAAACAAGTATTTTCAGAACACAAGATTAAACAAGCCAGCCCATTGCCCTAATATAAATGTAAACTGTGGTTAAACTGTGGGTTAATTCAATAAGTAAACTGTGGGTTAATTCAATCATCTATTTCACCCTTTAGAAATTTGTGACCCATATATTTTAGAAAAATATTATCTATTAACATAGTTTTTTAATTTTCTTTTGAAGACTGTGTCTTTGGATTTATTTATGTCATCTTCCTGGTGATATTATCAAAAAACCTCCTTTTATGCTTGCCAATTATTTCAGACATTCTTCAGAATACAGTCAAGAATAGTAAATTGATAGAGACAAAACTGTCTCTTTTAGCAGTTTTTGAAGAGCACACTTTGAATGAAAGGTCGCCAAACATCTGAAGAAACCATTAGAATAAAGCTGTACAAAAAGTAAGAAATAATGGATGAATAGCTAAATATAAATAAATATTTGCCAAAACTACAATTCCATTGGCTGGAGACTGACACTTGCATCAATTAATAATATTTTTTGAAGATAGAAGACTAGGATGTTTTTTTTCTCTTGTAATGTGACAATTCTTTCAAAAGACATATGCTTCAATTCACTTCCTTCTAATTTCCTTCTGTCTTCCTTTTATATGAATTTTTCAGTTCTGTTGTGTCCAATCCATAACAAGAGAACAAAACTAAAAAATTGTTTTCGGCAGAAGATAAAGACAGAATTTTATTTCCTGTTCAACATGGATAAAAAATAAATTAACGGAATTAAAAATGGAATATAAAAGCAATATGAAAAGAGAGAGAAAAAACCCTCACAATAAGTTAGTATTATTTAAAAGAAAAAAATCTCTAAAATATATGAAAAACATTAGAATAAAACATGTGAATATCACATGTAAAGAGAGAAAAATATAGTAAAAAAAGTATTTGTTTTAAAATTTCGAAAACTATTTTGATATGCAAGAAATATTAAAGTGTGTTTAAACCATTTCAGTGCTGTTATATTCATGCCCACTCTACCAATCTGAAAATTATTAGGATGTGATCTTAGTTAAACTATGAAAGCACATGCTTTAGTGGTTATAGTAGGGGGGTAATGATTGTAAGGTCATGGGTTTGGTTCCCAGAATGGATGGTATGTTATGTCTTTGAGCAGGGCATTTCAGTCCATTCAGTTGAAACAGTGGGTAGCAGCAGCAGATGATGATTATAAGGAGGAGGAGGATTATGTTTTAAATAACAAAAAACAAAATTTAAAAAAAATCTCCATTAGCTTCAACCTAGCATCTTTGCTGTCTCAAATATTTGAAACAAGACTTGAACCTAGCAACTTTGCTGTCTCAAATATTTGAAACAAGACTTGAACCTAGCATCTTTGCTGTCTGAAATATTTGAAACAAGACTTGAACCTAGCATCTTTGCTGTCTCAAATATTTGAAACAAGACTTGAACCTAGCATCTTTGCTGTCTGAAATATTTGAAACAAGACTTGAACCTAGCATCTTTGCTGTCTCAAATATTTGAAACAAGACTTGAACCTAGCATCTTTGCTGTCTCAAATATTTGAAACAAGACTTGAACCTAGCAGCTTTGCTGTCTCAAATATTTGAAACAAGACTTGAACCTAGCAACTTTGCTGTCTCAAATATTTCAAACAAGACTTGAACCTAGCAGCTTTGCTGTCTCAAATATTTGAAACAAGACTTGAACCTAGCATCTTTGCTCTCTCAAATATTTGAAACAAGACTTGAACCTAGCAGCTTTGCTGTCTCAAATATTTGAAACAAGACTTGAACCTAGCAGCTTTGCTGTCTCAAATATTTGAAACAAAACTTGAACCTAGCAGTTTTTGCTGTCTCAAATATTTGAAACAAGACTTGAACCGAGCAGCTTTGCTGTCTCAAATATTTTAAACAAGACTTGAACCTAGCAGTTTTGCTGTCTCAAATATTTGGACAATACTCAATCAATTATAACCAGACACTTCCCATTATGCTACAACATGATATCATGAAAAAACAAATGAAAACGTCTAACATATTTTTATTTTCTTTAATCTAAATAATTATTTCATTTTCATTTTCCTGTTAAATTGATAAAAATTTTGACTGACATGATCAATACTTACATTTTCTATTTTATTTACTTCAACCTTCTCCACATCACCTTCATCATATTTTCTTCTTTGGGTCCTTATTTAGTTATTTATTTATCTTCTTCTTTCCCTCTTACTCTTTCTTCTCTTGCACCCCCTCCTCTTTTTTCTATTGCTTGTTGTTGTTGTTGTTGTTGGTGTTGTTATATATTCTGATATATATGTCAACATCATAATTCTATTTGTTAGTTTGACAACTCTTCTGTCCATTATCAGATTCACATTGAATAAAGAATTAGGGAGGGGAACACATACACACACACACACACACACACACACAGACAGACACACCACGCACACATATGCACACATGTGTGTGAATTCATTTTAAAGCAATTATGGTGTTAGAAAATGATGAAAAGAAGAAAAAAGTGTTTCAAAATGAAAACAACAACAATAGCAACAACAATTACAAAAATACCAAAAACATCAACAGCGACAACAACAGAAACAATAATGATAACAACAACAGCGACAGCAACAACATTAACTACCTCTTATCTGTGATAGTAAACTCTAGATATCAACTACAAATTGTTTCTTAATTAAATAAAAACCAAATGAAGAAAATTACTCCTCTTCTTCCATCTACTACTACTACTACTACTACTACTACTACTACTACTACTACTACTACTGCTGCTGCTGCTGCTGCGACTACTATTTGTATTAAAAGTAGTAGTAGTAGTAGTAATTGCGATGATAATGAGTATTAGATGCTTTCATTTCATTTTTATATACATACTACACACACACACACACACACACATATATATATATATATATATATATATATGTATATATACGTATATATATATATATATATATATATATATATATATATATATATATATATACATATGTATATGTATATATATATAGTGATGAAACATAAGTCAATTGCATGAACTCATAATCCTTTATTTACTGCTGTATATATTTTGATGATAGCCATTGAATGGCTATGACCTCGTCAGGCAGTTAGTCAGTTCTTAGATATGCCAGCTCTGGGACATATATATATATATATATATATATAGGTGTGTAACTACAGTTATAGGGGGAACACCTTTTGAAGCACTCAATGCTGTCACGAAGCCTGCCTTGAGTGGGTTGTATTCCAGAGTTATAGATGTGTATGTATGTATATATATATATATCATCATCATCATCATCATCACACACACACATATATATATATATATATATATATGTTTTTGTGTGTGTGTGTGTGTGTGGGGGGGGTTATTTGATCACAAAACTCCAACAAAATATCAAAGAACAGTTATAATCTTTACATGATAAATTTAACATTGAATAAAGTAAATAATTTTCATTTATGGTGGCCATTGTTGCTTTAACTCCCCCACTGCTTATTCCACCCCGACCCCCCCCCCCCTATTTTTGGGACCCAAGAGTAGTACAGTTGATAAAACAACTGTATGTTCATCATTAAAAGTGACGGAGATCCATTGATTTTGCCATGGAGACTATAGTGATGTAAAGTATGTTGTTTTGAAAAGATTTGTAAAATGTTTTGATTGATGAAGTAGAAACTAGAAGAATCAAATTTGTTGTTTTTGCTTTGTTTTGTTTTCTTGTTTTTTTTTTTTCTTCCCCTTTCCTACAAGTGAGTTCAGGATATAGTTTAGTGTATGATATGTTGTATTATATAGAGAGCAGAATATAAACTGACAGGTCACTGAACTGGTTTCATTCAGGTGAAAATAAAGCTGAAATAGTTTTAAAACCAAGATATACATTTCCACGGCAGTTTTTCAATATAAAAATATTACAGCAAAAGAGGGTATTGTATCTATCAGTAAAATCCATAATCTCAAATATGATGTATTAGCTGTAGTTATTGGATAGTACCAGTATGTGCTATTTGAGAAGACTTTTAACACTGAAGCAGATCATCAAAAGACATATTCAATCAGTTTTACAAGGAATAACCATCATATCTTTATAGCAAGAAATGCTGTCCATAGATTTATGATTTAAAGTATATGCTTCTAAATCTGAAAGAAAGAAGGGGGTTTGTTAAAAGAGATTTGTCAGCTATTGTATACTAGTTGAATAATTTCCTCTTGTCTGAACTCTTATCTTGTTACATATATCATTGAAATCATCCAAAATAGAATGAAAGGGCTCTATATGGTCACTATACTAGTTAAAAATAGCCACCAGATCTCTTTGAAATCACATCCTGCCATATTAAAAAAGGAAGGACATATATGTATACTGGATAATTTACTTTTGGATATATTGTAATTTAAATAAAGATAGGTGGAGGTGTGTGGCCTAGTGGTAAGGGTGTTGGACTTATGATCACAATGTCATGGGTTCGTTTCCTGGACTAGGTTGTGTGTTGTGTTCTTAAGCAAAACACTTCATTTCATGTTGTTCCAGTATACTCAGCTGAAAATGAGTACCAGTAATAGCTGGGGGTTTAACCCTGTGATGGACTGGCATCCTCTCCAGGGGGAAGTCTTGTACTCTCAGTCACTTCACACTATGGAAACTGGAATTAGCATCGGCCTGACGAGCCTCCGGGCTTGAGACAGACTTTAACCCTGTGATGGACTGGCGTCCTCTCCAGGGGGAAGTCTTGTACTCTCAGTCACTTCATGCTATGGAAACCAGGATAAGTACTTGCCTGATGAGCCCCAAAGCTCGAGATAGACTATAGACTTAGACAATCTGGAAAGATTACATGGTAAATAAAGAATTTGAGATTTATAGTTCAACAAATTCCAATATTACTATAAATAATTGGGGTAATTGTTTTACAGTTGGATACCTTTCCTAGTTACAATCATTCAACCATGAATAGGAAACTAGTCTTTTCAGTACACTCACCGCATATCTAGCAACATTTCTTTAAAATCATTCTTTGAACAAGACAGACACTTATCCAAGAAGATAGTCATAGCTATTTCAATTCCAGAACTTTCACTTCTGATTCAAAGGTTTTTATGCTTTCCTCCTCCTCCTCCCTCCCTCCCCCCTCCTCTTACAACACACATCTGACGCAGCTGTTACCAACAAACATTCATCATAGCGTAATAGTATTTCTAGGTGTGTGATTGTATATTTGAGGTAAAGGTTTTGTAATGCTGGTTTGGAGGGGGTGAGGGACAGGGAGAGAAGAAGGTAAAATTCTCCATTGTTATTCTGCCAATAATCTTACAACAATGACGACGTTGCAAGAAAATAGAAAGCCAAAGGTGAAAATTGATAAATCAGTTTGGTTTGATTCTTTACAGATAACAGAATAAGGAAACTTACCAAACGAAACATTTTATTTTTATCATGGTCTACACAAGCTGTTCAAATTTCCATAAGTGAATGACCTTTGATGGCAGAAAATTGTTAAGTGGAGTTTTGCTATAGATTTTATAACATTTAAAGTACTAAAGACACTACAATATATTAAACTATAAAAATTAATAAATAAATAGACAAATAAATAAATATATAACGACAAGATTGAGACATAAATAACAGATAATGTCTGTTCCTGATTGCAGTTTGACTCTAGGGAAAAAAATGTGTCAGTGTTTCTCCTTGTCTGTATATTTGTTTGTCTCTCACTCTCTCTGTTTGTGTGTATCCGTGTGCCTGTGTGTGTGTGTGTGTGTGTGTGTGTGTGTGTGTGTGTGTGTGTATATTTGTTTGTCTCTCTCTCTCTCTGTCTGTGTATCTGTGTGTGTGTGTGTGTGTATCTGTGTTTCTCTGTGTCTGTATATTTGTTTGTCTCTCTCTCTCTCTGCATGCATCTTTGTATATGTGTAATCTTCAGTTGATGAGTTCCTATAAAGAATACTCTAAATTAAGATGACATAAATCCAATGATGGCAGATATATAAATATATATATATATATATATATATATATATATATATATATAGAGAGAGAGAGAGAGAGAGAGAGAGAGTTACAGAAGTGCTATTAATTTGAATCCAGTATTCAGAATGTATCTGGTTAAAATGTGCTGACATCATTTACCTTTCTTCTTCTTTGTGATCTGAGAACTTGGATATTTATTTCATTATTAAAAAGTTTAGATCTTATGAGACATTTACCCTGGCAGAAGATCCAGAAATTACAGAGTTGTTCCAGTGTAGCTTCTAAGAAAAGAAATACAAATCGAAAGACAAAGCACAAGAAAGTGCCAGTATCCTGAGGAACCGTATGGATTGGCAGTATCAATAGAGGGTCTGATGCCATGCTTTGCAGCAAAGAGTTATGGCCCTTTATGGTCTGAGTTCAAATCCCACCGAAGTTAACTTTGCCTTTCATCCTTACGGAGTCGATAAAATAAACCACCAGTAATACACTGGGGGTAATTGCTGGCCTTGTGCCAAAAGTAGAAACAATTATTATTGAACATATTGTTGGTATTATTGATGTTGGTAAGACATTAGCAATGAAATATTACCACTGCTGACTGTATGTCACCTTGAAATCAATCATTGAATTGGACATAGGCCTTAAAGGAATGGATCTATTTGTTTACTGCAATGGTCAACCAAGGACTCTGGAGCTCTCAAACTTTGTCAACACCTCATTACTGCCTCAAGGCATTGGATGACTCTAGAAGAAGAAGACATCCCATCCTTCTTTATTCTATCTTTATTTCTAAAAAAAAGTCAAAAGTCTGTCATGGTCTTCATGATCCAACCGACAGAGAGTACAAATACCCCCCCCCCCCCCCCCGGACAGGACGCCAGTCCATCACAGGGTTAAACCCCCAGTTATTGCTGGTACTCATTTTCAGCTGAGTATACTGGAGCAACATGAAATGAAGTATTTTGCTTGAGAACACAACACACAACCCAGTCCAGGAATTGGACCCAATGTATCATGAAGAAGAAGACGAAGAAGAAGGCAAAAGAAGATAAAGAAGAAGAATTTGTATCTCTACAATTCCTAGAGAGAATATAGTCTTAGAAATGAGCCAACAAATGTTAACTACTATAGTGATATGTCACATGACTGGACTGTCTATTGCCTTCATGGCTGTAAAGCTGATAGACACATCTTTCAGTTCTTGAGGGAATATTTCCTTAGGCTATATAAGATTAAACAATTTAATGAGCTTGTCAATCAATACAAGACTGCCTGTTTTATAAATGTTGGCTTGGATGTCTTACGTATCAAGAGGCTTTATTATTTCAAAGCTGTTTAATTTCATCAAGAAATTCAATTGAGTTCAGTATTTAGATCTACTTCAATAGTTTTCTTCTTTATTTCTGCACTAGAAGAATACCCATCGTTGCCTGGGAGATAAAGCACTAAGAATGAGAATCTTGGTAATTCTCCACAAATTTATTATTTCAAACACTTTCTATATCTTATTCCTTACTGAGTTAACAAGATTCTTTACTTTATAAAATTTTACTTGCATTTCAGTAAACCACTACATACGTATATAACATTTACACACACAGATTACACATAGAGACACACACAACATGCACATACATACATACAAGACACACACAACATGCACACACATACATACAAGAGACACACACCATGCACACACAGCATGCACACACATACATATATACAAACATACAACTTGCACATATACATACATACACACACAGCATGCACACACACTCATATATACAAACATACAACTTGCACATACTGTATACATACATACACACACATAGACACATACAGCAAGACACACACAACATGCACACACATACATACGCACATGACACACACAAAGACACACACAGCATGCACACACACACACACACACACATATCTATATATATACAAACATACAACCTGTACACATACATACATACACACAACACACATATATACAAACATATAACTTTCACATATACATACATATGCACACACATGAACACACATAAACACACAACACTCACAAAGACACACACACAACATGCACACACAGATACATACAAACAAACACACACACATACGTACATACACACAGACACACACACCCACATACATACATACACACATACACACACACATGCATACACACATGCATACATATACACATACACACACACACACACACACACACACACACACACACACACACACAAAGCCTACGGTATATACTTAAATTTTATTTTAGTGTACTAAAATCGTGAAAGCCCAACTCCAATGGAATCATAATAAAAAGAACAAAAATGATAAAAGGGAAATAGAAAAGTAAATTCAATATTTATTATTTCCAGGAAAAATGCCGGCCCTCGTGGCCAATAAATGGAACCATTATTTCTAAGAAAAATGTTGGCTCTTGGTGCCAATAAATGGAACCAATATTACTAAGAAAAGTGGATTGGCAGTATCGGTAGAGGGTCGGACGTCATGCTTTCCAGCATAGTTACGTCCCTTTACGATCTGAGTTCAAATCCCGCCGAGGTTGACTTTGCCTTTCATCCTTACGGGGTCGATAAAATAAAGTACCAGTAATGAACTGAGTAATTGCTGGCCTTGTGCCTAAAGTAGAAACAATTATTTCTAAGAAAAATGTTGGCCCTTGAGGCCAATAAATGGAACCATTATTTCTAAGAAAAATTAAACAGTAAAACAAAAACAAAAGAAAAAAAAACTGGTAGTAAAGTCTGAAAGGACCCTAAAATCTGAAATTTTCTTAATATATTTATGGAAAATCCTTTTAGTGTTGATATTTCTAAGTTTGGCCTGAAAGGTTTTAATTCAAGTCAACTATAGAGCCTCTGGCTGTTTCAATTGTTATTGGTAATAAAATTTCTGCAACAGAAATATTCTATTTTTTAATATGTATTTATGAAAGTAACTTTACTTGACAAGGTGGATAGCTCTGAGAAAAAGGAGTCGCTCCAGGTAGAGCTGCTACTTTGCTACTTCTTCGAATTCAGAAATGGCAGCTCTGATACTACAGATGATGTGGTTTAGAATGCCTAAGGAAAGAATCACTGGACAGATTTTATGGACAAAGCCAACTGCCAGAAGACACAGGGGTAGACCACAAGCAGCATGGATGGAGAATATCTTGAAGCTTGATTGGTTCTGCTTGGAGATCCTGGCAAATCAATTGGAGACAGTTGCTTTTGATAGACCCCTCTGGAAGGAGTGTCTGAGGAATGTGCCTTCATGACTTATTCTGGAAATGGGAGCAGAGAAAGGAGTAGGAGGAGGAGAAGTGGGTGAAGGAGGAGGAGGAGGAGGAGGAGAAGACAATCAACTGTTGTGTCAATGAGAGACATATACATCAAGGATGGGAAGTTAGAGTGTGAAGCGACACAGTTGAATAACTGACTTTATTTGTTGTCATTTCACCAATTTTGCTAGACTGTTGCTTTCAATAAAATTATAATTACTATAATTACAGTCACCTAGCCACCATCACCACCACTACCATCGCTCCCACCACCATTACCCCCTCCCCCACCATCATAACCACCACCATCATCATCACCATCACCACCAATGTCACATACAGTCCAGCAATACACATGACTCTATTGATGCCAATATTTCCATTAATAGAAGCAATACAAACTAACATCACCAGAATGAGGGTGGGGGTAGTGGTGGTGGTGGTGGGGAGGGTCATCATCTAAACCTTCACTCTTTACCTCCATCATACTCCTTCTATCTCTCTCTCACACTATCTCTCTTTCCTTCTATCTCCCTCAATCTTTCTTTCCTTCTATCTCCCTCAATCTTTCTTTCCTTCTATCTCCCTCAATCTTTCTTTCCTTTCTCTCTCCCTCTATCTTCCCCCTCCCCTTCTCCCCATCTCTCCTCATCCCTCTACCTTCCACCTTCTATCTTCTTCTCCCTGTACCCCACCCCTTCTCCCCCTCTCTCCTTATCCCTCTATCTTCGCCCCCTCCCCTTCTCCCTCTATCTTCGCCCCCCTCTCCCTATCCCCTCTATACCCCCTTCCCCCTCTCTGTCTTTTTACCTTCATCTTTATCGTCAGCTACCCCTCTCCATCCCTGCCCTCCTCTCCTCCAAACAACCTTCCAGATGGATGTCATCCAAAAATCAGTTAAAGTTTTTCACCATTTGGAATTGTCAGAGAAACATGACACTTTGATTAGGAATTCTTGTAGAATAACACAGTCGAGGTATTGGCATGTCTCCAGGTATTGAACTTAGGTAAGGAGGTGGGGGGGGGGGATATCCAACAACAGCAGCAGCAGCAACAGTAGCAGTAACAGTAGAAGTAGCAGCAGCAGCAGTAGTAACAGCAGCAGGAACAACAACAGCAGTAGCAGCAACAGTAGAAGTAGCAGCAGCAGCAGTAGTAACAGCAGCAGCAGTAGTAACAGCAGCAGCAACAACAACAGCAGCAGCAGCAACAGTAGAAGTAGCAGCAGCAGCAGTAGTAACAGCAGCAGCAACAACAACAGCAGTAGCAGCAACAGTAGAAGTAGCAGCAGCAGCAGTAGTAACAGCAGCAGCAACAACAACAGCAGCAGCAACAGTACGAACAGCAACAGTTAAAACAACAACAGCAACAGCAGCAGCAGCAGCAGTAACAACAACAGCAGTAGGAGCAGCAGCAGCAGTAACAACAACAGCAGCAATGGCAACAGCATTATGTTGTGTTAAATACTTATAATAAAATGGATGGATGGTCCCGTAATTCCTGGGTGAGTTGTAGGAGTGCCACCGTATTGACATACAACATTTTCAGGACATTTTAAAACTTGGTGGAGCCCATCCTTCTTCTCCAGGTCTGAATATAGCAGATTTCTTCCAGAGAAGGACAAAGTGAAAGAATAGAACTGAAGAAGAGACACAGAAGAAGAATCAGAGCCCAGTATTAGACTGGTACTTTTTTTTATCGACCTGGAATAGATGAAAGGCAAAGTTGACCTCAGCAGGATTTAATCTTTTAGCATTTACATTACTCTCTATATACTATTGTATTTTTGTGGTAAAGGCTTTATTTTACATAATTATCTCACATAATACCGAATCTATGAGATTTTGATGTTATTTATTTTGAGAACAATACCTTAACATCAGTATGAGCAGCTGGTTACAACTGTTTTAAACAGAAAGAGGGGATAGAATTCTGGCCGGTTATGGCTGGTTTAAATACGAAAAGGTTAAACTCAGAGAACTGAAACAAATACCTCCGATGTTCCAAAGACTCAGCCAATTCACCACAAGAAAGCCAATTCCATATCCTTGTATGATCAAAGTTAAATTTGTTATTTACATTGATCTACAAGATATAAAAGCATTCGCAATCCAACTAACGTCTAAAAAGTTTGCCAACTCTTTGTTGAACACATCAATATTTTATTACAGTGAAAGAACTTTCATGACTCATGACCCTTCACAATGCTGACCTCTACTAACCTGTTAGAGTGATCAACTTTGATGATCATTCATTCTGACAGTTATTAAAGTTTCAAGAATTTCAACATGCCACAATTAATAATTTTGATATTCTATATTTTGGAAAAAAAATCAATCTATATGATTCTATTGCTGTCTACTTATGTAATGCTTTAACTTTGAAACACAAAATCGAAGACATAATCTACTATAGATACAACATTCGATTTATATTGACTTCATAAACGGATATTTTAAATTGAGGATTATATATATAGAGTGGATAAATGAAACAAAACAAATACAGGGATGCAAAAATACTTTTATATTAGGTTCACGCTTGGAAGAAATGAAGGAGGGTTTCACATTTCAGACAGAAGTCCTTCATTAGGAAAATTTGGATAAGAAGAGAACAGGTACATAATAAATGTATGTTTATATATGCAAAAGGCAAACAGAAACAACATAGCAAACAACACAGTACAATGAAGAAATATACGGATCTATATTTTGGCTATATATTTATATACAACATACACACATATTTAGAGTAGCGGCCATTTTCCTCTCACTTACCATATCCTAATGCAACATATTTTGACATTCTCCACCATAAAACTTTATATTACACCCTATCATATTCCATTCCACATCAAAGTATACCAAACCATCTCATTTATCTCTTTGTATTACATGAAATTATACAATATTGGCCCATAAACACACATCATACAATATTAGAAGTTGTAACTCTCACAGTTCTTATTATCAAATTGCCAATTCTGATTAGACATTCAGAAGCCTGAAATTTTACATTCTTTAAAATATTGCAACATGAGAAGTCTAGTGTCTTCATCATCATCATCGTTTTAATGTCTGCTTTCCCTGCTAGTAAGGGTTGGATGGGTCTACATAGACCAAGTCAGTACTGAAGCAGTGGCTACTGATATCCCAGACAAGCCCAGGATCTGTTGTCTCATTTATGTATGGTCTCACGTTCTACTGAGTCCACAGGGGAGGTTGTCATGTCTTTGACACAACTGAGGGTCCTACCAACCCTTTGTTTGGTAAGCTTTCTATGTCTGGATGTCCTTTCTATCTCCAACTACTTTACTGTATGTACTGAGAGCTTTTATTGTGTCGATCACCAACACTAGGGAGGCTAGTCCACCTTCATATATATATATATATATGAAAAGATTCAGGACCCTGAGGTTGAGCTCCAGCCATTTCGACAGCTAGATTCAACAGTTCTGATCTAGCTGTCGAAAAGGTTTTCATATTACCCACTCTACTACTTCAAGTATTGAGTACTCTAGTGGGTTATGGTCCGCCTGGTTTTTACCACACCCTATCTGATATATACAAACATATATATATATGGAGGTACATGGCTTAGTGGTTAGAGCATTGGCCTTGCAATTGAAAGGTTGTGAGTTCAATTCTCAGACCGGGTGATGTGTTGTTTCCTTGAGCAAGACACCTTATTTCACATTGCTCCAGTTTACTCAGCTGTAGAAATGAAATGATAGGGAGTGGGGTCCCTATCATTCCACTGTAGAGTGGTCGTGGAGGTGCCACGTCAAAAAAAGCACCCAGCCCACGCTGTAAAGTGGACGTGTAGGCGCCACGGAAAAAAGGCACCCAGCACTCACTGTAAATGAGGTTGGTGTTAGGAAGGGCATCCAGCTGTAGAAATCAAGCCAGAATCAGTTCCCGTCCCACCCTTGCAAGCAGGGAAAAGCGGACGTAAAATGATGATGATATATATATATATAGTATGAAGAAATGAAGAAATGCCTTGAAAACGTTAAACATATCTGAAGACCTTACGAGTGCAGAGTCAGGTTCGATCTATAATAGATCTTGCCTTGAGCTGATCGTCGGAGAAACATATGTAATCATCATCATCATCATCATCACCGTTTTACGTCCGTTCTTCCACGCTAGCATGGGTTAGACGGGTTGTCCTGTTGTGGGCAGTGTCTGGTCGGCTGACCATGCCTTGCTCATACAGGAACTGATCTGGCTTGATTTCTACAGCTGGATGCCCTTCCTAACACCAACCTCATTTACAGTGAGTGCTGGGTGCTTTTTCGTGGCGCCTACACGTCCACTTTACAGTGTGGGCTGGGTGCTTTTTTGCCGTGGCACCTCCACGACCACCTTGCGGTGGGGGGGGGGCATATTGTTTATATGCTTCAGCATGTACCCATGGGAGGTCGGGTACCCTGTATTACTGCGTGACGCCAGAAGTCACGGTCGTGTGTCATTGACTTTGAGAGGTGTAGTTGGGTAAGGTCGGCTTTTATCACCTCATCCCAAGTCATCTTGGGTCTCCCCACTCCGCGGTTTCCATCAACTTCTAGTGCTCTGCACCTTTTTATGCAGCTGTCATCCTTCATACGCATCACATGTCCATACCAGCGTAACCGCCTCTCCTGCACGCAGCATTTGATTCCTCTTATGCTCAGTCTCTCTCTCAATTCATTTATGCTTTGTCGTTCACGTATATTACTGTTACACATCCATCGGAGCATGCAGGCTTCGTTTCTCTCTAATCTACGTAAGTCTTCCACCTTCAGCGCCCAGGTCTCACTACCATGCAACATCGCTGTTCGGATACACGCATCATACAGTCTGCCTTTCATTCTGAGGGAGAAGCCTTTTGCAGCTAGCAGTGGTAGTAGTTCCCTAAACTTCTTCCATCCCGTTCTTACCCTAGTTATTGTACTTTCTGAGCACCCACCTCCGTTGCTAATTCGGTCACCTAGGTAGCAGAAGCTGTCTACTGTTTCTACAGGGCCCTCCCAGAGATTGGTGGTACTTGTTTCCTGTGGCTGTTTGCTTGCTGTTTCAGCACAGCTGCTGCATGTGAATCCTACATTCTTAATTAAGCTTCCTGAGATCCCGCTACATCTCTTGTGTACCCATTGTTTGCATTTGGGGCAAAGAATGGAGTTCCTACCTACACCTTTCCTACATACTGAGCAAGGCCATTTCCCTGAGGGGATCTGGGTTCTGTTTTCTCGTCTACTTATAAGGACCTTAGTCTTTGTCATGTTGACTTTGAGGCCCTTTCTCTCTAGTCCCTGCTTCCAGGTTTGGAATATGTTAATAAATTGTGTTTTAATGAATCACTGATTCCTCGTTATCCATCTATCTCTCTATCTATCTATCTCTCTCTCTATATATATATAACAAAGGAATTGTGGTAAGGAACCAGATGGACCGTAACGCACCAGAGTACTCAATACTTAGGGTAGTAGAGTGGGTAATAGGAAAATGTAGGACCTCGACGGCAGAGCTCAAGCCGTTTCGACGGGTATTTCTGAGTCCAGAAATAGCCGTCGAAACGGCTTGAGCTCTGCCGTTGTTTCCTTGAGCAAGACACTTTATTTCACATTGCTCCAGTTTACTCAGCTGTAGAAATGAGATGATAAGGACTGGGGTCTATATCATTCCACTGCAAAGTGGTCGTGGAGGTGCCACGGCAAAAAAGCACCCAGCACTCACTGTAAATGAGGTTGGTGTTAGGAAGGGCATCCAGCTGTAGAAATCAAGCCAGTATCAGTTCCCGTCCCACCCTTGTAAGCAGGGAAAAGCGGACGTAAAATGAAATGATGATATATATATATA
>OZ024750.1:9497950-9505450 GCA_964016885.1 Eledone cirrhosa | reverse complement strand
TATATATTCACACACACACATATATATATGTATATATATATATATATATATACACACGCATAGATATTTATGAATTAATATATTGAATTTATTTAAATCTTAAATTTGTACCATGGAATCAGATTTTTTTATACATAATATGTAGGCGCCACGGAAAAAAAAGTACCTAGCACTCACTGTAAATGAGGTTGGTGCTAGGAAGGGCATCCAGCTGTAGAAATCAAGCCAGAATCAGTTCCCGTATGAGCAAGACAAAGTCAGCCGACCGGACACTGCCCACAAGAGGACAACCCGTCTAACCCATGCTAGCGTGGAAGAGCGGACGTAAAACGCTGATGATGATGATGATGATATTTATATATATGTGTATGTGTGTGTATGCATATATATACATATAATGTATGTGTTTATGTATACACACATATATATGTATGTGAAAGTATGTATATATATATGCATACATCATTGATGAAAACTATATTTCTTTCATATGGCTTCATATCATTTGATTTTTAAATGAGAAACCTTTAAATATAGTTTTTCAACATCTTCTTACTAGCTGCTCTAGGGTCTTAAGATCCCTAAGGTTAACTCTTTAATTACCATATTTCTCATTAAAGATACTGCTTGTACTTTTCAAGAATTTGGTAGGATTCTGTAAAATAAATAACTTTCATTAAGTTTGCATTTGGAGCATACCTTAACCCTTTAGCATTTAAACTGGCTGCATCCGGTCACAACTCTCTCCCCTCTCCCCCTCTCACACACACATACTCAGACATACATAAATGCATGCATACATACATATAAACATACATGCATACATATAAATATCCATCCATTCATCCATGAGCTTTTGTATAGTTTCTATGTACCAAATTCACTCACAATATATTGGTTAACCAGATGCTATAGTTTAAGATACTTGCTGAAACTACCACATGGTGGGAGGTCAAACATGGACCTACATGGTGAGAGGTCAAACATGGAACTACATGGTGAGAGATCAAACGTGGAACTACATGGTGAGAGATCAAACATGGAACTACATGGTGAGAGATCAAACATGGAACTACATGGTGAAAGATCAAACATGGAACTACATGGTGAGAGATCAAACGTGGAACTACATGGTGAGAGATCAAACATGGAACTAGATGGTGAAAGATCAAACATGGAACTACATGGTGAGAGATCAAACATGGAACTACATGGTGAAAGATCAAACATGGAACTACATGGTGAGAGATCAAACGTGGAACTACATGGTGAGAGATCAAACATGGAACTACATGGTGAAAGATCAAACATGGAACTACATGGTGAGAGATCAAACGTGGAACTACATAGTGAGAGATCAAACATGGAAATACATGGCTGGTTGTGAAGGAAACTCCTTAACTACACAACCATGTCTGTTCCTATCATAGAGGCAAACATAGCAACATGGTTAGGAACGGGTTAACAGAAAAAAATATCATAAAACTATTTCAAATGAAATTATAAGTCAAGTGAAACCAGCAAACATCTTTTGATTGAATTGTTAAAAAAAGACAACAAAACATGTAACTTTGGCAACCTATACATGGAAGAAATGGAGTTTTAAAGAAAAATTTGTTGAGCTTCATAGAAAGATATAATTCTATTTAGGTTAAAGGAAAAGTTTAATAGGTTTATTGATATTATATATAAGTATGTATATGTACATACATATATGTATACAGACGTACAGTAGTATGTATATATATACATACATGCACACATATATATATGTATGTATGGATTCACCGAACATTTATTATAATGCTCGGTGTGTTTGTAAACAAACATCCCATATCAAGCCGTTGCTTGTTTGTTCAACACTGACAAAGGAACGCTGTACTAGTTTCAAGCTTATTAGCTATCGTCAGCAACGTATACCTTCTTATATTATATATTTTTCAACTAATAAGGTTTCATGATAATGAGGAGCTTAGTGATGGTATATATAGTTAGTTTGCAGGTATATAGTATGACATGAATATACTTTATAGTATAGCTTGCTAAAGAAACCATTTCTATAAAACTTTCATTCGTTCATTCGTAAGTTTAAAGTCATGTTTTATCTAAGAGAGAATATGGAGGGAGAAAATACTCACACTCTATTCATGGCTTCTATGACTGGTGGAACAAAAGGAGGTTGTTATACTCAGAATAGAGACCTCAATTAAATATTTGCAAGGAGGTATTCTCCACTAAAGGTACCCAAATGCTAGGTGGTGGTGTTAAACAGGTGAAGGAATTATTGTATAGACTTGAATATAAGCCAGCACCCTATTTTATGTTTGAGAAATGTGCTGAAATCTAAAATTTGTGTATAAGCCAGGGCAGCTAATCAACACATTATGTTTATCTGGAGCAATTTTGAAATTTTCAACTCTTCAAAAAGTGCCCATGATATCTACCAGCCAAGAACTAAGAATCCAAAGATATGGAACCAATGCCATAAGTTGTCTTGACCTGAGACTCTGGCAATCCTCCCGATCCACTACCTTAAAATAGCACTTTATTTCATTGCCGCCTTAAGAATAAAAGGCCAAATTGACCTCTGTAAGATTTGAACTCAAAGAACTGAACTGAAAGAAATATAGCAAGACATTTTATCCTACTCTCTAACAACTTTGCTAATTCATTACTCAAAAGAAAAAAATGAAATTTTTTTTTTCCTTTCTTATAAAACTGCTAGAATTCAAGAAATCCAATGATTGGAAATAGGAATTTAATAACCAGTTGACAAATCACAACTTGTGTAATAAATATGCTGCTTGTATATTTTCTAAATATGTTTGTTTGTTTGTTTTTTTCACAATATCAAGTCAAATTTTTTTTATTAAAATCGAAATCAAAATGGTGGTTTTCTACGAAAATTACTTTATAAATATTCAACAATTTTTTTACCGAATTATATAATAAGTCTAATAATAAGAATGAGAATAGTTTGTATTAAAAAAAAATTACTGAAATATATATATATATATGGCTCTGATAGCATCAACACTATAAACACAGAGCTGGCATATCTAAGAACTGACTAACTGCCTGATGAGGTCATAGCCATTCAATGGCTATCATCGAAATATATATAGCAGTAAATAAAGGATTATGAGTTCATGCAATTGACTTATGTTTTCGTCACTATATATATATATATATATATATATATATATATATATATATATATATATATATATATATATATATATATATATATATATATATATATATATATATATATGTGTGTGTGTGTGTATATATATATATATATTTTAAGTCAAAATAATTAATAGAATTGTTAATTTGATAACTAAACAAATCAGAATTTTATGTACCTGCTGAAAGAATCTAACTTCAGCATAAAATTATATATGGATGCACATGGCTTAGTGGTTAGAGCATTGGTCTTGCAATCGAAAGGTTGTGAGTTCAATTCTCAGACTGGGTGATGTGTTGTTTCCTTGAGCAAGACACATTATTTCACATTGCTCCAGTTTACTCAGCTGTAGAAATGAGATGATAGGGACTGGGGTCCCTATCATTCGACTGCAAAGTGGTCGTGGAGGTGCCACGGCAAAAAAGCACCCAGTACTCACTGTAAATGAGGCTGGTGTTAGGAAGGGCATCCAGCTGTAAAAATCAAGCCAGAATCAGTTCCCGTCCCACCCTTGCAAGCAGGGAAAAGCTGACGTAAAAATGATGATGATGATGATGATGATATGTATATATAATATATACATATATATATTACTCTACACCCACCACTTTTCTATGCTAGAATGAGATCAAGTGTTTTTGAAAACATGGCCATTTACATAATCCAATACAAATGTGTATGTGTATGTGTGTGTGTATATGTGTGTGTATGTGTGTATGTGTACGTGTGTGTGAGTATATGTGTGTATGTGTGTGTCTTTATTGCACATTATTGTTACATCTCATGAATTTCTGAATGCTTTTAACCAATATGGTGGGAGACACTGTCAAGATCAAAATTTAGATATATTGAATATAAATTTCGCGTTTACCAACTCTGAAAGATGAAAAAATATAATCAATACTATAAAAATAAAATTGAAATATGTTTTACAGAACAACAATAACTGTGTGAGAGAAAGAAAGAGTGTGTGTGAGAGAGAGAGGGTGTAATAGAGAGAGAGAGAGAGAGAGAGAGAGAGAGAGAGACAGAGAGAGAGAGAGAGAGAGAGAAAGAGAGAGAGAAGGGGTGAGGGTGAGGGTGTAATAGAGAGGAGGAGAGGGTGGGAGAGAGAAAGAGAGGGGGAGAGGGTGGGAGAGAGAAAGAGAGGGGGAGAGGGTGGGAGAGAGAAAGAGAGGGGGAGAAGAAGGGTGTAATATATATATATATATATATATATATAGAGAGAGAGAGAGACAGAGAGAGAGAAAGAAGAAAGGGTGTAATAGAGAAATAGAGAGATAGAGGGAAAAGAAGGGTGTAATAGAGAAATATATATATATATATATATATATATATATATATATATATATAGAGAGAGAGAGAGAGAGAAGGGTGTCATAGAGAAGTAGAGCGGGAGAGAGGGAGAGGGAGAGAAGGGTGCAATAGAGAAATAGAGAGAGAGAGAGGGGGAAAGAGTGAGAGAAGAGAGAGAGAGAGTGAGAGAGAAGGGAGAGAGAGAAAAGTGTTATTGAATATATTTATGATTATGTAAAAATTATATTGATATGCCCCAACGTTGACATGAACTGATGAGGGTGGAGGGGTGGAGGGGTGGATGGGGTGGATGGGGTGGAACGGAAGGAGAAACAAAATAAGGACAAAACAACCCTCCCCATAAAAACCATAAATTATAAACGTTCTTTTTTCTGATTAAAATATTAATAAATAACAAATAAAATAAAAAAAAAAACTCCCCAAAATTCAAATTCAAACGAAGCAATTCTTGTTATGATGGGATATATTAGTTGATATTATTGTAGATCTTGAGGGCAGTTTTTATTGAGCAGACCTCAACTAATTGGTTGTAAAGTTATTGACAGCCAGCCTCTTGTCCAGAAATGTCCTGTCTTATCTGACTTTTCTACAACTGCAACAATGATTTATAGAGGGTGGCCCAAAAGTTGTGATACATAAAAAAAATAATTATGTTTTATAAGAAACAATTTATTCAAAATAAATAGATAAATATGGAAACTTAAAAAATTCCTATGTATTGTGACTTTTGGGCCACCCTGTTATTCAATAGAACTGACTGTGACTAGTCCTTGAGCTACCACCACTCAGGAAATCCTGACTTACTCTTCCCTCCTTCCCCCCCCCCCCCTTCTCCCCCATCACCTATGTTGTGTCCAAACTCAGTCTTCTCTCTCTTTTCTACCACTACAACAATGACTTTACTTCAATAGAGCTGACTGTCACTGGTCCTTGTGCTACTTCCACTCAGGCAATCCTGACTTACTCCCCCCCCCCCCCTCCTCCTTCTCCTTTTCTTCTTCCCTCCTCCTCCCATCACCTATGTTGTGTCCAAACTCCAGGCCTGGTACTAACCACTATGTCTAACTGTTCTTGCTCCTAAAAGTCAGCCATCTGGAATTTTCTTCTTACAGGCATCTAATTGCAACAGTCTAAGTCAGTGGTTCCCAAACCGTGCACTACGACGGCACATCAGTGTGTCGCGAGATGTAACTAGATGTGTCGTGAAAGACTAAGATTAAGTTTTAAGATGTGACCAATACAAACTGAAGTTTATATATATAGCTGTAAAAGTGTCAAACCAGTAAAGCTTAGTAACAAGATTTGGCAAAAATATCTCAATCTGTCAACTCTGTTAAGAATGAGAGATAGTTTGTGTGTTCAGCTTATTTTTAAGTGCGGCAGCATATTTTTTCTTTTTCAAAAATGTGCCGAGAGTAAACAAAGTTTGAGAACCACTAAATTTGGTCTAAGTGGAACACAACCATCAGCATTAATTCTGTTGGCTTCAGATTGTCTATGAAGGTCATTCCTTAGATCAGTGATTCCCAAAATGGGGTGCACACCCCGCAACAGAGAGGAGGCAATTTGAATATTTAAGGGAAGCAATTTGGTTTCTGATTTAAGCACAAGGCGAACAATTTTAGGGGAGGGGGGGGGGAAGTCGATTAAATGAACCCCAGTGCATTACTAGTGCTCTATTTTATTGATGAAAGGCAAAGCTAACCTCGGCGGGATTTGAACTCAGATCGAAAAGGGCCGTAACTCTATGTTGTAAAACATGATGTCCGACACTCTACCGATACTGCCAATCCACTGCCTAATGAACAGAAATAAATGTTTTTTGACTTTAAGACCCTTGATGACTTTGAAACAACCTGTAGAAACATGAAAGAACAGTTAATAGAGCTTAATAACTCTCTTTATCAATTAACAAAACATAGATTTTACTCAAAAGATTTTGTGTGAAAGGAAGTATAAGTAAGATATATTACAAATCAATAACATTGGTAAATGTTAATATAATATTAAATAAAAGATCAAATAGTTTTTAAATCGAGAAGTAACCATTACTGAGAACTGACATGAAATACACATAAAGATACTCAGTGTACTAATACTCTATCTCTCTCAGTTGAGGAGAGAGGAAAAATAGTAAAAGAGAGACTCTGTGGATACATTTATTACCATACCCTCCCTCTCTCTCTCTCACACACACACACTCCCTTTCTCTGATTCTCTCTCATTCTAATTCTTTCTCTTTCTCAAACACACACACTCTCTTTCTCTGATCTCCCCCTCTCTCTCAAACAAACACACACTCTTTCTAATTCTTACACACACTACTCTCTAGCTCTCTCTTTCCCTCACACTATTTTTCTGATTTGAAAAACTCTATATTAATTCATATAATTCACATAATTAATCCCTCCTCTAAAGTTCTGATTTTTCAAAACTGAATCTGTTTTGATTCTCATAGATTATCTCAGAATTTGGTGCCACACTGATGAGATCCAACTAAGATTAAATTCTCTTCTATATGATTTGATTTCTATAGTTTTTATTATCTTCTCTGCAGTGAAGTATATAGATTACACACTAACTGTTGATTCCTCATCATTATTGCTATGAAGCAGTAAAGTATGAAGTACATTTAACCTCTCTGAAAAAAAAACATAGGAATCACCCAATGAAAATGAAGTCAAGGGAACTATAAGTTACTGATGTGAAAGGATTTGTGTACTAGTAGGATTATTCCAGACCTGAGAATACATTACATTATTAACTGGGGGGATTGGCAGTATCGGTAGTGGGTCGGATGCCATGCTTTGCAACGCAGTTATGTCCCTTTACGGACTGAGTTCAAATCCCGCCGAGGTTAACTTTGCCTTTCAACCTTACAGGGTCGATAAAATAAAGTACCAGTAATGTACTGGGTAATTGCTGGCCTTGTGCCAAAAGTAGAAACAATTATTAACTGGTGCCTGGATACTTAATAGCATTGTTACACAACA
>OZ024750.1:9490450-9492950 GCA_964016885.1 Eledone cirrhosa | reverse complement strand
GGAACTAGGACATTATAACACACATAACCCTATCAGTGAAGCCCTTTAGTATAGGTCAACTGGGACACTATACTACACATAACCCTATCAGTGAAGCCCTTTAGTATAGGTCAACTAACAGAAAATTGTATTAAGGTTACGAAAAAAAATTCTAAATAAGCCTACAAGGTAAAAAAAAACCGGTCATTGTGGGCCAACTCTGACTGGTCTGGCGGGCTGGATTGTGGCCTGCAGGATGCCCGTTGCACACCCCCTGCTCTATACTGTTGCTTGACCATCTACAAATAGCAGGCAAATCTCCCTCAAACTGTTGGCTTAAAAAACGAAAAGTCCTGGTTTTACAAAAAAATAATATGGTTATGATGAGAAGGCTCTTAATCATAGATCCGCTTGATCAGTGTGGAAGGAACTAAGGCTAAAAACAACAACTTAAGTATCTATTTTCAGTTAAATTCTTTGCATCAAGTAGTCAACTTTAATTTAAGTTTATAACAACTGAAGTTTGACCCAAATAACCACATTTAGTGTGATTCAAACCCCCGTGAAACTGCTCCTGGTTTTATGACACAAAACTTCTCCATTTAAAGTGTTCATACTTATATCAAAATGTCTCAATATAATTTTATGTAAAAACCTTTTTATTTTTTATTAGGTAATATTCTGAACATTAGCTTAACAACAAAATAGTTATTTTACTAAATTCTTCCAAATTCTTGATTATTTCCAACATTAATTTAAACATATAAGCTGTATCTTTCATTAGAAATACGCTAACAAAAGAGTTAATCCATGTTCTTTTATTTTATGTAATAATGTGACATAAAACATATCATTGTAAGTGTATTCTTCGAAACGAATAAATCCTTAAAGCTCTTCAAATACGTCAAAGTTTTAAGAATAGAAATTAATGAATTTCTTAATTATTTTCTTAATTAAAATGTTTTTAAAACCAATCTTTAGGGATTGTTTGTTGCTTTTTCTAATTAATTAAGAAATATTTTTCTAAATAAAAAATGGCTGCTATTATTTTTTTCCCATCATCAAATGGTGTTGTAAAGATAGTGGAAACCTGTTGAAAAGTATTTCTGTTACTGTCATGATTATATCTATAGGTGCAGCACACTCTAGATAGATAATACACAATGGAGGTAAATACATAACAGGATGTATTTATAATCATCATCATCATTTTTGCACTTGTTTTTCCATGCTTGCATGGGCTGAACATATGGATATATAACATAAACATTTGCATACACTTGCCTATATCATCATCATTTTCTTTATTCTGTGTGTGTGTATATATATATATATATATATATATATATATATATATATATTTATATATATATATTTATATATATATATATAAATATATATTTATATATATATATATATACATCAGGATTATACCAGTTTAACCCTTTAGCATTTAAACTGGCCATATCCGGCCAGAATTTTCTGTTTACCCTTTACATACATATATATATATATTTATAAGTTTATCCCAGGTTTTCAATCGGGGGCAACCACAGTAAGTAAGGTACTCAATACATAGCAGAGTATAAATATTTAATATAGAAATGGCTTCTACAGGACTAAAACTGTTTCATTCAGGAGAAATCATCAGGAAACCCTGATGATTTTTCCCGAATGAAACAGTTTTAGTCCTATAGAAGCTATTTCTATATTGAATATATATATATATATACAATATATTAATAAATGGAAACTATATTTATAAAACCATAATTATTTTATTAAATATATTTCAAGGGCAACCAAGGTAAATTATGGTGCGCTTTCATCAGATAAAATACAGATTTGTTTCATAAATATTGACCCCCCCCCCCGGAAAAAAGACAACCTCAACGGTTCAAATTTGCTGGATATATCCTATACTCTACCAAATCCACCGAATTTCAACCTTTGAGGTTGTCTTTTTTCTGGGTATGTCAATATTTATTTATAAAACAAATCTGTATTTTATCTGATGAAAGTGCACCATAATTTACCTTGGTCTCCCTTGAAATATATATAATAAAATAATTATGATTTTATAAATATAGTTTCCATTTATTAATATATTGTATATTTACTCCACTAACTTGTTGAGTGCTTTATATCAGGTATAACATTTTTTTAAGCTTGTTGAATCCCAACAAATTAAATATAACCTCTGCATATATATATATATATATATATATATATATATATATATATATTAAAATACAAATATTAATAAAATAGATGTTCTTTTGATCAATTAAATATTTAATTGATCAAAAGAACATCTATTTTATTAATATTTGTATTTATTTTAATATTAATAACTCAGGAAAATATTTTTTTGTAGAGTGCTTCCAATCTACTGTAAAACTTATTCTTTGATGTACTCATTGAATCTTATTTAACTCTTTAATATACAAATATATATATATCATCATCATCATCATCATTTTACGTCCGCTTTTCCCTGCTTGCAAGGGTGGGACGGGAA
>OZ024750.1:9475450-9485450 GCA_964016885.1 Eledone cirrhosa | reverse complement strand
AGGCAGATAGAAAAATGGACAGGGGCAGAGATGGAATTACAATATACACACACACATATATATATATATATATATATATATATATATATATATATATATATATATATATATATATAACAAGGAATTGTGGTAAGGAACCAGATGGACTATAACGCACCAGAGTACTCAATTCTTAGGGTAGTAGAGTGGGAAATAGGAAAAAGTATGACCCCGACGGCAGACCTCAAGCCGTTTCGACGGGTATTTCTGAGTCCAGAAATAGCCGTCGAAACGGCTTGAGCCCTGCCGTCGGAGTCATACTTTTTCCTATATATATATATATATATATATATATATATATATATATATATAGAGAGAGAGAGAGAGAGAGAAATACAAGAATTATAAAGCTTCATTGGAGCAAATAAGCAAACCATGGAATTTCTGTTTTGATTTACATTTAGGGAGGGAGGCTGTTGCAGCATATGTCTCTGGCCATTGTCCACAGAAATGCCTTTGCCATTTTGTCTGAGGTTGGCACAGCTGAAACACTGCTCTGACCTAGATGTAGAGAATGTCACCCTCTCGCTTTCTCCCTTCCTTTGTCTAGTAGTCCTTGATCTTCTCCTCCTTTCAATAATAATGATTTCTTTATTAACCACAAGGGTTTACCTCCTTTCAATAATAATGACAATAATAATAATAATAATAATAATAATAATAATAATAATAATAATAATAATGAAATGATTGTGTACAGTGCTCAGGTGCACTACAACTCATCAAAGGTGCATGTATAGTACATAGAATAATATACAAATGTCAGGGAAGTGTATGAGTCGTGATATACATGTGTGCGTGTGTATGGAGGGGGAATATAAGGTGTAGTGTTGGCGAATTTCAGGAAGCATGGAGGTTTTAAAGGATGCAGTGTATCGACAGCTAACAACTGATGGACGTAGTTTGTTCCATGCTTCAGCAACTCTGATTTATGGCATTTATAGTTCTTTCCAATACTGCTTTCTTTTTATGTATCTTTGACCAAATAAATATTTCACTTGAAACAAGTAACAATTAAGAAAGATTGATAGACAAAAGCTAATTAGTTATAGATGAACAATTAATATATTTTACTTTCATCTATATCTGTTTTATCATAGCACCAGCACTACCAACTTACTGGGCAGACTGGGTACATTTTATTGTGGCACCAGCACAACCAATTTATAGAGTAGACAGGGTGCATTTTATCATGGCGCCAGCTCTACCAGTTTACAGAGCAGACTGGATGCATATTATCGTGGCAGCAGCTCTACTAATTTACAGAGAAGACTGGGTGCATTTTATTGTGGCACCAGCACTACCAATATATAGAGCAGACTGGCTGCATTTTATTGTGGCACCAGCACTACCACTTTACAGAGATACTAAATCTAAAAAGGTAGATATATGAAAAATAGATATCAGCATATATCATAGAAATGTGAATATTTCCCCCAAAAAATATTTTATATCACATAAACATATAAAATAAACTGATGGCAGTTGGGACTTATTTGTTTAATATTTTTGTTTAGTATTTTACATCAATTTTTTGTTATTTTCTAAAGTATTGTCGTGTATGCATCATTGATGTCAACAGAAGGGAAATGAGTTGTAGCCAGAAGTCAATACATGCAGACTGTGTTATAAAGACGTTGGTAAAGATGGTGTGGGTGGGGGTGAGGGGTGGTGGGATGGGGGTGAGGGGTGGTGGGATGGGGGTGAGGGGTGGTAGTAGCAAGATTCTCTATATTAATAAATTATTGACTCTATTGGAATAGTAGACAGCATATTTTATGAATAGCTGTGTCTTCTTATATCCCTTCAAGTCTTTATCAATATGCACACACACACACACACATATATATATACATGCACACACACACACATATACATACATGCACACGTATATTTATACATTCACACACACACACACTACAAACTCACATACACATACTACGAACTCACATGCACACACACACACACATGCACACACCACATATCCATGTAAATATACACCCATTGTGTGTGTGTGAATGTGTGAGTGTAAGAAATTTGTCAGGTTGTGTCTGCGTACACACACACACATACACACACACACACACACACACACATGTATATATCATCATCATCACTACTGTTTAACATTTTATTTTCCATGCTAGGTAAGACGAGGTGTCCTGTTGTGAAACAAGCCATGTCACATGACCATGTCTTGCTCACACAGAACTATTTCTGGCTTGGTTTCTATGGCTGGATGCCCTTCCTAATGTCAACCACATTTACAGTATCGGATGGGCACTTTTTATCATGTTGCCATAATGACCACTTTACAGTGTGAGCTGTATTTATCATCATCATCATCATCATTTTACGTCCGTTCTTCTACGCTAGCATGAGTTAGACGGGTTGTCCTGTTGTGGGCAGTGTCCGGTCGGCTGACCTTGTCATGCTCATACAGGAACTGATTCTGGCTTGATTTCTACAGCTGGATGCCCTTCCTAACACCAATCTCATTTACAGTGAGTGCTGGTTGCTTTTTTTCCGTGGTGCCTACACGTCCACTTTACAGTGTGGGCTGGGTGCTTTTTTGCCGTGGCACCTCCACAACCACTTTATCAGTGGAATGATAGGGACCCCAGTCCTATCATCTCATTTCTACAGCTGAGTAAACTGGAGCAATGTGAAATAAAGTGTCTTGCTCAAGGAAACAACACATCACCTGGTCTGAAAATTGAACTCACAACCTTTCGATTGCAAGCCTAATGCTCTAACCACTAAGCCATGAGCCTTCACACATATATATATATGCTAGCCTGGAAAATGGATGCTAAACAAAGATGATGATATATATATATATATAGAAATGGCTTCTACAGGACTAGAACTGTTTGATTTGGAAGAAATCATCAGGAAAGCCAGGCTTTCTTGAAGATTTCTTCCGAATGAAACAGTTGTAGTACTGTAGAAGCCAATTCTGTATTAAATAGCTATACTTTGCTATGTATTGAGTACCCTACTTACTGTAGTTACCCCCGATTGAACCCGAGATAGACATATATATATATTTATATATATATACACATATATATATAGGCACACTGTTCAACTTCTAGCTGTCTGATGAAGTCATAACTGTTGCATAACGGTTATCACTGAAATATATATATATTAGTGATTATGAATAAATAAAGTGAATTATAACATGTCGACTTGTACTTCATGATTATATACATACATACATATATATATATTTATATATATACACACATACATATATATATATATATATATATATATATATATATGTATATATATATATATATACCCCGTTAGGGTATATATATATCTGTATATATATATATGTTCAGAGAGTCAGTTCAATGCAGTAGAAATATATAAATATATAAAGGGTAAAGGATGGCAAATGAAATCAAGAAATGGTTTTTACCCGGAATATTTCAAGCACATTGTACCAGCTTCCTGAAATTTATCAGTCATTTATTATATATCTTGAAATGATTTGTATTAACTACATTAATATATATATATATATATATATATACATGTGTATACATATATATAGATATGTACATTTATACATATATACATATATATATACATATGTGCATATATATATATATATATACATACACATACATATATATATATACATACATATATATATATATATACATACACATATATATATATATATATACATATATATATATATATACATATATATATATATATATACATATATATATATATATATACATATATATATATATATATACATATATATATATATATATAGTCCCCCACCAATACCCCACTCTCCAGAGCGTGAAATTAATAAACATTCGTTGTACTGCCTCTCTGTTTTGTCCCTGTTCAAATTTTTCCATTATATATATATATACATACATATATATATACATATATATACATAATCATATATATATACATATGTATACATAATCATATACATATATATACATTACATATACATATGCACATATATGTATATACATATAAACATATATATATATATATACATATATACATACACACACACAGATATATATATATATATATATATATATATATATATATATATATATATATATATATATATATATATATATATACATATATATACATATACATATATGTATATATATACACATATATACTCACACACACACACACATATATATATATATATTCTACACTGAAGAAAAGACATAAATATAAGAATACAACGGCAAATGCTGGAAGAGAACTTTCTACTTACATAGAATATATAATATTGAATTTTAAATTCATCTTCTGCTTAACATTCAACATGATTTATACATGCAGTTAGGAGGATAATGTATAGTTTTTGCATAAATAACTGCTTCAAAATACATACACATAGACACACTCACATATATATGCACATATACACTCATAGGCCCCCCCCCCACTATACATATATATATATATATATATATGGAGGCACATGGCTTAGTGGTTAGAGCATTGGCCTTGCAATCGAAAGGTTGTGAGTTCAATTCTCAGACCGGGTGATGTGTTGTTTTCTTGAGCAAGACACTTTATTTCACGTTGCTCCAGTTTACTCAGCTGTAGAAATGAGATGATAGGGACTGGGGTCCCTATCATTCCACTACAAAGTGGTCGTGGAGGTGCCACGGCAAAAAAGCACCCAGCACTCACTGTAAATGAGGTTGGTGTTAGGAAGGGCATCCAGCTGTAGAAATCAAGCCAGAACCAGTTCCCGTCCCACCCTTGCAAGCAGGGAAAAGCGGACGTTAAATGAAATGATGAATGATGATGATGATATATATATATATATATGTATATACATATATATATATATATATATATATATATATATATATATATATATATATATATATATATATATATAAGTATATAAATATAAATGTATAAATATATATATTTGTATATAACCAAAAGTTTAACAAGGTTCATTGATTAATCAATGAATAAAGTTTTACAATAGATTAGAAGCACTCAACAGTATGCCAACACTGGAATTGAACCATCAGCACAGTTGAGGTATGTCAGACATCAATTTATTTTATCTGATGAGGACGTACTGATGAAATAGCTCAGTACCTCTGAAATATGTATAATAAAATATATTTGATCACATGAATGTCTATATTTATTAATATTTTGAAGTAATATATTTATATATATATATATATACATATATACATATATATATTTATACATATATACACACATATATATATATACATATATACATATATATATATGTAGATATATATACTTATAAATATATGTATATATATACATACATGTATGTACATATATACATATATACATACATATATATATACATATATACATACATATTTACACATATATATACATACATACACACACACATATATATACATATATATGTGTGTGTATGTGATGAGCTAAGTTCAGATTTTATAATTATTGGATTTCCATATTTATAAGAGACAGGAAATAGGGGGTTATACATGTGCAGATAATATATGCATTTACATATAGAGTATATCTCTCTATTTATCTATCTATCACTCTTTCTGTATATATATATCATCATCATTTTACGTCCGCTTTTCCCTGCTTGCAAGGGTGGGACGGGAACTGATTCTGGCTTGATTTCTACAGCTGGATGCCCTTCCTAACACCAACCTCATTTACAGTGAGTGCTGGGTGCTTTTTTGCCGTGGCACCTCCACGACCACTTTGCAGTGGAACGATATGGACCCCAGTCCCTATCATCTCATTTCTACAGCTGAGTAAACTGGAGCAATGTGAAATAAAGTGTCTTGCTCAAGGAAACAACACATCACCTGGTCTGAGAATTGAACTCACAACTTTTCGATTGCAAGGCCAATGCTTTAACGGCTCGATAAGGATAAATATATATCAAATATATAAGAACCCTAGAAGATCCCGTTACGGGTGAAAGCAGCGATTCTTTGCTTAAACGCTTAAACTTTAATCTGTTATTTTAATATATATATATATATATATATATATATATATATATATATACACCCCACCCCGCATGCCCTACTCCATCCTCCCATTTCTGTCCACTGTAAAATGGTTGTGTAGGGCACACTGTGAAAAGGCTCCCAGTCTACACGGTAAATGTTGTTGGTGTTAGGAAGGGCATTGTAGAAAACCTGCCAGAGACAGTTCTGTACAAGCGAGACATGGTCTCCCGACCAATCTCGCCTCAAGTCGGACAAAACCGTCCAACCCATGCTAGCGTGGAAGATGGACGTTAAACGATGACGATGATGATGATGATGATGTATATATATATATATATAGGGATCCGTCTCTTTATAATATTACAACACTCTACTACCCCAAGTATCGAGTACTCTGTTGAGTAATGGTCTCACTACTTTTATCTGGTTCTATCCTGATTTATATATATATATATATATATATATATACATACATACATACATACATATATATATATATCTTATCAATAGCATTATTTAAGCATCTATACACATACATACATATAGTAATATATATGCATGTGTATATATGTATGTATATGTGAGTGTGTATATATACATGTATAGAGAAAGAAAGAAAGAAAGAAAGAAAGAAAGAAAGAAAGAAAGAAAGAAAGAAAGAAAGAAAGAGGAAATAGAAGACAAAGAAAGAAAGAAAGAAAGAAGAAATAGAATGCAGCCTCTTTTGGCAAAGAATACTGACAGTTTTGATTTATTTATTTCCAAATTTCTATAATCAATTATTGATAAGGTGTCAAAGGGAGAAAGGTAGTATTGAGTTCTTCTCACACACATGGAACTGGCATGAATTGATAGCAGTGAGATAATTTTGCAGGTAACACACACACACACACACACACACACACTCCCACATACACACACACACGTATACCCCCCACACACAATATAACTAACACTCCATGTGTTACAACATCAAGTGTTCCAATTGTTTCGATCAACGGAACATATTGGTTTCTACGATAGGCACAAGGCCAGCAATTTTACGGGGGAAGTCGATTAAATTGACCTCAATGCATTACTGGTACTTTATTTTATCGACCCTGTAAGGAGAAAAGGCAAAGCTAACCTCGGCAGGATTTGAAATCAGAACGTAAAGGGCCGTAACTCTGTGTCGCAAAGCAGGGTGTTTGATGCTCTACCAACTACTGCTATTTCACCTCCCCCCATGAACCTATCATAACTGTTTCTACTTTAGGCACAAGGCTGAGCCGATTAAATCGATACCAGTGCATTACTGGTACTTTATTTTATCGACCCTGTAAGGACGAAAGGCAAAGCTAACCTCAGCAGGATTTGAAATCAGAACGTAAAGGGCCATAACTCTATGCCTCGAAGCAGGGTGTCTAACGCTCTACCAATTCTGCTGATCCAACACCTTAAGTATCACCCATATAATGGTTTCTGATTTTGGCAAAAATTAAACAAATTTAGGAGAGGGGAAAGTTGAATAAATCGACCCCCAGTATGTACCCAGTACTTTATTTTATCGATCCCATAAGGATGAAAGGCTAAGCTAACCTCGGTGAGATTTGAACTCAGTAATATCTTAACATGGTCTTTATTAGTGACACTAGTAAACCTCCCATCACTCGACACTCCTAAGAAGAGAGTCTCTAAATGCCATCAATCATTATCCACAACACCAGATTATATTAGATAGAGCATCCCTTAGCCAGAACATGATGCTTCCATAAAAAGATTAAAGAGATCATTAAATGGAAGCTAGTTGTTGCAACTGTCATAGATCTAAAATCTTCAATTCTCAACAGATTCTACAAATTAGGTGTCACATCAGACATTATAGCACCACCATTCCCACGTGGTTTGGTTTCCAAGCTATTTTCTAAATAGACATAGATTTTTCTGAAGTAAAATTTAGAATTCAAAGTAAACAGATTATTGTGATGGAGCCAAATCTCTCTGTCTCTCTCTCTCTTTGTCCATCTATTTCTCTATCTTCTGACCCCTCTCTCTCTCTCTGTCTCTTTATCAATCTATTTCTCTATCTTTTGACCTATCTCTCTCTCTTCTGACTTCCAGCCCTCCTTCTTTTTGTCTCTCTCTTTCTCTCTCTCCTCTTCTTTGTCCACCTCTCTCACTCTCTATCTCTCTCTCTCTATCTATCTATCTCCTGACCTATCTCTGTATCTTTCTATCTCCAGACCTATTTCTATCTCAGCAGCTTTCTCTACCCCCCCCTCTCTTTCTATCTCTCTCCTTCTCTCCCTCTCCCCTCTATCTCTCTTTCAGATGAAGGACAATAGTCAGAAATGTTAGACTCCTCACACCATATGACAAATGGACTGATTAAACTCCTCTAGGAAAGTTCCTATAGAGTTGTATAGCTTTCAGTAATATTTCAACATTCCTATCACACCATGTTTAAGTTTTAATAGATCCTTCAAAATGAATTTAAAACTATCAGAATGTTGGCTGTGTCATAATATTTTGTCATGCTGCCAAACATTAAGAAACTTACCAGTTTCAAACAAACTTAACATCAAATACATTAACCAGATATGGTTATGTGGAGGCCCGTGTCCTAGTGGTAAAGGTATTGGACTTACGATCATAATGTTGTGGGTTTGATTCCTGGGCTGCGTTATGTTCTTGAGAAAAATAGTTCATTTCCTGTTGCTCCAGTATACTCAGCTGAAAATGAGTACCAGTAATAGCTGGGGAGTTTAATCCTATGATGAACTGGTGTCCTGTCCAGGGAGGAGTCTAGTGTGGCCTAGTAGTTGTTTGTGATGTTGAATTTGTGTCATCTATGCCTTGTAGAGATGTGTGCCTCATAACTAGAGTATATTAAAGATTTTGAATTGTCTTGAGGTTAGTGGTGTGTCTGTGTGTAATAGTAACAAGTGGTCTTACCCTCTGGAATCATCTACAAGTTTGAGATTAAAGTAACTTTTATATCTCCTGTGTCTGCACGATGTAACAAGTTTATTTTCTACTAAGTAGTTGTTTATTAGTGAACATTGTGGATTGGCAGTATCGGTAGAGGGTCGGACACCATGCTTTGACACATAGAGTTACGGCCCTTGCCATTCTGAGTTCAAATCCTGCTGAGGTTAACTTTGCCTTTCATCCTTACGGGGTCGATAAAATAAAGAACCAGTAATTTACTGGGTAATTGCTGGCCTTGTGCCCAAAGTAGTAACAATTATGTTTATGGTATTGTCAGAGCAAAGGTTGCATGGATGGCCTCCTTTGGTGTATGGTTGGTGTAGGCCAAGATAAACATATAAACCATTTTCTAAGACATTAATAACATATATTAAATTTATTTACACCATTTAACATACTATTTTTATCCTTATACATATTAATACAATTTAAGTTCAATGGTAGCTATATGAACTGTAAGTGTATTGACTTACAGACATAGATTTCAACCAATTTGCCCTGTAAGTACCAAATTGAGAACATTGTTATTATTTTTTGCAGCACGTGTCTTTCTGTAACTTTATTATTCAAAATATATACACATTTCGTCTGCTTAAACAATATTAGAAGGATATCCTTTCTGCTTCGTTGCTCAAAAAGGACATTTCTACATTGAAAAGCTATGGTCAGTCAACCAGTGATAATTTTAGAAAGATATTTTTACAAAACTGTTCAGTTATGAATGAGACTTCAAACAAGCAGAATATCATTAACAGTGATAGGAGAGGAGGAGGGTGGAGAGGGTGGTTATAAATAGAGGTGAAGTGGACAGGCAGTACTCCTGTATGAGGATATGAGGTGTGTGTGTATGTAGTAGTGGTGGCAGAGTATCTGAGTCTATCTGTGGAGCTAGTGTGCATGTTTAATTGAGGTGCATTGCATGAATTAATTACTGTACAGGTGCATTTGTGGTCATTGAGCATGTTTTATGT
>OZ024750.1:9462950-9467950 GCA_964016885.1 Eledone cirrhosa | reverse complement strand
ACGGCTAATTCTGGACTATTCTAGTCCAGAATTAGCTGTCGAAACGGCTTGAGCTAAGCCGTTGGGGTCCTACTCATTCCTATATATATATATATATATATATATATATATAAAATCAAGGGAGTGTAAACACAGAAAATATCTTGCTATTTTTAGCAGCACAGGATTGACCTGTCCACCTTCCTTTTTGTCTTTGCACGCGGTACCAAACAAAATTGTTTCATCATTCATTTACTCTCATTCTGAGGCAGTTTTGAATGGTGCCAGTTTGTAATTTGAACTTGGGAATTTTATATTCTCCAAGAGATAAAAGCCTTCTGACGATGATCTCTTTCTCAATGGAAATCCGCTTGGATTATCTATTTGTTTGGGATCTGAAACCGCGGTAAGGGCACATATAGTAAGTACAGTGAATTTTTTGGAATCTATTTATTATATTTTTAAAGATATTTTCTGTGTTTACACTCCCTTGATTTTATATGTTCTGGCTTGTTAATTTATTAACTTGCCATTGAACCACACTGGCATACGGTTGGACTATACTTGTGTCCCTATGCATATTAATTACATGTAGGAACACATACTTTTATATGCACACACATATATATATATATAACGTTGAAAGCAATAGAAGGCTAAACAATGCAAAAAATAGACTGTAAGATGAGGTAACGAAAAGTAAGTTACCTGGTAATCTTCGTTTGGGTTTCGTTATTGTTCTTTTTTCAGTCCAATATTTAAGAAACTTTCATATATATATATATATATATGTCAACATGAATGGACCTGTTATTTTTTATTTAAAGACATTTTTTCCAATGGCAACCCACCTGTCCCTTCAATCTACCTTATTTCTCATTCTTTCTTCTGATGAAGGACTAGCATCCGAAACGTTAAGACACTCTTCCTGCTATTTCAAGCGTTAACCTAATATATTCCTTCCATATACTGTACCAATTGTGTTGTTATTTCTGTTTCCCTTTTACATACACACACACACTCACACACACTCACACACACACACATATACATACATACATACACACATACATATATATATATATATTTATGAGGTAATATATACGTATTCATGAGTTAGTCTTAGGATACACAAAGGAGTAATTTTAAAGAAAGATCAGAGAGAAGAATTAAACATTCATTACATTTCTAATATTGGTTCTTTGCCCAGAGATACTTTAGCGAAATTATAAGGGAATTATTAAATATTTCCAAGGTAACATGATATGAAATTATTATTTTAATATTTATAACTCTATTTGTATTGTCACAGCTTCCTAAAACTAACTCATATTTCATTTTCCAAAATGCTTCAAGTAGAAAACTATAACACTCATATATATATATATATCATCATCATCATCATTTCATTTTACGTCCACTTTTTCCCTGCTTGCAAGGGTGGGACGGGAACTGATGCTGGCTTGATTTCTACAGCTGGATGCCCTTCCTAACACCAACCTCATTTACAGTGAGTGGTGGGTGCTTTTTTACCGTGGCACCTCCCCGACCACTTGGCAGTGGTATGATATGGACCCCAGTCCCTATCATCTCATTTCTACAGCTGAGTAAACTGGAGCAATGTGAAATAAAGTGTCTTGCTCAAGGAAACAACACATCACCCGGTCTGAGAATTGAACTCACAACCTTTCGGTTGCAAGGCCAATGCTCTAACCACTAAGCCATATATATATATATATATATATATATATATATATATATATATATATATATATATATATATATATATATATATATATATATATATATATATATATATATATATATATATATATATATATATATATATATATATATATATATATATATATATATATATATATATATAGTGGACAGCTTCCGTTACCTGGGCGATAAAATCAGCAGTGGGGGAGGGTGCTCTGAAAGTACTGTAGCTAGAGTCAGAACTGGTTGGAAAAAGTTCAGAGAGCTTATACCACTATTAGCTGCTAAAGGGTTCTCCCTAAAAATGAAAGGCAGGTTGTACGATGCCTGCATACGAACAGCAATGTTGCATGGTAGTGAGACCTGGGCATTGTGTGCAGAGGATATACGCAGACTAGAGAGGAACGAAGCTTGCATGCTCCGCTGGATGTGTAACAGTAATATACGTGAACGGCAAAGCATAAACGAACTAAGGAAAAAATTAGAGATAAGAGGGATCAGATGTTGTTTACTCGAGAGAAGGCTGCGTTGGTATGGACACGTGATGCGCATGAAAGTCGATAGCTGTATTACAAAGTGCAGGGCAATAAAGATAGACGGTAGCCACGGAATAGGCAGACCTAGAAAAACATGGGATGAGCTGATAAACTCCGACCTCACACACTTACACCTCTCCAAGACAATGTCACTGGACCGTGACCTTTGGCGGTACTCAGTAACAGAGAAGACCCGCCTTGCCAGTAGGCATATCTAACAAAATACACCCCTCCCGCCGCCACCCCCACCCCATCCACACCACCCCGTTCTATGTAAAGTTATGTTGGTGCCGCGCCATCCAGGCCGAAACAAATGAGATCGTGTAGGTGTCACGACAAAAAAACACACAGTCCACGCTGTAATGTGGCCGTGTAGGCAACACGGTAAAAACCTCCCAGACCCACACTGTAAATGTGGTTGGTGTTAGGAAGGGCATCCAACTGTAGAAAACCTGCCAGACAGTCCTATGCGAGCAAGACAATCACTCTTGCCTCAAGTGGGACTACCCCCGTCCAAACCCATGCAAGCGTGGAACACGGACGTTAAACGTTGATGATGATGATGATGATGATGATATATATATATATATATATATATATATATATATATATATATATATATATATATATATATATATATATATAGAGAGAGAGAGAGAGAGAGAGAGAGAGAGAGAGAGAGAGTTAATTCCACAACAAATTAGCTATCCATAATCAAGGACACGTGTTTCATCGGAGGGATTTGCAACCCTCGAAAATGGTTTGTTAATTTGATGTGGGACTAACTCCATACCAAACTTGTCTTTTGGACTATACCAACTTGGGACATAACCTCCGACTTTTTTACCACTATATATATTTCTAATGGGAGGAAACATAATAGTACCACTGATGATGTTGCAGATGTGCAACGAAAGAACTTTGATAGACTATATATATATTTATATATATATATAGTCTATCAATATATATATATATATATATATATATACCTGTATTTTTAACCGCTGGTCAATCAATGATAAACATTGATTGCCAAATAAATTAACTATGGAGATATAAAAAATACAGAAGCGAAAACCAACTCAAACCAAATAGTGAGTGTGTTCTGTTATTATTTCTGGCAATATTATAACAATATGACCCTCCCCAAGTATAACAATATCTATCTATCTATCTATCTATCTATTATATATATATAATATATGTATATATTGTTGATTTTAGTGTTTTTGCTAAGCCTCTTCAGGGAAACTTCAAAGAATTAATAAGGGTTAGTCATTTGATATGGTGATGTTCTTTGTTGAAATATTCTTTATTAGAGCTAAGTGGTGAGTCATATTACTCTGAAGTTTTACCTGTGCACTCACACAATCATAAGACAAGACTAGACCAATATATATATATATTAGACTATCACTCTGTTATGTGTTCCAGACCATAGGCTAAGATCATGCTGAGGCACCGCCATTACTGAAACTGTTGTGCTTTTCAAATGAAATTTTATGATTATTCTGAAATATATTATAGGCTGTTCTTTGTCTATAACCAATTATACAATTGTTCAGTAATTTGGAAATATAAACCTGATAAATAATTGAAAGTTTTTCCCTGATGAGGCAACCTTATTACACCATCGTCATGTAATGTGGTATAATCTGGAAAGATGGTTATTTTTTACTGCTTATCTCCAGATCAGCTCTATTATTTTGTCAGAGATAATATATCCAATGGATTATTCATTTCTTGAAAACAGTAACGTGTGATTTAACCCTCTACCATTTACATCACTCTATATTTACTATTGTATTTTTGCGGTAAAGTCTTTATCTCATGAGATTTTGAACAAGTTATGGCCAGTTTGAACAGAAAGAGGTGAGAGAATTCTGGCCGAATATGGCCGGTTTAAATGCTTAAAAGGTTAAAAGAGATTTGGCTACTATTTCTAACATACCAGGCAACACCATAGGGGCTCTTACCTTAATATTAGGCTGTAATGCTGACGTGTTTGGTAAGGAAATATTTAGCAATTGAATTTATAGCTAATAACCAAGTACTATTATTATTCAAGTGAAACTATTTCTGTTAATATAGATGAACTATATTTAACAATGCTAGAGAAGAATTCACAAGAATTTAACATAGTGCAGATACTGAAGAAATGTCTTTGAAATATAACAATAGAGTAATTATTACTTTCTGAAGAAACCATATTATTATTCCTTAGTGCTTATGTCTGACTTAAAGCTGAAATAATTTGGTTCCAAAGTTATATAGTAACCAATAAGAGGATATGTTATTTCAATTTGGTTTCTGAGAGACGAACATCTCAAATACTCTGCCAGCCATTACAGTTGTCTTTAAGTTGCAGAGCTTCCATTACAGTTCTGAGATAGAACTATAAATTGGTAAAACATACATATAAAGAAAGCAGTATTGGGAAGGACTCTAAATGCCATAAATGAGAGTGGCACCCCAGTAACTGGCTGTACCAGTGGCACACCTAGAGTGGCACCCCAGTAACTGGCTGTACCAGTGGCACACCTAGAGTGGCACCCCAGTAACTGGCTGTACCAGTGGCACACCTAGAGTGGCACCCCAGTAACTGGCTGTACCAGTGGCACACCTAGAGTGGCACCCCAGTAACTGACTGTACCAGTGGCACATCTAGTGGTGGTGATGATGGTGGTGGTTGGGGTGGTGGTTGGGATGGTGGTTGGGGGTGGTGGTGTTGGTGGTGGTTAGTGGCAGTTGGTGGTG
>OZ024750.1:9455450-9457950 GCA_964016885.1 Eledone cirrhosa | reverse complement strand
CTTAATTTTATGTCTGTGCTGTCGGTATCAATAGTAATCTGTCATATTACCAAATATATATATATATGGAGGCACATGGCTTAGTGGTTAGAGCATTGGCCTTGCATTCGAAAGGTTGTGAGTTCAATTCTCAGACCGGGTGATGTGTTGTTTCCTTGAGCAAGACACTTTATTTCACATTGCTCCAGTTTACTCAGCTGTAGAAATGAGATGATAGGGACTGGGGTCCCTATCATTCCACTGCAAAGTGGTCGTGGAGGTGCCACGGCAAAAAAGCACCCACCACTCACTGTAAATGAGGTTGGTGTTAGGAAGGGCATCCAGCTTTAGAAATCAAGCCAGAGTCAGTTCCTGTCCCACCCTTGCAAGCAAGGAAAAGCGGACGTAAAATGATGATGAGGATGATATATATATATAGGAAGAGAGTCAGGACCCCGACGGCTGGTTTAGTTCGGATCTAGCTGTCGAAACAGCCAGAGCTCAGCCGTTGGGGTACTGACTCTTTTCCTATTACCCACTCTACTACCCTAAGTATCGAGTACTCTGGTGCGTTATGGTCCACCTGGTATCTTACCACACCTTCTTTGTTATATGTATATATATGCACATATATATATCACCTTGACCGACCAGTCTGTCGGGGGTCCATTTGGCGCCGCTGGTCACAGCACGTCATGCTGTTTTAGCCATAAGATAACGCCATCCCACAGGCTGGGCAGGCCGGTACCTCTTCATCTCATTTCTACAGCTGCGTAAACTGGAGCAACGTGAAATAAAGTGTCTTGCTCAAGGAAACAACACATCACCCGGTCTGAGAATTGAACTCATAACCTTTCAATTGCTCTAACCACTAAGCCATGTGCCTTCACACACACACATATATATATATAGTAATAATAATAAATTTGAAGACTAATTATTTTAATATATATATATATATATATATATATATATATATATGCTAGCGTGGAAGATGGACGTTAAACGATGATGATGATGATATATATATGTATATTTATATTTATATATATATATGAGAGGGTCATGGGAACGGAGTCCTCAAATACACCTTTCAGTGGGTCCTGTCAAAAGCAACTGTCTCCAACTGATCTGGGTGGATCCCCAAGCAGGACCAGCCAAGCTCATGGATGTTATCCAACCAGCTTGCTCAGGGTCTACCCCTGGGTCTCCTGCCGGTTGGTTTTGCCCATAAAATCTGTCCAGCAATTCTTTCCGGAGTCATTCTAACCAGATACCAAAAGATACGATTTGAAAATAAAACTACAGTTCATGTCAACTAGTAACACAGCTAACAACATTGAGAGATGGGGGAGAATGGGAGAGACAGAGGCAGTGACAGTGGGAGTTTGGTTCCACATATGAATGATTGTACTGAGTGGAAGAATTGGAGATCTATGTATCATAATGTGATCATAAACCTCGATTCCGGTTGTATCCATAGGTTACAGAAGCAAGAGGGACGAGAAAAGCATTATCAAAACATACCAGCAATATTGCCCAGTAAACCCTTGCATGATTTGTGGACTTGCTTGCAAATCCTCGGAGGTCTGAAATATTATGCCCGATATAAACATCCAAACTGAATGAACTGAATAGGTTAAGAGTTGAATATCAAAGAGAATGATATAGAAAGAGAAAATCTGACAAGATTTTACTATTGAAACAACCTCAACAATAAATAATTTTCAAACTGACAGAAACACATCTTGAAGTATTCCAGCTTTTGACACACTTTCCAACAACTGGTTTATTTATGCATTATTTTTGCAAATATATGCATACATATACATATGTACATGTACATGTATATATATATATATGCATTATATATAAATATATATATACAAATATATATATATATATATACATACATATATATATATATATACATATATATACATATCTATATATCTATATCTATACATATGTATATATATGTATGTGTATATATATATAAATATGTATGTATGTATAAATGGACTTTTAGTCTAATGGTATCAGCTGCAAAATGAAAAGTGCATGCTATAGCAATTAGCAACCATTTGAAAAAAATGACATATATTGATTGAAAAATGAAAAGATGGAGCAAAAGAGGAGAAAATAAATTAAGTGGGGAAGAAAAAGATGAAATATTGAATGATGAAAGGTTTAATAAGTGAAGGTGGCAGTGGTAGAAGAAGAGAACAATACTAATATTAATAGTCATACATCAACACATCCTTTCACACACACACACACATATGTATATATATATATATATATATATATATATATATATATATATACGTGTATTTGCTTATAGTGCAATGAAGAAATATATTATATATATATATATATTGATATGCTAGAAGAAGAGTCTTAACGTTTCAGGTCTGAGTCCTTCATCAGAAAATAGGAGAAATTAAAGAAGAAATAGAAAGATAGAAAAGAGTGGTCTGTGACAGAAACGAAAAAAGAATTTTTGGAGAAAAAATATGTC
>OZ024750.1:9405450-9452950 GCA_964016885.1 Eledone cirrhosa | reverse complement strand
ATATCTAGTCTCTATACAACATATAGTTTCTACCAGTGAATTACACACAAGTGGCTGTTTATATATACACCATGAATAGTCAATATTATATATACACTGTGTAAGGCTGTTTATATATACACCATGAATAGTCAATATTATATATACACTGTGTAAGGCCGTTTATATATACACCATGAATAGTCAATATTATATATACACTGTGTAAGGCCGTTTATATATACACCATGAATAGTCAATGCTGTATAGCAGAAGCTGAAAATAATCAATACACGCATAAGGACAGCTAAAAAAAGAAAATGAAACATATATATATATATATAACATCATCATCATCATCTTCGTTTAATGTCCACTTTCCACGCTAGCATGGGTTAGACTATATATATACACACATATATAAATGTATCTGTATATATATAACCCATGTAAGTTGGAAAGAATGGACATAAATGTGATGATGATTATGATGTGTGTGTTACTGAGGTAAGAATGGTGGCAATGAAGAAGAGATAGAAAGAAGGAAATAAGTATAAACATATATATATATATATTTATATATATATATATATATATATATATATATATATATATATATATATATATATATATATATATATATATATATATATATCATCATCATCTTATTTTAATGTCTAACTTCCACGCTAGCATATATATATATATATATATATATATATATATATATGTATGTATGTATATATTAAGAAAGAATAAGATGCTGATGGTGAGATTTAAAAGTGAGCAATGGTTAACGTAATATGACTAAAGACAGGAGAGAAAATCAAAGCAGAGAGAGAGAGAGAGAGACATAGAGAGCAAGGAGACACACAGCACAGAGGGTGAGTGAGAGAAGTGTTAAATGAATGTGAGAGAAAAGAGAGATCGAGAGAGGTGTTAGATGAATGTGAGAGAAGAGAGAGAGGTGTTAGATAAATATGAGAGGAAAAACAAAGAAGAATATATATAAAACAGAGAAATAGTAACACAGAGACAAAGACAGAAATGTAAGAAATGGCAGCAGAAAGACTAAGTCAGAGAATAAAAATAAAAGAATAAAAGAGAATAAAGAGAATGAGGGTGAGATAAAGGAGAAAGAAACTAAAGGAAAATAAGAAAACATATAATAGATATATGAAAGAAAGAAGGTAGAAAATAAAAATGGTAATTGAAAACCAAAATGGCCGCTATTCTTGTGTTACAAAAATAAATTGCTGATTTTTTATAGCAAGTAAAAAAAAAAACCTTTCCAAAACTTACGACAGAACTGTAAAGATGGTGGTCAATATATATATATACATATATATATATATATATATATACTGTACAGATATACTGTACACATACATATATATGCATATGTACATATATATATATATGTAAGCGTGAAAAAGCGGAAATAAATACGATTTTGATGATATACATACATACATACATTATATATATATATATATATATATATATATATATATATATACCTATATATATATACCTATATATATACCTATATATATATACATATACATATATGCCAATATATATATATAGATGTACATATATACCAGTATATATATATATATATATATATACATATGTATATACATAGTAATAATAATATTCTTTGCTTAAAATTTAATCTCTTCTTATAATAAATAAATAAATAAATATATATATATATATATATATATAGATATATATATCATCATCATCATCATCGTTTAACTTCTATCGATATATATATATACACATATACATACACACATATATATATATATATGTATGTATGTGTGTAAGTATGTATGCTTCTGTACTTTTAACAGCAACAACAACCATGCAGCGATAATCTTAAAATTGTATTTGAGAACTCTTGAAATTTAGTTTTTCCAATAATAATAATAATAATAATAATAATAATTCATTCATTCATTCATTTTCATTTTACGTCCGCTTTTCCCTGCTTGCAAGGGTGGGACGGGAACTGATTCTGGCTTGATTTCTACAGCTGGATGCCCTTCCTAACACCAACCTCATTTACAGTGAGTGCTGGGTGCTTTTTTTCTGTGGCACCTCCACGGTCACTTTGCTGAGGAATGATATGGACCCCAGTCCCTATCATCTCATTTCTACAGCTGAGTAAACTGGAGCAATGTGAAATAAAGTGTCTTGCTCAAGGAAACAACACATCACCCGGTCTGAGAATTGAACTCACAACCTTTCGATTGCAAGGTCAATGCTCTAACCACTAAGCCATGTGCCTCCATAATAATAATACTAATAATAATAATTGTTTCTACTTTTGGCACAAGGCCAGCAATTACCCAGTGCATTACTGGTACTTTATTTTATCGACCCCGTAAGGATGAAAGGCAAAGTTAACCTCGGCAGGATACACACTCGCACACACTAAACGATGATGATGATGATTATATATATATATATATATATATATATATATATATATATATATATATATACAATATTAAATAAATGGAAACTATATTTATAAAACCATATCTATTTCATTATATATATTTCAGGGATATCATATTAACAATATGCTATGCCTTCCTCAGACCAAATACTTGTCGAGTGCTTTTATATCAGTTATAAATATTTACTAGTTGTAACCCAACAATTTAAATATAACTTTCCATATATATATATATATATATATATTTATTAAAATAACAGATTAAAGTTTAAGCAAAGAATCGTTGCTTTCACCCTTAACGGGATCTTCTGAAACTAACAAATATATATATACATACATATATATAAAATGAATGAATTATATATATATATATATATATATATATATATTTATATATATATATATATATATATATATATATATATATATATATATATATATATATATATATATATATATATATATGTGTGTGTGTGTATATACTCTTTTACTTGTTTCAGCCAACTGGCGGAGGCGACACTTTCTATAGCCAGCAGTGTCACCAATTCCTTCATTTTCTAGTTTCGTTAATTCTTTATTTTCATGAGCATTATTATCCTTAATGTGATAAAATAAAATACCAGTAATGCACTTGGTAATTGCTGGCCATTTTGCTGAGATTCACAAGAGTAAGAAAGAAATGACTTTTAGTTCTTCACCTCGGGAGTTAATAAATCTGGTATGTTCCTACCTCAGTATCTCATTAGGTAATTAGATAAATAAAATAAAATCCCTACCTCAATATTTCAATAAATAAAACAAAACCCTACCTCAATATTTCAATAAATAAAACAAAACCCTACCTCAATATTTCAATAAATAAAACAAAACCCTACCTCAATATTTCAATAAATAAAACAAAACCCTACCTCAATATTTTAATAAATAAAACAAAACCCTACCTCAATATTTCAATAAATAAAATAAAATATTTTATTTGTGGAATCAAAATTTTTAATATAGACACGTGGAAACAAAGAAGAAAAATGCACAGGAGATATCAGAACAGAAATACATGAAATAACAATAATATTAATAATAATAGCACTGTATTTCAAGAATTAAATATACAAATAAAATATATGAGATCAATAAGTTGTTATATACTATCTAGCAACATGTTGCAAATATTAAATAAATAATGATTAAATATTTCAAACACCAAAGTTACTGAAAATAATGAAATAAAAATAAAAAAATATTATTTACCTGGTATTTAGAGAAAACTCGCCATGTTGGATTATAATTACTGTAAAAATAATAAGAAGAAACCATTTAGTGTTGAATCAAATTTGAATGTAACATGTGTAAAAAAAATATGATGGTTTCTGATTTAAGGACAAGGTCAGTAATTTTGGGGGAGGGGAAAGTTGATTAAATCGACCCCAGTGCATTACTGGTACTTTATTTTATCGACTCCGTAAGGATGAAAGGTAAAGCTAAGCCTAAAGTAGAAATAATTATTATCATTATTATAGGCGATTGATTGGCAGTATCTGTAAAGTCGGACACCATGCTTTGCAGCATAGAGTTACGGTCTGAGTTCAAATCCCACCGAGGTTAACTTTGCTTTTCATCCTTATAGGGTCGATAAAATAAAGAACCAGTAATGAACTGGGATATTGCTAGCCTTGTGCCAAAAGTAGAAACAATTATTATTATCATTATTAACTCACACTTTTTTTAATCACCAATATGAGATTAAGAAAGAAATTAAAAGCATGATCACACATCTTTGATGGTATAGCAATGCCTCACTATCTATTGTGGTTATTTCTATTTATTACTTATTTATTACTTATTTAACTAACAAAACTTTAAGATCATTCAACAAGTTTCCATATTATCGGAGGGGCTTAACCCTTTAGCATTTACATTACTCTATATATACTATTCTGTTTTTGTGGTAAAGGCTTTATCTTATATAATTATCTCACATACTATCAAATCTATGAGATTTCGATGTTATCTATTTTGAGAACAACTCCTTAACATCAGTATGAGTGGCCAGTTACAGCCAGTTTGAACAGAAAAATGTGAGAGAATTCTGGTCGGATATGGCCGGTTTAAATGCTAAAGGGTTAAGCTCCTTAGCCCCAGAAGGGTTGTGTTAGACATTTAATTATTTGGTTTCCAATTAGTTTCATTTGAGTTATTTTATTATTTTGTGAGGAGAATATGACCATCCAATCTGATTATACTATGGAAGCTCTTTTTTAGTTTCCTTTTGTACCTTATAATCGATTATAAGTGTTAAGTTTATAAATTTGTAATATCATAATTAACATTACTGAACATTATTGATCACATAAACTGAAGGTAATTTATTTGGCATGGCACTCTGATAAACTAACATGTTTCACCAAACTAACATGTTTCACCAAACTAACATGTTTCACCAAACTAACATGTTTCACCTGCACTTTTCACCTTTAATGAGAATCATTTTGAGCTGAAATATCAGACTGTTTTATAGTAAAACAGATGTTTTAAGCTAATTTACTTTCTAAATTCTTTCATTTATGGCATTTATAGTCCTTTCCCTTACTTTCCTATCCAGCCAGATCTGCCCTTCTTTTCCCCTTCTCCCCTTTTTTCATTACTTAATTTTCTTTTTAATTTTTTTTCAAATATTTCTATCATTGTATAACTTCATTTTGTAAAATATAGTTGACATAATGTGTTTATGTAAAACAGTTAAAATAAAGAGGCATTAAAATATAATTAGAAGTCAACCTTGCAAGCCACATGTTAAGTTTTTCCTTTCTACTTTATCATCTGCATTCCTCCTTACTATTTCCTCATCCATTATCTTTAGCCATGTTAATTTTTAGTCCTTCATTTCTTCTACTTCCTTCCACTCTCATTTTAATCAGTTCTCTCACCTAGGAACCATTAACCTTCCTCAATAGATCACCCTGCTATCTCATTCCATTTTATTCCCAACTTCATTAGCATTATTTCCATTATCCTCTGCATGTCATAAGAGACAGCTAAAAGAGTTGGCACCAAGAAGGGCATCTAGCGATATAGCGTTGCCTCAAAAGAAGACTCTATGGAGTGTGTGATTGCAAAGGTTTTAAGGCAAAGACATTGTGAATATCAATTATGATAAGCTACACAGATCAAACCAGAAAATTCTTTGTTATTAAATTGAAAGAATTTGTAATTATTCTAGAAATGAACGAACTCACACAATTGATTAAATTAATTATTCTAATATAAAAGGAAGACAAGACTCACTTATAACACTTTCTCTCCTGATAACAGAAGAAGTCATTCATATGAGCTAATAAGCTTTGCTGAGTCTCATTGTATTTTACATTGTTACTCACAGTTAAATGTTGAATGAAATCTTCAGATAAGGTAACTCTCAATTGTATAAGAGACAGAAAGTTTATGTCTCTTCTTGGTTATATTAAATCAATATCTAACTACATGACTGAAGCTTTCAAAATTACTATCTTTATTATATTAATGGCAGTAAGGGTGGTGGATTGGCAGTAGAATCAGTAGAGCATCAGACAACATGCTTTTCAGCATAGAGTTACGGCCCTTTATGGTCTGTGTTCAATTCCCACTGAGGTTAGCTTTACCTTTCATCCTTACAGGGTCGATAAAATAAAGTACCAGTAACACACTGGGGTTGATCTAATCGACTTTCTCCTCCCCCAAGCGAGACCAGCCAAACGCGTGGATGTTATCAAATCATCTTGCTTGGGGTCTACCCTTGAGTCGTCTGTCGGCTGGTTTTGCCTCTAAAATTTGTCCAGCGATTCTATGTGGCTGTGGTTAGAAGTTGTGTATATTTTTGACAAAATTGATATCAGAATTTCTTGTTTTAAAACACACATTAACCCTATAACATTTACATTACTCTATATATACTATTATATTTTCACAGTAAAGGCTTTACCTCACGTAATTATCTCACATAATATCGAATCTACGAGATTTTGATGTTATTTATTTTGAGAACAATACCTTTATGTCAGTATGAGGAGCCAGTTACGACCAGTTTGAACAGAAAGAGGTGAGAGAATTCTGGCCTGATATGGCCGGTCTAAATGCTAAAGGGTTAAATTACTGATTATATAACTATCTATGACTCTCTAATCCAACATATTAACCACTCAGCCACCATCTCTGACTCTCTAATCCAAGATATTAACCACTCAGCCACCATCTCTAACTCTCTAATCCAGGATATTAACCACTCAGCCACCATCTCTGACTCTCTAATCCAACATATTAACCACTTAGCCACCATCTCTAACTCTCTAATCCAACATATTAACCACTTAGCCACCATCTCTAACTCTCTAATCCAACATATTAACCACTCAGCCACCATCTCTAACTCTCTAATCCAACATATTAACCACTTAGCCACCATCTCTAACTCTCTAATCCAACATATTAACCACTTAGCCACCATCTCTAACTCTCTAATCCAACATATTAACCACTTAGCTACCTTATGTTTAAAACAATTTCTAAACATTAATCCAGTAAAGTTGCTTCAAGGAATTTATCCTACAACCTTTTTATTTTGTCAAGCATCCATTAGGAATAGCTTTGGGAATTGTTCTTCCACATGGCCTCTGTTGAGTCTCTTTAATCACATTGTTACTTTAATTTGACAGTTGAGACAGAAATCACGTAGGCCTCAGTCAATTTGATAAGACCACATCTTAGAAGTTAGCACTCACACATGAAATACTGAAGAACATAAGGTGGAGGGCAGTTTGTTTTTAAAAATCAATTTAAAAATAGCAAAATTGAATAGCAACTCCTAAGTCAACTGGAACTGACAATAAATCTTTTGGAACTAATGATGATGATGATGATTATGGTGATGAGGTGGAGGAGTGAAGGAGTGGAGGAGGAGGGGGTGGAAGATGATGATGAATGTTGATAACAATGAAAATGGTACCATGCCTAATACTTTTTTTGTCATTTTAATTTTGGGAAGCTGCTGCTGCTGTTACTATTATTGAGAGCCTTGTGGCATTTCCCCAGTTTTCTCTCTTCTGGGTTCAAATCTTACCAAGGCCAACTTTTGTTTTTCATCCTCCAGGGGCCAATAAAATAAAATACTACTCAAGTACAGGCCTTGTCACTAGTTGGAAATGTTTGTACCGTGCGAGCATCAGACACCATACTTTCTGGCATAGAGTTGCATTCTTTTATGTTCTGAGTTCAAATCCTGCCAACGTTAACTTTGCCTTTCATACTTGCGGGGTCGATGAAATAAAGTACCAGTAATACACTTGGGTCGATTATATCAACTTCCCTCTCCCCCCAAATTGTTGAAATTCTGCCTAAATCAGAAACCATTATTACTTTTAATAAGGAGGGTTGATGAATTGGCAATACCGGTAGAGAGTCAGACAACATGCTTTGTGGCATATAGTTACGTCCTTTTATGTTCTGAGTTCAAATCCTGAGGTAGATCTAATCACCTTTCCCCTCCCACCAAAAATTGTTGGCCTTGCGCCTAACACAGAAATCATTACAGCATATGGTTATGTCCCTTTAAATTCTGAGTTCAAATCCCGCCATGGTTAGCTTTGATTTTCGTCCTTACAGGGTTGATAAAATAAAGAGACCAGCCAAACTCATGGATATTATTCAATCATCTTGCTTGGGGGTCTACCCTGAGTCTTCTGCCGGCTGGTTTTGCCTGTAAATTTGTCCATATTAATGGTGGTAAGGGTGGCAGATGGGCAATAGAATCAGTAAATCATCAGACAACATGCTTTTCAGCATGGAGTTACGCCCCTTTACAGCCTGTGTTCAAATCCTGCCAAGGTTAGCTTTGCCTTTAATCCTTACAAGGTCAATAAAACAAAGTACCAGTCAAAGACTGGGATCAATTTAATCAACTTAATCGACTTTTCTTCACATTTGATACTATCCCACTGTTTATTAACCCTTTACATTACTCTATATACTATTGTATTTTTGTGGTAAACGTTTTATCTCACATAATTATCTCACATAATATCAAATTTATGAGATTTTCATGTTATCTTCTTCGAGAAAAATACCATAACATCAGTATGAGCGGTCGGATACGGCTGGTTTAAATGCTAAAGGGTTAAACCATTTCCAAGTCTAGCTAGTGGGAGATAAATTCTATTGACATCACTGATGCCGTTTACCATATATGGTCGTTGTCTTTTATATTTTATCTTTCACCTTGCTAATCTCTTCTTTGCTCCGTTTGATAATCCCAGCTTATCATCAAAACATGTTTCTTGCCATAATCTTGTGTTTTTCTTTCAAGTTGATTTGCTTTTTAAAGCCAACTTCACATTCTAAAATATATTCTTTTTCAAATGTTCTATCATTTGTTTGTGTGTATGAGTGAAAGTGTGTGCGTGTGTGAGTGTGTGTATGTTAATGTGTGTGTAAGCGTGAATGTGTGTGTGTTTGTGTGTGTGTGAATGTTAATGTATGTTTGTGTGAATGTGTGTGTATGTGAATGTATGTGTGTGTAAGAGAGAGAGAGAGAGAAAGAGAGAGTTTGTGTGTGTGAGTGTGTGTATGTTAATGTGTGTGTAAGTGTGAATGTGTGTGTGTTTGTGTGTGTGTTTGTGTGTGTGTGAATGTTAATGTGTGTTTGTGTGAATGTGTGTGTATGTGAATGTGTGTGTGTGTGAGAAAGAGAGAGGGGGGGAGAGTGTGTGTGTGTTTGTATGAATATGTGTGTGAATATCTGTCTGTGTGTGTGAGCATGTGTGTGAATGTGTGTGTGAGAGCGTGTGTTTGTGTACTTGTGTGAATGCTTATGTCTGTGTATGTGTGTATGTTGTGTGTGTACATGTGTGTGTGTGTTTGTGTATATGTCTGTATATATATGTGTGTGTATGTGTCCGTATGAGTGTGAATGTATATGAAAGTGTGTATGTGTGTGTCTGTGTATATGTGTGTGACAGTGCATATGTCTGTGTGTATGTCTGCGTATATATGTGTGTGTGTGTCTATATATATGTGTGTGTGTGTCTGTAATGCTTGTGAACATATATATAAGAATGTATATGTGCACGTCTGTGTATATATGTGTGTGTGTGTCTGTATGAGTGTGAATGTATATGAGTGTGTATGTGTATGTATATGTATATGTGTGTGTCTATATGAGTCTGAACGTATATGAGAATGTATATGTATATATGTATGTGTATACGTGTGTGTGTGTGTGTGTGTGTGTGTGTATGAGTGTGAATGTATATGAGTGTGTATGTATATGTATGTGTATATGTGTGTGTGTGTCTATATGAGTCTGAATGTATATGTATATATGTGTTATATTCTGTCTAGTTCAATGATTCCTAAATATTTCGAAGCCTATATTTGGAGCAATTGTCTTATGTCTGTTTCTAATGTGTTCAGTCTTCTTAATTAATTTCCCTCTCTTTAAGGTTGTTTTGGTGCATTTTTATAATCTGAATCTTAAATCAATTCTTTTGGTAAATCCATACACAGTCTCCAATAGCGTTTCTAGTTGTTTATTATCTTATCTGCACTGTACAACTGGAAACCAACCATATATACAAAAGATGGTTGATTCCACTCACTGTTTTTGTATGCTCAAGTATATTCTCACTCAGTAAGCTGGTTAACCCTTTCATGAACATATTTCTAATGAAATAAACCTTATTTACAAAAGATGGTTGATTCCACTCACTGTTTTTGTATGCAAGTATATAATAATAATAATAATAATAATAATAATAATAATAATTGTTTCTACTTTTGGCACAAGGCCAGCAATTACCCAGTGTATTACTGGTACTTTATTTTATCGACCCCGTAAGGATGAAAGGCAAAGTTGACCTCGGCGGGATTTGAACTCAGAATGGAAAGGGCCATAACTCTACGCGTCAAAGCATGACGTCCGACCCTCTACCGATACTGCCAATCCACCGCAATTATTGTGTACAGTGCTCAGGTGCACTACAACTCATCAAGTGAACAGTGTATGAGTCATGATATACATGTGTGAAGGGGCGATATGAGGTGTAGTGTTGGCGAATTTCAGGAAGCATGGAGGTTTTAAAGGATGCATTATTCACTTCCCTGACATTTGTATATTATTCTATGTACTATACCTGTACCTTTGATGAGTTGTAGTGCACCTTAGCACTGTACACAATAATTTCATTATTATCATTATTATTATTATAAACAGACTCATTAACTGCTTAATGAAGACAACCACAAGGATATGGTCGGAATGTGGAATAGCCGAACTCCCACTGTCATCACCTCCATCTCTCTTGCCCTCCCCATCTCTCTGGTTAGTGAGCAGATGGGGTCCCACGTACTGGCCTCCCCACAGCCCCGACAGACAGTATGGAGAAGGCGTTTCCCCAATAGTTCCATAGAGAATTCTTAACCAAACAAATATGCCTTCATTAAATTCCATATCTTTGTCTCCTGTGTTTGACAAGAAAATTAAATGCAAAATGTAATTGACATGAATCAAATAATGTCCATACACACATATATACATATATACATATACACACACAGGCATACAGCCATGTACATACATCCATACACACATATATACATATACACACACAGGCATACAGCCATGTACATACATCCATACACACATATATACATATACACACACAGGCATACAGCCATGTACATACATCCATACACACATATACACACACAAGCATACAGCTATACATATACATCCATACACACACATATATACATATACACACACAAGCATACAGCTATACACATACATCCATACACACATATATACATATACACACACAAGCATACAGCTATACACACACATCCATACACACATATATACATATACACTCACATCCATACACACATATATACATATACACACACAAGCATACAGCTATACACACACATCCATACACACATATATACATATACACTCACATCCATACACACATATATACATATACACACACAAGCATACAGCTATACACACACATCCATACACACATATATACATATACACTCACATCCATACACACATATATACATATACACACACAAGCATACAACTACACACACACATCCATATACACATATATACATATACACACACAGGCATACAGCTATACATACACATCCATACACACATATATACACACATATATACACACACATCCACAAATATGTATATAGCTATGCACACATGCATATGCATACACACACAGAGAGCTATGTACATACACACACATGCATACAGCCAAATACATCCGCACACATACACACGTCCACACAAAGACATGCACACACACACACAATATCTTATCATCATCATCATCATTGAACATCCATCTTCCACGCTGGCATGGGTTGGACGGGTTTGTCCCACTTGAGGCAACATGTCTCACTCATACAGAACTGTTTCTGGCAGGTTTTCTACAGCTGGTTGATCTTCCTAACACCAACCACATTTACAGTGTGGATTGGGAGCTTTTTGCCGAGTCTCCTACATGACCACTTTACAGTGAGGATTGGGTGCTTTTTGTCGTGTCTCCTACATGACCACTTTACTGTGTGGATTGGGTGCTTTTTGTCGTGTCTCCTACATGACCACTTTACAGTGTGGATTGGGTGCTTTTTGTCGTGTTTCCTACATGACCACTTTACAGTGTGGATTGGGTGCTTTTTCTCGTGTCTCCTACATGACCACTTTACTGTGTGGATTGGGAGCTTTTTACCGAGTCTCCTACATGACCACTTTACAGTGTGGATTGGGTGCCTTTTGTCGTGTCTCCTACACGACCACTTTACAGTGAGGATTGGGTGCCTTTTGTCGTGTCACCTAAACGACCACTTTACTGAGTGGATTGGGAGCCTTTTTACTGTGTCTCCTACATGACCACTTTACAGTGTGGATTCGGTGCCTTTTGTCATGTCTCCTACACGACCACTTTACAGTGAGGATTGGGTGCCTTTTGTTGTGTCACCTACACGACCACTTTACAGTGAGGATTGGGTGCCGTTTGTTTTGTCACCTACACGACCACTTTACAGTGAGGATTGGGTGCCTTTTGTTGTGTCACCTACACGACCGCTTTACTGTGGATGGAAGTGGGAGGATGGAGTAGGGGGTGGGGTGCATGTTAAAATAATGTTTATATATATATATAAAGTTACTGTAACTTATATACCATACAACTATATAATATAACAACAAAGCTAGCACACTGTCTTATCATATACTGTATGTTAAAATAATAGTTAGATATATATAAAGTTACTATAGATTGTATACCATATAATAAAACAACAGAGACAACACTGTCTTCTCATTTATGTTAAAATAGTTCAAGATATTTATAAAGTTACTCTGGATTATATACCTTCCAACCAGTCAATCCTAGTATAGAAAAATCAATGTAAAACTGATGATGATGATAATACTGACCATCATTATCATATTTTTTCTTTCTTACTGTATTGTATTGTAATGTAGTGTAGTGTATTATATTGTATTGTAATCAACTGTATTGAATTGTAATAACAACAATATTGCACTGTACTGAACTGTGTGCATTTCTTGTCTATTGTTATATATTGTAATATTGACTTGTATTGTAATGTCTTGTATTGTTATATATATACCGTCCAGACCCATGCTAGCGTGGAAAATGGATGTTAAACGATGATGATGATGATGATATATATATATATGACTGCAAGCAGGGAAAAGTGGACGTAAAATGATGATATATAACTATATATATTGGTCTTATATATATACTTATAGAAAAGCTTCTACAGGACTAGAACTGTTTCTTTCAGGAGAAATCATCAGGAAGCTGACTGCCCAAGTAAATATGGTGGTATTTATATCTTTTCTCTTGGTAGGAGAGGGTGGGGATTGGTGGAGGTCATTCGTTGATGGGTTTAAAGAAAAGGGAATTCTTTAAAAGCTAATTCTTTAAAGCTATAATTTATATTTAGAGTGACAACAGCAGAAATAATTCTATAAACAAGTTTAGATTGGAGTGCCACTCCTTATTTTTAAGTTTCTCAATGCCTATATATATATATATATATATATATAAATATATATATATATATATATATATAATTATTTATATATATATAGTAATATTTTGAATTATATTCCAATGTATTGTATTGTAATGCAGTAAATTGGCAGAGTTGTTAACATATAGTTACATCCCTTTATGTTGTTCTGAGTTCAAATCTCACTGAGGTTAGTTTTGCCTTTCATCATTACGGAGTTGATAAAATAAAGTACCAGTAATGTACTGGGGTCGATTTATTCAACCCCCCCCCCTCCCCACAGAAAAAAAATTGTTGGCCTTGTGCCTAAATCATAAACCATTGTATATTCAGTAGAGATGAGATTCCATTAACAGACTGTAAAGTAATGTCTGATTTCTAGTTCTGTCTATATTTTAGAAGAAATTTTAACAGCTTTGTTGTTCCATATGTTTATGTGTTTATATATTTTTTATACTTCTATATATTGTATACTTTTATATATGTTTATACATTTATATGTTTTATACTTCTATATATATTGTATATTTTTATATATGTTTTATACGTTTATATATGTTTTATACGTTTATATATGTTCTATATGTTTATATATGTTCTATATGTTTATATATGTTGTATACTTCCAAAAGCCAGCTGTGCAAAACATTGATGGATGCTTTTTGTCGAGTGATATCTTTCTTCTCTCTTGGTATTTCTTTTATCATTCTGTTTATCATTTGTTGGTCTTATCGTGAATAGGAGATTGCATGGCAGTCTGCTTATCTGCTATTATTTGTTCACTGTCCAGCTGCGTAAATGTGCACCTTGCAGTAGTCTTGTAAAGATGCCAGCAGTTTAGGTTTTTGAATATATGAAACTTGCTTTTTCTTTTACAGATTCCATTGTCAGAAAGAAGAAGATTCTCTTAGAAGAAACCAATTCTTGAAGTGCTTGTATTGATGTTCTTTAATAAATTAATTTATTCATATATATGTATATATATATAGCCTATATTCATAGGGTGAAGGCGCATGGCTTAGTGGTTAGAGCATTGGGCTTGCCATTGAAAGGTTGTGAGTTCAATTCTTGGACCGGGTGATGCGTTGTGTCCTTGAGCAAGACACTTTATTTCACGTTGCTCCAGTTTACTCAACTATAGAAATGAGTTGTGACATCACTGGTGCCAAGCTGTATCGGTCATATCCTTTCCCTTGGACATCATCAGTGATATGGACAGGGGAGGCTGGTATGCATGGGTGACTGCTGGACTTGTGCCTCAGAGGGAAACTTTCTAGGTGCAAATCACATAGTCATACGTGACTGAAGGGGGTCTTCGATTCATAGGGTAGAGGGTAGAGACCACCTTTGGTCATGCATGACCATGGTTTTGTACCTAGAATGTTCTCCTTCTGAAGCACAAGTCTAGGCAAGGTTGTTTGTGGAAGACCAGCAGTTACCCATGCATACCAGTCTCCCCTCTCCACACCTCCAATTCTATCCAAGTGAAAGGCAATGGCTGATACAGCTTGGCACCAATGATGCAGTGACATTGCAACTCATTTCTACAGCTGTGTGAACTGGAGTAATGTGAAATAAAGTGTCTTGCTCAAGGACACAACAGCCATTAGCCCATGAGCTTGCCTGGTCTCGCTTGGGGATCCAGCCAGATCAATTGGAGATGGTTACTTCTGACAGGACCCACTGGAAGGAGTGTTTGCAGACTTCCCCCATGACCCTCTCAGGAATAAATTAGCGAAGAAGAAGAAGCTTGGTGAGCCACAGTACCTAAACATATGAGACATGTAGTATTTCTACTTGCTTTAGTCTATTTAACAAAAAGTATAATACACCACAATCCCTCAAGGTTGCCTCTTGTTTGAATAATTTGGAAGGGACTTTTAATTTGAAAAGTACTCATAAAACAGGCACACAAATATCTTTTCTGAATTACTAAAACATCTTTCCAAAGATAGTAAAGAAGAATCTATTATAGCACCTTCATAGAAAGTAATCAAGCAATATCTTATATCTTGTTAAGAGGATGGAAATAGAAAACAAAAGAAATTTTAATTTCCCTGAAGTAAAATGAAAAGTCTTCAGTTTTATTTGATATTTTCTTTGGTTAATTTTTGCTTATTATTTTCTATCCCTTTGAAGACATTCCCAGAAGTATGGCAGCTTAAAATTGAAGCTGCTTCATTACTGCCCCAATACTAAAAAATACAGATTTTTGTTTTGACATTTTATCCTGTTACCAAGTAAAAGATATTTACACTTCAAAACATTTATGAAACAAACTAACAAATCACGGAGGCAGTGACAGTGTGAGTTTGATTCCTTTGTGTTTGGACGTGGTGTATATGTATATATGTATTTACCTCACAAGGACATTATCTGCATCATTACCTGTCTATAACCTAAGATGTAACAATAACTACAGCATCAGAAAAAAAACAACAACAACGTAATAACAATCACAGTAAAACATATCACATCATGCAATTGGTGGTGACTTGACTTGATCTGCAAGAAATCACAGCCAAATCTTCCTCAAACCACACTCTACCATAAAATTGAAAAATGTTGTTCAATATACACTATTTCAAAAGACAAAATTATGGTATGGTCATGGCAAGATTGTCTTTTGATCATAGGTCTACCTAGATTTATCAGACTAACCTTTTAGCATTTAAACTGGTCACATCCAGCCTGAATTCTCTCCCCTATTTCTGATCAAACCGGTCATAACTGGCTGTTGATACTTATGTTAAGGTATTGTTCTCAAAATAAATAATATCAACATCTTTTAGATTCAATATTATGTGAGATAATTTGTTTCTACAGCTGGATGCCCTTCCTAATGCCAACCTCATTTACAGTGAGTACTGGGTGCATTTTGTCGTGATACCTACAAAACCACTTTACAGTGTGTACTGGGTGCTTTTTGTCATGACACCTACACAACCACTTTACAGTGTGGACTGGGTGCTTTTGTCGTGACGCCTACATGACCACTTTACAGTGTGGGCTGGGTACTTTTTGTCGTGATACCTACACAACCACTTTACAGTGTGGACTGGGTGCTTTTGTCATGACGCCTACATGACCATTTTACAGTGTGGACTGGGTGCTTTTTGTTGTGACACCTACACAACCACTTTACAGTGTGGGCTGGAGGCTTCACTGGATGTATACATTAGCCTGTATCAATGGGAAAATTGTGAAATAAGGGTAAGAATTCTAGTAAATAGCTAAACACAGTAAACCATTGCTACTAAAAGTTAACCTTTTATAGGAACTCTGTTGCTGGCTTCTATCAACAAGAACTAAGAAGTAAGATCAATATTACAACTTAATGTTCATTAATGAAGATAAAGCTAAAACTAAAAGACAAGATTCCTTTCATAGCTAGATGCTTTCATGCCATAATCTTATGAACAAACTAAACATAGACTTTCAAAGCACATTCCCATAGGATCACTGTAAAATCAACACTGCATTTACAGATGAACAACTGACAGGATAAAAAGGAATTTCAGTGTATGGAGAAGAGAAGAAATTGTTATAAACAGACTAGGTTGTCAGAAACTGGACAACACCAGAAGAGTTTCTTAATAGTCTAGTCGGATTATAGAAAAGCAATTTGATCTTGCTCCATACTTTTATGTAAGTAGCATTGCTAAAATACCAAAAACAATAGCCAAAGCCATAGGAACCTTAACATCTTGCACTATCATCTTTATCCTTTAACATTTAAACCAGCCATATCCGTCCAGAATTCTCTTACCCCTTTCTGTTCAAACTGGCTGTAACCGGATGCTCATACTGATGTTAAGGTATTGTTCTTAAAATAAATATTATCAAAATCTCATAGATTCGATATTGTGTGAGATATTATGTAAGATAAAGCCTTTACCGTGAAAATATAATAGTAAATATAGAATAAAGTAAATGCTAAAGGGTCAATGTGTGTTTGTATAACCCTGTAACTCCTGAGAGAATCGTAAGGGTGCCATATTGACATACAGCATTTCTTGGTCAATTTTTAAAAAACCTGGTGGAGCCCATCTCCTCTCCAGGTCTGAATACAGCAGATTTCTTCCAGAGAAAGAAATAGAGAGAGTGAGAGAATGGAAGGGAGAAAGAGATATATAGAGGAAGAGGAAGAATTGACCCCAGTACTAGACTGGTACTTTTTTATTTACTTTAACCCTATAATGTTCAAACTGGCCAAAACCGGCCAGAATTCTCTACCTCTTTCTGTTGAAACTGGCTGTAACTGGTTGCTCAAACTGATGTTAAGGTATTGTTCTCAAAATAAATACTTTCAAAATCTCATAGATTCGATATTGTGTGAGATAATTATGTGAGGTAAAGCCTTTACCATGAAAATATAATAGTATATATAGAGTAATGTAAATGTTAAAGGGTTAAATGGATGAAAGGCAAAGTTGACCTTGGCAGGATTCAAACTCAGAGCAGAGAGCTGGAACAAATACTACAAAACATTCGATCTGATGTTCACCTTAATACTAAAGTGGAAAAGGAAGTAAATATCCTCTCAAATATTACAAGTAGACAATATTTCTGAGATAGTGATCTCACTTGTAGTAAACTCACTCTCATTAAATTATATGCCAATTTGAAATATGATGATGATGGTGATGGTGATGATTAAAATTGTTATATTTACTAAAGAGTCGTACAACCACAAACACACACATCTTATTCTTCTGACTTAAATCTAGCATCTTCTCTTTACCAAAGGCAAGTGTTTACAATGTCCACATAATTGTTGAAGCATCCGCTTAAACAGAAAAATGACTGAAATTATAGAATAGTTTGTTTTCATTACAACTACTGTAATAATAATAATAATAATAATAATAATAATAATAATGATTTCATTTATTGGCCACAAGGGCCGACATAATAATAATAATAATAATTATAATGGTTTCTTTATTGGCCACAAGGGCTAACATGAAGAAAAACATTACAAATGGCACAGGACGATACAAAGTGGGTTTTGGCCGTGTAAAAAGATATAATGATAATAATAATAATAATAATGAAAATTATGATGATGATGATGATGATGAGAGGATGATGATGATGATGATGATGGGGATGATGATGATGGTGGTGGTGATGATGATGATGGTGGTGGTGGTGATGGTGGTGGTGATGATGGTGGTGGTGATGATGGTGACGAGGATGATGATTATGATGATGGTGACGAGGATGATGAGTATGGGAATGATGATGATGATGATGATGAGGAGGAGGAGGATGAGAAGGAAGTTGATAATGCTGATGATGATGATAGTGTTGCTGAATAAATTTTCTTTTATCTAATGCTGCCAATTCCACTACTATCATTATGATAGACATTATCACTGTGATCGTTATCATCACCATCATCGTCGTCATAACTATTACCATCATCATCATCATCATCATAACTATTATCTTCATCATCATCATCATCATCATCATAACTATTACCATCATCATCATCATCATCGTCATCATCATTATCATCATCATCATAACTATTATCTTCATCATCATCATCATCATCATCATCATCATAACTATTACCATCATCATCATCATCATCATCATCATCATAACTATTATCTTCATCATCATCATCATCATCATCATCATCATCATAACTATTATCTTCATCATCGTCATCATAACTATTACCATCATCATCATCATCATCGTCATCATCATTATCATCATCATCGTCATCATCATTATCATCATCATCATAACTATTATCTTCATCATCATCATCATCATCATCATCATCATAACTATTATCTTCATCATCATCATCATTATCACCATCATCATAACTATTATCTTCATCATCATCATCATCATCATCATCATCATCATTATCATCATCATCATAACTATTATCTTCATCATCATCATCATCATCATTATCATCATCATCATCATAACTATTATCTTCATCATCATCATCATCATCATCATCATCATTATCATCATCATCATCATAACTATTATCTTCATCATCATCATCATCATCATAACTATTATCATCACCCCGTTCAGTGCTCTCACCAAATGTTCTCACTGCCACCACCACTGCCACCACCACAACCACAACAACAACAATCACCATGCCACCACCACACCCATACATACATACATACATATATACATACATATATATATAAAATGATATATCTTTACATTTAATAATATAAGTACATACTAATTTCTTTCATGTAGGAAGCTGCAACTAAGTGTGTGGATGTGTGTGCATCAATATATATATATATATATATATATATATATATATATATATATATATATATATATATATATAGTAATAATAATAAAATTGAAGACTAAAATCCAAAGAGGGCTCGATAAGGAAAATATATATCAAATATATAAGAACCGTAGAGCAAATATTTATTAAAATAACAGATTAAAGGTTAGTTTCTGAAGATCCCGTTAAGAGTGAAAGCAGCGATTCTTTGCTTAAACTTTAATCTGTTATTTTAATAAATATATATATATATATATACAATATTAAATAAATGGAAAACTATATTTATAAAACCATATTTATTTCATTATATATATTTCGGGGATATCATATTAACAATATGCTATGCCTTCATCAGACAAAATACAATATAAACAGTTTTATAGATAAATATATTCGACATACCGTAATAAACATCAACTTCATTTGGAGAGGTTTACGCTAGCAGTGAAAATACAGAGAGAAAGAAAGAGAGAAAGAAAAGAGGGAAAAAAAAAAAAAAAAAAAGAAAGAAAGAAAGACAGAACGAAGAGAAGGAATTTCACTGTATTTTCACTGCTAGCGTAAACCTCTCCAAATGAAGTTGATGTTTATTACGGTATGTCGAATATATTTATCTATAAAACTGTTTATATTGTATTTTGTCTGATGAAGGCATAGCATATTGTTAATATGATATCCCCGAAATATATATAATGAAATAAATATGGTTTTATAAATATAGTTTTCCATTTATTTAATATTGTAAATATACTCCAAATATTTGTCGAGTGCTTTTATATCAGTTATAAATATTTACTAGTTGTAACCCAACAATTTTAAATATAACTTTACATGTATATATATATATATATATATATAAAAGTACATCAACTGACAAACACACGAAGCGAGTTAAATAATGTGACATATAAACCTGAGTGTAGATATTATATGGTGGATTGGCAGTGTCGGTAGAGGGTCGGACGCCATGCTTTCCAGCATAGTTACGTCCCTTTACGGTCTGAGTTCAAATCCTACCGAGGTTTATTTTGCCTTTCATCCTTACCAGGTCGATAAAATAAAGTACCAGTAATGAACTGGGTAATTGCTGGCCTTGTGCCAAAAGTAGAAACAATTATATATATATCATCATCATGGGCAGAGGTGGTGAGAACAGACCTCAGATTGCTGAAACTCACCGAGGAGATGATGAAGGACTGTGACAAGTGGAGAGATGCTGTGCTGAATAGGACCCGTCCAACCCTTGCAAGCAGGGAAAAGCAGACATAAAATGATGATGATGATGATGATATATATATATATGGTATTAATATATAAGGGAACAAAGAATCAGTGTTGCATCATATACATATTTTATTACATATTACATATGTTTCACTGTCGATCAGTGCAAGGAACAATCTATTAATGATCGAACCTGACTCTGGAATCGGAAGCTCCTCAGATATGTTTTAACATGTAGACTCTGCTCCCCAAGAGCATTGAGTGCTCATTCAGCATATCACCTATGGTCACGATTAATTTGCACCTTAATACCTATACATATAAGGCATGTGGCTGAGTGGATTCACAATCGTGAGGTTGTGAGTTAGATTCCTGGACTGAGTGATGCGTTATGTCCTTGAGCAAGACACTTTATTTCACGTTGCTCCTTCTACTAGGAGATGCAAATGATAGATAGTATTAGCAATTGGAAATACTAATGGAAACATTATTTTCTTGGTCCGAGTTGACGAAAAGTCGATCGTTCCTTTTATATATATATATATATATATATATATATATATATATATACATAAATATATAGAACTTTAATTCTAACATTAACTCTTCCACAACTTCACCTAAACAAACATTAAAACACCAAACATATATAATTTTTGAAACAAGTTTTATCCCCTTTATTGTATTTTATTATATTCTAGCTTCTGCCACCCTGTTCCTAACAGCTTACTCTTCTTACCTTGCCCTGATTTACAGGCACTGTAAAAAAACTACACAACCCACTATATAAACTATACAGAAGAGGGTTACAGTCCATAACCTTTGCTGGCTGACTTGAACTAATGAGATTGATGCAGTTGATATTCAGGTTGAATACTGTAGGCTGGTCCCTGTAGCAAAATGAGGGCAGAAAGTGTATTCCTGAGAGTTTCAGTGTTGCAAAGAAAGGGTTGGGTGCATTGTTTAGTGTAGGGGCAAGGAGATCAATCACAGTTAGAAGGAAGAGAAGACATATGGAGATAATAAGTGGACTTAAATGGTGGGGTTAGGTAGATAACTACTTCTACCCCAGAAGACCAGAGACCATAGTAGATCAGGAGAATCTATTTATGATCTAGAGCAGGGGTCTGCAACATATTTCATTGGCAGACCACTTTTGAACATAGGAACAACTATTAGGGCCAACAATATTTATTTAGCACTATTCCAAAGATTCACCACAACTTCTTTCCATAACATGGAACTGGGAAATTATAACACACATAACCCTATCAGTGAAGCCCTTTAGTATAGGTCAACTAACAGAAAATTGTATTACGGTTACGAAAGAAATTTTAAATAAGCCTACAAGGTAAAATTTAAAAATTGTGGCCCGCGGGCTGCCTGTTGCACGCCCCTCATTTAGAGTATGTATGTTGCTTGAGATACACCAATGTAGTATATGCTGAAATATTGTCATGATGAAACATGAAGTAAAAAAGGGTTAAAAACGACTTTTGTAGAGATTCCTTCATTGAATTGGCTGCAGTAGAGATACTAGAAATGATGGCAGACATACCGAAGACAAAGTTCTACCGAAATCTAAATCATTAAGATATTGAATTGCAATAGTTATCTAATGTCATTTAGTACCAGATGAGTTCATAATTATTATAGTAAAATTATGGCTTTAACAAAAGAGTCTTGAAATAAATCAGAAGCTTTTAAGACGTGGGCATACATAGAAGACTACTTCTAAGACTATTGTGAAGAGAAAACTAATGATGGAGTATTAAGAATGGTAACACCTAAGATACATTTATTAGACACCATCAAAGAGAAAAATCTAAAATATTTTGAACATTTAATGAGAATAAATGGTTTATAGAGACTATTATTAAGAAGCCAAATGAATAGGAAGAGATTTACATAGATGGATAATAATAGGAATTGGACAGGTTATTATATCGGATATATATATATATATATACATATCTCTCTATATATATATACATATCTCTCTCTCTCTATAAATATATATACATATCTCTATATATATATATATTGTATATATATATATATATTGTATATATATATATATATATATATTGTATATATATATATATATATATATATTGTATATATATATATATATATATTGGATATATATATATATATATATTGTATATATATATATTGTATATATATATATATATTGTATATATATATATTGTATATATATATATATATATTGTATATATATATATATATATTGTATATATATATATATATTGTATATATATATATATATTGTATATATATATTGTATATATATATATATATATATATATTGGATATATATATATATACACATGATGTTCCCCCTCCATAGACATGCATGCATGTGTCTGTGTGTATATCATGATTTATACACTGTTTACTTTCCTGACATTTGTACATTATTCTATGTACTATGCATGCACATTTGATGAGTTGTAGTGCACCTGAACAGTGTACACAATAATTTTCATTATTATTATAATATATATATATATATATATATATTATAGTAATAATTATATATACATGGTGACTCCAAAAATGTATACACACTTTGATTATATATGCAGGCAATAATTATTAGAATGCTGTTGAAGTATGCATACATTGCTTTTGGACGCTCTGTATATATATATACATATATATATATGTATACATATATACATATATATATATGTATACATATATACATATATATATATATATACATATATACATATATATATATATATATACATATATACATATATATATATATATACATATATACATATATATATATATATATATATATATATATATATATATATATATATATATATATATATATATATATATATATATATCTTCATCATATATTAATGTTGACATAATCATACATAAATGCACAGGCAGATAATCGCCCACCACACACACACATACATACATACATACATACATACATAAACACTAACCTACACTTATACATATCTCCATAACATTTGCTTGTGTTATATTGGAAAGTAAGCAGTAACATGTTTACACATCAAAGTAATTTTTCAAGTGAAGTGATGTATCACTAAAGCCACACAGACACAACATTTTTATACCTGTATGTATAGTTTCATTTATCTATACTAGAGTCACCCATGAAGATGATCGCTAATATATTTTCATAAACAAACATTAATTTGAACACACACATACACGCATCTATCTAACCATCTAATACATATATATAATGTATTTGTTGCATTATTTCTGTTTACTTTATATATATATATAAAATAGAAAAAAAAAAAAAAAAAAAAAAATATATATATATATATATATATAGGAAAATGTTTAGGACCCCGACGGCACAGCTCAAGCCGTTTCGACGGCTATTTCTGGACGCCTGTTCCACCTGGTTCTTTACCACACTTCCTTTGTTATATATATATATATATATATATCATCATCATCATCATTGTCATCGTTTAACGTCCATCTTCCACGCTAGCATGGGTTAGTCGGTTTTGCTCTATTTGATGCGGGAATGGTCGGAAGACCATGTCTCGCTCGCACGGAAGCGTCTCTGGCAGGTTTTTTTACAGCTGGATGCCCTTCCTAACACCAGCCACATTTATAGTGTGGACTGGGAGCCTTTTCACCGTGTCTCCTACATGTTAGCGTGTTTGGTTGTTAACTAAAAGGTTGGTGGTTCGAGTCCACCCAAGGACGAATTATACAGTTCTTTTTAAGGGTGGTGCCCCAGCATGGCCCCAGCCGGATGGCTGGAACAGGTAAAAGTGTAAAAGAGTATATATTACTAAATGGAATGACCTTTAAAATGGGTGACTTTATTTCACAGAACCAGAGCTCATTTAAGCTGAGTTGGTAAGATAGTAACTTAATGTAAGGCTCTTACATGAAATTATGTTGGGAGATTTTTATTTAAATTGAAAACCTTTAAAATGAGTGGTTTTATTTCATAGAACCAGAGCTAGTTTTGTCCAGATTGGTAACTAAAGTGTTAAATGGACTATATTTACAATTTGAATTGTGTCACACTCACACAATATTCTGTTGAGAATGTGTGAGAATTATGGTAAAAGTACAAATATCTCGGGAGAATACCCAGCCAGAAATTTTTAATTATATAAGTCAATGATAAGTTAGTTCCATTGATCAAAGAATTGGAATGCTCATACATGGAAATCAATAAAAGAAATAAGAAGTAGACCACTTTATAAGACTGAGAAAATAACAGAGTGATATGAGGTGTTTAAAAAACTAACTTATAAGTAATTAAGTGGCATACTAAAGCGTGGTACCACCCACTACCCACAACTATGGTAAAAGAAGGAACGCCAATAGACAATATTTCAAAGTATAAAATAATATAGTAGAAATGTCTTTGGAGAAAGAAATAGAGGAAAAATACAAAACAAAAGAATAAATAACAGAAACAAAAAAATAACAAACAAATTTTCTAACATATGAACAGCACACACATACGTACACATATATACATACACATACATACACATATATACACACACAACTACACATATATACATACACATACATACACATATATACATACACATGCATACACATATATACATACACAACTACAAACACACACACAGCTACACATACATACACATTGTACATATATATATATATATATATACACAACTGCATTGACACACACAACTGCACACACACACAACTACACACACAAACTACACACACAACTACACACACACATAAAAAAACCACACACACAACTACACACACAAACACACACAACTACATATACAACAACACACCAACTCTACACCTACACACACAACACACCAACTCTACACCTACACACACAACACCACACCAACTCTACAACTACACACATACAACAACACAAGTACTTTTAAAGAAAACATGTCACCCAACTATTTTATCAAACATTTAGTCCTTCAGTTTTCTATCTTTTTCCTCCTTTTTTAGTGGACATTTTAAAACTAAATATACATTATATATATATATTTATATATATTTATATATATATATAAATACACATATTTTGATCGCCCTGCACTTTTTTTATTTTGATCGCCCTGCACTTTTTTTATTTTGATCGCCCTGCACTTTTTTTATTTTGATCGCCCTGCACTTTTTTTATTTTGATCGCCCTGCACTTTTTTATACAACTGTCGTCTTTCATGTATATATATATAATTGTTTCTATTTTAGGCACAAGGCCAGCAATTACCCAGTACATTACTGGTACTTTATTTTATCGACCCCGTAAGGATGAAAGGCAAAGTTAACCTCGGCGGGATTTGAACTCAGATCATAAAGGGACGTAACTCTATGCTTCAAAGCATGGTGTCCGACTCTCTACCGATACTGCCAATCCACCGCCCTATATATAATGATGTATGTACATAAATGAATATATATATATATATATATATATATCATCATCATCATCATTTCATTTAACGTCCGCTTTTCCCTGCTTGCAAGGGTGGGACGGGCACTGATTCTGGCTTGATTTCTACAGCTGGATGCCCTTCCTAACACCAACCTCATTTACAGTGAGTGCTGGGTGCTTTTTTTGCCGTGGCACCTCCACGACCACTCTACAGTGGAATGATAGGGACCCCAGTACTTATCATCTCATTTCTACAGCTGAGTAAACTGGAGCAATGTGAAATAAAGTGTCTTGCTCAAGGAAACAACACATCACCCGGTCTGAGAATTGAACTCACAACCTTTCGATTGCAAGGCCAATGCTCTAACCACTAAGCCATGTACCTCCGTACTATATATATATATATATATATATATATATACATATATATATATATATATACACACACACATATACATATAAACCCCGACCACCAGGTGATGCTTCCGTTAATGTGTGGGCTTGTAATTAATGTATGAAGTGACAATGACATAGTTTGTCTTGTAATTCTCTAATTTGATTCAATGTTTCTTCTCTTTAAAATAGTCACACCTCCTTTCCCAAGTTAATTAAGCAATAATGAAATCATCATCATCATCGTGTTACTGCAACTGGTGCACCCAGTTGTTGGTGTGCCACTGTAGATGTGCCACAGGTACACCCAGTTGTTGGTGTGTCACTGTAGATGTGCCACAGGTACAGCCAGTTGTTGGTGTGCCACTGTAGGTGTGCCACAGGTACACCCAGTTGTTGGTGTGTCACTGTAGGTGTGCCACAGGTACAGCCAGTTGTTGGGGTGCCACTGTAGATGTGCCACTGGTACAGCCAGTCGTTGGGGTGCCACTGTAGATGTGCCACAGGTACAGCCAGTCGTTGGGGTGCCACTGTAGATGTACCACAGGTACAGCCAGTCGTTGGGGTTCCACTGTAGATGTACCACAGGTACAGCCAGTCGTTGGGGTGCCACTGTAGATGTGCCACAGGTACAGCCAGTCGTTGGGGTGCCACTGTAGATGTGCCACAGGTACAGCCAGTTGTTGGTGTGCCACTGTAGATGTGCCACAGGTACAGCCAGTCGTTGGGGTGCCACTGTAGATGTGCCACAGGTACAGCCAGTTGTTGGTGTGCCACTGTAGATGTGCCACAGGTACAGCCAGTTGTTGGTGTGCCACTGTAGATGTGCCACAGGTACAGCCAGTTGTTGGTGTGCCACTGTAGATGTGCCACAGGTACAGCCAGTCGTTGGGGTGCCACTGTAGATGTGCCACAGGTACAGCCAGTTGTTGGTGTGCCACTGTAGATGTGCCACAGGTACAGCCAGTTGTTGGGGTGCCACTGTAGATGTGCCACAGGTACAGCCAGTCGTTGGGGTGCCACTGTAGAAGTGCCACAGGACAGCCAATTATTGGGGTCCCACTGTAGATGTGCCACTGGTACAGTCAATTTTTGGGGTGCCACTCTCAATGTGCCACTGTGAGGGAGTTTAGCTGGCAGAGGTGATATACACAACTTATTTGAGCCGTTCTTTAGACCAGCAGGAGCTCACCCTATTGCCCAGCTCAGGCATACAAGCTCTCAGCAAAAGATCCAATGTTTTGTTACTTAATTTAAAGCAGTATAGTATTATTTGTAACTCTTTAGCATTTAAACTGGCTGTATTCAGCCAGAATTCTTTCACCTCTTTCTGTTCAAACTGGCTATAAACAGCTGCTCATACTTATGTTAAGGTATTGTTCTCAAAATAAATAATATCAAAATCTTGTAGATTCGATATTATGCGAGATAATTATGTAAGGTAAAGCCTTTAGCATGAAAATATAATTGTAAATATAGAGTAATGTAAATATAGAGTAGAGTAAATATAGAGTAATGTAAATATAGAGTAGAGTAAATATAGAGTAATGGAAATGCTAAAGGGTTAATATCATGGAGGGGCATTTTTGTTGGCACATTATTCTGAAGAATTGCATCAGTTGACTTGGAATGGCAGAAGATACATTCAAATCAATTAATAATATTAAAAAAAAATACATGAAAGAAAATACATTAAACAAAATATCAAATGAAAATAATAGATCTTTTGCTAATTAAGTAAAGAATTTTTTATTTAAAGAATAATTCTTATAAATTCTATGCCGAGGAAATATTGAAGAAGACAAATGTATATTGAATTATAGTGGAATATACAGTATTAGGAAAATATAAGAAAAATGAAGAAAACAAGTTAAAGAGAATATTAAGAATATGATAGAAAAATGTTAAAGAAATATTTATCATTTTTGCTTATTTTACACTGGTTAATAAAAAATATCTATATAATCATTTATGATCTGGGTTTTTATATAGAGAAAACTGTTGAAGATAACACACTGCCATTCAGGTGCATATACATATATATACATGCATTGAGACACATACATATATATACATATATACATGCATTGAGACACATACATATATATATATATATACATGCATTGAGACACATACATATATATACATGCATTAAGACACATACATATATACACGCATTGAGACACATACATATATACATGCATTCAGATGCATGTGTATATGTACACATGCATTGAGACACATATACACATTCACACATGCATTCAGACACACATATACACACACATTCAGACATATACATATACATATACATTGAGACACATACATATACACATGCATTCAGACACACATATATACACGTTCACACATGCATCCAGACACACATATACACATGTATTCAGACACGTACACATGCACACATGCATTCAGTCACACATACATACCATGCATTCAGTCATAAATACACACCATGCATTCAGACACACACATATATACACACACATTCAGACACACACATATATGCGTACATATACACACAAATTCATATACACACATACACACATATACACACATACACACATATACATATACACACAGAGAACAAAAAAATAAATAGAAAGCTACTTCATCTCTGATATGTCATTTCAGCAATGTTAGAATAAAGAAACTATGAAATACAACGATATCATTCAACATGTCTGATATTTTATATAAAAATAGCAAAAAGGTGTTTTTCTATATTCCTTCTAAAAACCTAACAACACATTTCTTTTACAAAACACTCTTTTATTCTTTCTAGAATGTTCATACAGTTTCCAACTAACTTGTAGCTTCCTTTATTTTTATGTCTATTTTCCAACGATAGCTGAGATGTTATTGTTTATTCCCATTCCATGCTGTACTACACTTTGTCCTACGGTAGTTCCAATAGTTAGTTTGTTTTTTTCTTTTTTCTTATAAGAAGAGACTGCTAGCCACTCTATCAACCCTCTTATTCTTCTCAGCCACTCCTACAAAAAGGGATACATTGTTGCTAGCTACTCTCTTCTTCTCTTTCCCCCTTCTCTACCACTCCTACAAAAATGGGTACATTGTCTGGTATATAGAGATACATTGTCTGGTTTATAGGGAGGGAGACATTGTGTGGTTTATAGGGAAACATTGTCTGGTTTATAGGGAGACATTGTCTGGTTTATAGGGAGACATTGTCTGGTTTATAGGGAGACATTGTCTGGTTTATAGAGATACATTGTCTGGTTTATAGGGAGGGAGACATTGTGTGGTTTATAGGGAGATATTGTCTGGTATATAGGGATACATTGTGTTGTTTATAGGGAGATATTGTCTGGTTTATAGGGAGGGAGACATTGTGTGGTTTATAGAGATACATTGTCTGGTTTATAGGGAGACATTGTCTGGTTTATAGGGATACATTGTCTGGTTTATAGGGATACATTGTCTGGTTTATAGAGATACATTGTGTTGTTTATAGGGAGATATTGTCTGGTTTATAGGGAGACATTGTGTTGTTTATAGGGAGATATTGTCTGGTTTATAGAAATACATTGTCTGGTTTATAGGGAGACATTGTCTGGTTTAAAGGGATATACATATATGTATATAAGAAAGAATCAGGACCCAATGGCTGAGCTCTTCCCATTTTGACAGCTAGTTCCAGTCTAGAATTACCTGTCGAAACTGAGAGCTCAGCCATGAAGCCTTGACTCTTTCTAATATAATCATACTCTACTATCTGAAGTATTGAGTACTTTTTTTTAATAATGGTCTTAATAGTTTAATACTGGTTTAATTCATATATATATATATATATATATATATATATATATATATATATATATATCTCGAAGACTGCGTTTTGTTTTGTTTTTGGCCACCGCCGAAATACGATCTCGCTGAAATTATATATTATATATATATATATATATATATATATATATACATACCTACATGCATGATGGCTGCCCCCTCGTTATACATACATACATACATACATACATACATAGATATATATATATATTAATACAAATGCATTTATTTCGATATAAAATATATTGACTCACTGCACCATAACCGCTCAATGTGAATTTGGCATGAAAATACCCAAACAGAGTGCCTTCATACAGATAATGTTAATACAACATTTTCAATATCTTGCCAAAAAAAAAAAAAAAATAACAACATAGAACCAAGCATAATATTAAAAGTATTACTTACATTACATTATCAATATATAATTCCAATATACAATTCCATATATATATATATATATATATATATACAAGAATTCCTTGAGTACTGCAAGCAGTGCATGTTACAAGAACAGTGCAGTATTCTCAAAACTACAGTTTTCAAATATAAATGCATATAAAATCACTGAATGATTTCTAAACTTTAAAAAAGAAAAAAAAAAAAATAGAAAAATGTTTAACTTTCCAAAATACATTACAGAAAAAGTAAAAGTATATCAAAATTACTAAAAACCAAGAAGAAAATAAATGATTTGATCAAAATTTCTTTTTATATTTAATAAGTTTTATGACTTATATCAATATAGTAAAAAAAAATATATATGAGAGACTTAAATATTTATATTCCATTATAAAATATTATCTGTTTCTTTAATTTTCTCTCTGTGTTTGAACCTATAGTACATGAATGCATCTCCAACTGGCTTCTATTGTCATATGTTTTCCATTTTTAAATATTCTAATAATAGTATCATGTTTCTTTAAGACTTCTTTCATTTATATCTCAACTTCATCTCTTTTAACAATCATCTTCATCATATACAACATTGCTACTTGAAATTTTAAAATTCTTCATTATTGAGGTCAACATCGTGTTGGTAAAGCAACTCTCTGGCATTTCCTCTGATCTATTTTAGACATTACTAGATATAAAGTTGAATGATTTTTCTAACAACTCCCTGTATATTCAGTTTGGAATTTTCCTTTCTTTGCCAAGTGAGTTTCCTTAGGCATTCGTTTCTAAAACAATCCTTTCATCATCATCTTATTTAAAAAAAAAAAAATAGTTATCAGGCTATCTAGCTGCAACAATTGCACTTTCCTTGCAACTTATCAAACTATTCAGAAAATGGTTTGTTAGATTCCACTTCAGTTTTATTTTATTCTTTTCATTGTTGTTAACAGCCATGGGTAACTTATTCCACAGTAAAATATATTTTTTATTTGAATTTTGAGGACAAACTACCAATTGCTTAAAATTGAGTACTGCAATATCTGTAGCAAAACACGTCATTTCATATTGCTATAGTATACTCAGCTGAAAAATAGTATCAGCAATAGCTGAGAGTTTAACCCTGTGATGGACTGGCATCCTGTCCAGGGAAGAGTCTTCTACTTTCAGTCACTTCACGCCATTTAACCAAGATAAGCACCAGCCTAATGAGTATTCTGGCTTAAGACAGACTTTAGATCTTTAGAATATTTGAACTGGCTGTAATCCTTATATTTCTGTACTACAACAAAACAACAAAGAGGCTATAGTGACAGTTGGAAGATGTTTGGTCATAGGTTTACTTGATTAAAACTGAATTAGAACTACACAACAACCGCAACAGCAACCGCAACAGCAACAGCAATAACAACTTGTTAATCAGTGACACACTGATTGTTACAATCAGCTTTATGTGTTTTGTTAAGAACAATGCAATGGGAGTAGTAGCAGAAACATTTCTATTCCTAGGGGCCATTGTACAATACATTTATGATAAAGTAGAACAGTGAAAGAAGACTAAAACATATAAAAGGTAGAGAAATGCAGTTTATTAAGAACCTGTGTCACATAAGAGACTTAATGACATAGAAAAAAGCAAAAGTTATATTTTTACTGTTTTTACTCTTACTGATGGAGGTACATTACAAGTTTCTTTTAATGATAATGATTATGTCTCATAATAAATACATCACTCCACCACCACCTACATTATCATCATCATCATCATCATCGTCATTGTTTAACATCTATTTTCCTTGCTAGCAAGGGTGTAAGATGGCTGACTGAATAAGCACCTGTGTTTTTTTTCTTCCCGATTTTTTTCCCATTTTTTCTGCGTTCCTTCCTCTCATCACTCTTTACTTTCTATTTATCTTCTATTTCTAACTCTATCTTCTGATGAAGGACTCTCTTCTTACTATTTCAAGCGTTAAACTAATATATTTCTTCCATGTACTGTACTGTTTGTTTTGTTATGTCTGTTTACTGTTTATTGTGTCACCAACATGATCATCTTACAGTGTATGGTGATATATATCATCATCATCATTTCATCATTTCATTTTACGTCCACTTTTTCCTTGCTTGCAAGGGTGGGACGGGAACTGATGCTGGCTTGATTTCTACAGCTGGATGCCCTTCCTAACACCAACCTCATTTACAGTGAGTGCTGGGTGCTTTTTTGCCGTGGCACCTCCATGACCACTTTGCAGTGGAATGATATGGACCCCAGTCCCCATAATCTCATTTCTACAGCTGAGTAAACTGGAGCAATGTGAAATAAAGTGTCTTGCTCAAGGAAACAACACATCACCCGGTCTGAGAATTGAACTCACAACCTTTCGTTTGCAAGGCCAATGCTCTAACCACTAAGCCATGTGCCTCCATCATATATATATATTTATTTATTTATTTATACATATATACATACATATATATATATTTATTTATTTATTTATATATACATATATATATACACACACACATGTATATTATATATAAATGTGTGTGTGTATAAGTATGTCTTGATATATATATCTATATATCTATGTCTGTGTGTGTGTGAATATATATATACACATTCATGTATGTATATATTCATGAATTCATTCATATTGTCAAAATTCTTGAATAACTATTTCAACAGTAAACCAGAATTTTTCTGAATTTTGTGAATAGAAAACGAAAAAAAAAAAAAAAAAAGATTAAGAAAATAAAATCATTAAGTAACAAAAACACAGTAAAATATGGCTAACGACCTTTTTATATTTCAATAAACTGAGCAACTAAAGAATAGTGAGAGGAAAAAGAAGGAATTTGAATTCTTCTTTGAATTCAGCTGACAATTATATTCTGTTGAACTGAAGTATTAGTGCTAGACTGCACTGGAAATAATAATGGATAGAATATATAAATAAATAGATGAATAAATGAATGGATATATATATATATGTGTGTGTGTGTGTGGGTGTGTGTGTATATATATTAATTCAAAATATTAACAAAATAGATATTCTTGTGATCAAGTATATGTTGTTGTTTAACTTTTAAATATATATATATATATATTATATACAGACAGATATATATATATATATATATATATATATATATAGATAGATAAATGGACAGAGACAGATAGATAGATAGATAGATAGATATATAGATAGATAGATGGATAGATATATAGATTGATGGATACAATGAAAGATATATATATGTATATTTATATTTATATATATATATATTTATATATATATTTATATATATATATATATGCAAGCATGGAACAATGGCTATATATATATATATATATATATATATATATATATATATAGCCATTGTTCCATGCTTGCATGAGTAGACAGTAGATAGATAGATATATAGATAAATAGAGAGAGATAAACAGGGTAAACGATAGATAGAGAGAAAAAGAAAGATGTTACTGGATGTATAGGAAGCTCAAAAGTTCCAGCTTATGGGAAAATATAGAGAAAGAGTTGAACAAAAGCAAGAAAAACAAAAAATACTAGTTGAGGAGAGGTAACTAAATAAATATTCTAAGGAGGGTCTCAGGAGATTCAAGATTAAAGATATACATCAAATACATGTATACATATACATGTATATATATATATATATATATATATATATATGTGTGTGTGTGTGTGTGTGTGTGCCTGTATGTGTTTATGTATGCATATATACAAGTATGTGTGTATACATACATATATATATATATACATACATATATATATATGTACATACATATATATATATGTACATACATATATATATATATACATAAATATATATATATGTACATACATATATATATATATACATAAATATATATATATATATATATATATATATATGTATGTATATATATATTTGTTTATTAGATTTGCAAGATACTTGATGTGAAATCATGTGTTGAAACATGCATCGGTATACTTTGGGAGAGTCATGCTGCCAATAAAATCCTATCCACTGGTTGAGTTTCACTTCACTTTATCATCAGTCAAGGAAGAAGGAATAGTGGATTAGAAGTATTGGTAGAACATCGGACAACATGCTTTGCAACATGATGATGATGATATATATATATATATATATATATAAGGGTGGGACGGGAACTGATTCTGGCTTGATTTCTACAGCTGGATGCCCTTCCTAACACCAACCTCATTTACAGTGAGTGCTGGGTGCTTTTTTGCCGTGGCACCTCCACGACCACTTTGCAGTGGAATGATAGGGACACCAGTCCCTATCATCTCATTTCTACAGCTGAGTAAACTGGAGCAATGTGAAATAAAGTGTCTTACTCAAGGAAACAACACATCACCCGGTCTGAGAATTGAACTCACAACCCTTGGATTGCAAGGCCAATGCTCTAACCACTAAGCCATGTGCCTCCATATATATATATATATATAGAGAGAGAGAGATTGATAGACAGAAAGATAGATAAATAGATACCTGTTTGAAAAAGCAAGTTATATATATATATATATATATATATATATATATATATATATATATATATTTATATACAGGGAGTGTAACGTGAAGTTACTGTAGTTTCACCCACGTGAGCACTCGATGTTTAGATTCATGTCAGTAGCGAGGGGTAGAGCTAAACAGAGTGTAAATATAATAATTCAAGGACGATTTGAATGAACATATGAATATATGTTCATTCTATCATTACAACAGCAGAGGTCTGACGAGCTTTTGATTCCAGAATCGGGCCAGATCGAAATAGATCGAACCTTGAGCTGATCAATAGTGAAACGCATGTCACGAATCAATAAACGTAATGAAGGCTTAACAAATCGTCCTTGTATTATATATATATATATATATATGTACAATATAGAGAGGAAAAACACTGGAGAGTGTGTTTTCATTACAGGATTTTAACCACACACTGGTGGTTAAAATCCTGTAATGAAAACACACTCTCCAGTGTTTTTCCTCTCTATATTGTATTTTAAAGTGCCCAGGAAAACTCTTTCCTTTGAGCTCATTGAATTACTGGATTATACGTGAGTCCTTTACTCCGTTATTTTACTTGATATATATATATGTATATATATATATATATATATACTTTCAGTATAGATCACATTACCACTAGATATTTCAAGAAACTAAGACTCTAAAAAAAATGTTTTGTATTGCCATGTGCTTATTATATGATTGTCAGTCTAGACATTCTGTCACCTGTGATATAAACCTACAGATACATAAGATGTCAAGTCTATACATTCCAATGAATTTAGTACTGTCTAATTTATGTTACTGTAGCCTGATGTACATGTGTAAATACAATGTTGACACATCTCTTGAGTATTTATTAAATAAATTTGCCAACCTGTGGATCCCAATATAATTTCCAATTAATTTTTTTTATTTAAGTATTCACTAATTTTAAAGATTATTCTTTTTGTTGTTATTATTCTTGGAGTCTCAGTCATTGATGTTATTTAACTGGAAAGTTTGTTTAAATGAACATGAAGCCACTACCTGCAGCTTCAGATATTTAGGACATATCGGAGGGTTCTTGCTATTCCCAGCACACATGCCTTTTGAAGTGTTCCAAAAAAGGGGGTTTAACCATCCTTGAAAACTCTTCAAGATAGTACCTAGTGCTCCTTCGACAATTGGGATGACCTTGATCTAATGACAGTCCCAAATCCTTTTTAACTCCCACTTTAAATACTGGTATCGGTTAATTTTCTCCTTGTCCTTTTCTTGCACTCTTATGTCAAAAGGGCAGGCGACATCTACAATCAGGCACAATCTTTTTTCCTTGTCAAAAACCACCAGGTCAGGCCTATTGTGTTCTACTTTCTTGTCTGTCTGTATGCTGAAATCCTTATATTATATTATTATTATTATTATTATTATCTAAAGACTCTTCTAAATATTGCACAAGTGAATAACATGTTCCCAAAATAGATTTATCTGCATTTAATAAGAAAAAATATAATTGGAAGAAAACTGAGGTGAGATAATTGAAAATACTCATTTCACACAAACCAAGAAACAAAACCCAACACAACATAGAGTAGAAAGGACCCTCAGCACCTGTGGATATCTGAGAACCTCTTTAATGTTGTTGCCATGATAAAATATATCCAATGCACTCAGCAAAGTATCGGTGCCATGAAACAATGCTCCAAGTACACTGCAAAGTAATTGGCAATACATAGGACATCCAGCAAATAGAAAGCATACCAAATATGGAATGTATGGACAAGATGTAGTTACCTAACCAGTCTAGTTGCATGCCACGACAACCCATCCAACCCATGCCAGCATTGAATTTGAATAGTAGTAGAAGTAGTAATAGATGATAATGATGATGATGATAATCTTTATATTCTGAGTTCAAATCCTGCCGAGGTTAACTTTGCCTTTCATCCTTATGAGGTCGATAAAATAAAATACCAGTCACGCACTGGGGTCGATTTAATTAACTATCCCCTCACCCCAAATTGTTGGCCTTGTGTCTAAATCAGAAACCATTATTATTGTTGTTGTTAGGGCAGTGGATTGGCAGTATCGGTAGAGCGTTGGACAACATGCTTTGCAGCATAGAGTTACGGCCCTTTACGGCCTGAGTTCAAATCCAGCCCAGGTTAACTTTGCCTTTCATCCTTTACAGGGTCGATAAAATAAAGCACCAGTAATGTACTGTGGTTAATTTAATCGACTTTCCCTTCCCTCCAAATTACTGGCCTTGTGCCTATACTAGAAATCATTATTATTGTTGTTGATGGTATTGTTGTTGTTGTTGTTCCCGTCACTGTTGAATGCCTACAAAATAATTCTTGTTATTTAAGTTATAATCATAGTAACTCCTTCTGGTATTGTAAAGCATGTTACTGAAGGCATTTAGTATGATTAAGATACTATTCTATTTATCAGACAGAACAGTTTGTAAAATTAGCTCAACAGTTTATTTTGGAAACATTCTGGGAATTCATTGCAACAAAGTTTGTCTACATCTGGGAATAGTATAAATATTCAAAGACTTTTGGTAGTTTGGGATTTTTCTCTTTTTTCAAATCAATTATGCAATTCCTGTTCGATTGCCACAAATAAAATAACTGAATGTCAAATAGAATTTATTTTTATCTTTGAGGTGGGAGAAATTTTTGGTGTGTTTCTTGTTGTTAGGTTATTATCATAAAATACAAATAATATTTGAACTGTATTCTTTGTGTGTGTGTGTGTGTGTGTGTGAGGGGGGGGGGGGTTAATAGTTTGGCAGAGGAAGAAGAGCAATGTCCATCATTCTTTTCAGGGTCTCAGAGATTGGTGCAAGGAAGAGAAGTTAACCTAAGAGGAAGTTATCCTGGCCCCACCCCAAAAACTTATAACAGAGTAACCTCTGTTAAAGACATCACTACTTTATATATATATATATATATATATATATATAGTTCAAGGAAACAACAAAAGAGGTGCAAAAAGTCTCATTAGTTTGACACTTTATATGGAAAAGGGAAAAGAAAGTTTGACATCATGTTGGGCTTGAGCCCTTCATCAGAAGTACAAAAAATAGAGACAGGATCACAAAGGATAGATACAGAAAATAAGAGGTAGTCTGTAGTAATATATATATGGATTGAGAGGGACGAGGCTGTGTGGTTACTGATAACGAGTGTTAGAAAGTTAAGGGAACACAAACAAGAGATAAACATTTTCCCTTCATCAGTTGTCTACTACAGGTCACAGATGTTTCAACGCATTATTTATATATATATATATATATATATCATCATCATTTTACGTCAGCTTTTCCCTGCTTGCAAGGGTGGGACGGGAACAGATTCTGGCCTGATTTCTACAGCTGGATGCCCTTCCTAACACCAACCTCATTTACAGTGAGTGGTGGGTGCTTTTTTGCTGTGACACCTCCACGTCCACTTTGTAGTGGAATGATATGGACCCCAGTCCCTATCATCTCATTTCTACAGCTGAGTAAACTGGAGCAATGTGAAATAAAGTGTCTTGCTCAAGGAAACAACACATCACCCAGTCTGAGAATTGAACTCACAACCTTTCGATTGCAAGGCCAATGCTCTAACCACTAAGTCATGTGCCTCTCTCTCTCTCTCTATATATATATATATATAATAGATATATAATAGAAGAACACTGGAGGGTTAGTAGTAGAGCACTCAGTCCATGGGACGAGTTTGGTAGAAGTAGTTCCACAACAATTACCTTACCATACCAAGAATGAAACATTTGTGAAACATTTGTTCTCAGTATTGTGGAACAAACTATATATATATTGCTTACCTATCATGGATAATCACGCATTACATATCACTGTTAATGATGCCGAACTTTCTAGAAGAGTTCCACACCATTGAGCATGCAGGAATCAGGAAGTTATGCTACTGTGATTATACAGATAAAGGTTAAAACAATATATCTTGAGAAGACAATTTCTTTACAACCAGTACCAAGGTAGTTTCTTATAAGTTTTTCTTATAAATAAACTATTGTGATTTAGTGAATATTATTTGACTAAGAGAGTTCAAATCCCGCCGAGGTTGACTCTGCCTTTCATCGTTATGGGGTCGATAAAATAAAGTACCAGTAATGCACTGGGTAATTGCTGGCCTTGTGCCAAAAAGTAGAAACAATTATTTGACTAAGAGAAGGGTCACAAGCTACAAATCTATTGACAAAATCAATATATAGTGTTAGGAATTTTATATGCTGTCAACTGCACTGACAGAGTTAATACGTATTTTATGGATATTCTGTGACATGTTAGACACAAACAGCTCTGGATGTCATTTGGTGATCTCATTATATTTGCTGCTCATCTAACTGGCTTTCAATTAGTAAAACCTATGAGTTGAGCCAGAAAATTAAAGGTGACAGGATCAACATAGTCAATAGATTGAATTACCATTATATATATATGTGTTTGATATATAAGTGTATTTTTGATTTATTAGTGGTATCTACCATTGGAAATCAACAGTTTCTCTGCTGTTCAAACTTATTGAACAACTACTTATTACTTATTCCTAATTACTGAAGGTTTTTGAACTTTGTACTGCAAACTAACAAATTCTGCTTGTTAGTCTTTTTTTTAATATAATTGTACAGCACTGTTGGAGCCTTCACTAATGAGGTACTTATTACTAAATCCTTTCCTAGAGACTAATTCCTCCCAATCCAATATAAGTTAGGTATCAGTAATGTCAGATAAAGAATTAAACGAAATAAGAAATGCTGAAATCTCTGGTGAAGGAAGGTATGGAAGCTAACAAACTTCTCTGTTAAATATTGGCATCGATAGGCTCTTTTTTGACATGGGTTCTCCAGCAGGGTGTCCTTCCTATTAATTACCACCTTAGAAAATGTACAGGGTGCATTTTCATGACACCAGCATTAGAGACGTTTCTGGTTATTGTACCAACTGAAGAGCCCTCTCTTCTCTGAGGGGACAGGGGGTAGAGAGAGGAGGAAGGAAAGTATGTATGGCAGGTGTGGTGATCAGTATCTGATGAGATCTTAAGGTAGAGTAGGACCCTGGTACCCTAAGTTGATCAATATTGGAACAATTGTAATATATCAATAAAGTTTATATATATATACTGCAACATGGACTTCGATCCTGATTAATTTATTTACACTCTAAACACTGCAGCTGCTTTAACTCTGGAATACAATCCAACACGAGATGGACCTCGTAATAGTATAGAATGGTGAACCACCTGTAATTGTAGTTAAACACTTAAATAACACACACACATATATATTATATTACATATATATATATGAGAAGGCATATGACTGAGTGGTTAGAGAATTGGATTCGCAATCTTGAGGTTGTGAGTTCGATTCCCGGACTGGGCGATGCGTTATGCCCTTGAGCAAGACAGTTTATTTCACGTTGCTCCTTCTACCTGGAGTTGCGACCGATAGATAGTATTAGCAATTGGAAAGACCAATGGAAACATTGTTTCCTCGGTCCGATTTGATGAAAGTTGATCGACTGTCGATATATATATATATATATATATTTCGTTTCTGAATTTGTTTAGCAAGATTCTTTATCTGAAATCGTGTCACAGAGTGTGTGAAGAGGTCACAGAGTGTGTGACGAAAGGACTATGACTATATATAAACAACTATCTGGTTGTGGAACCAACCAACCAGAAATTTATAAGTTTGTAGATTTGTAAATTTATAAATTTATAATAAATTGAAGTGAAAGCAACTGGTGCGTGTGTTTCTTATTGGCAACATGACCCTCCCAAAGTATAACAATATATATATATGTTTTATATGTTCATTCTGTCATTGCAACAGCAGAGGTCTGATGAGCTTTTGATTCCAGAATCGGCCCAGATCGATACAGATCGAACCTTGAACTGATCAATAGCGAAACATGCGTCACCAATCAAGAAATGTAATCAAGGCTTAACAAATCGTATTATTATATTTACACTCTGGGCGCTGGATTGGCAGGATCGGTAGAGGGTCGGACGCCATGCTTTGATGCATTGAGTTACGGCCCTTGCCATTCTGAGTTCAAATCCCGCCGAGGTTAACTTTGCCTTTCATCCTTACGGGGTCGATAAAATAAAGTACTAGTAATGCACTGGGTAATTGCTGGCCTTGTGCCAAACGTAGAAACAATTATTATATTTACACTCTGTTTAGCTCTACACCTTGCTACAGACATGAATCTAAACATCGAGCGTTCACCTGGGTGAACGCACTGTAACTTAACATTACACTCCCTGTATATATATGTGTGCATATATATATATATATATATATATATATATATATAACTATGTATGTATACGTACATACATATATGTATACAGACGTACAGTAGCATGCATATATATATATATATATATATATATATATATATATATATATATATACATATATATACATATATACATACAGGTACACATACATATATGCACGTATCAGTTTAGCGGACGCTTATTATAACGCCGCTTTGTTCGTTTGTAAACAAACTGAACAGCCTGAATTTATGCCATACGTATACATACATACTTACATTTAAGTAAGTGCCATACTAAGAGTGAGAAATGAAATTTCGTTTTCATTTTATTTCAACTTATATATATATATATACACATAAAATATTAACCAAGCAAACCAATCAAAGAGGAAACGAAAGTGATTAGTTAAGAAATTTACATGCTATATATATATATATATCTATATTTAAGTATGTGTTGGTTACCTAAACTTCAGTATATCTCTCTCCCTATATATATATATATATATATATATATATAAGAAACTTTTTCAAAAATTTCTGTTAGTTGTTGTTCTTGTTCAAGAGATAAAATCCGAGTTAAAGTTATTATATTACTTCTGGAACTGACAACATAGAAGAGAGTCTTATTACTATCTAAGGAACCTTCCCTCTTTCCATACAAACCTCAAACCTTTCTAGCTATTAAATAGTTTATATAAATATATTCTCATTCTATCTAATTCCACATCACATTAAGTCTTTCATCACTCAACACATTTCTCCTTCAAGATTTTTTTCTTTTCTTATTTTTTTAAAATTTTTCTTTCAATATTTTCCACTTTTATAATTTTATATATCGTTTATATTTTATATATTCCAAATTTCCATATTATTTTTCAATTGTAACACAGTTTTTTTTCTCCTCTAACAGGTCCATTGACTTGAAATCAAAGACACTTTTTGTTAACCATTTTCTCATTCATTTTATCATTATTGCACCATTTTATTCATTATAGCCCATTATTACATGATTCCTATTTTGTACTTATTGTGTTTTTGTGGGGGTAGGAGTGGGGTTGTTATGGTGGGGTACAGGGGGAGTTATGTGTGTGTGTTATAACTTTTATTTGCATGTACATGACTGCATGTATTGGGTCGTCAAGTATAACATTTGTAGAAATTTGTTTTCTTTCAACAAATTTCTACAAATTTCATACTTGATGACCCAATATTTTATGTGGTTTTTCTGCAAGTTTTTATGTGTGTGTATGTGATTGTATTTGTGGGTATTTACAAGTGTTTGTATGTGTATTTCTGTACTAATGCATGTGTGTGTGTGTGTGAGTTGGTGGGTTAGTTGGTGGGTGCTTGTATGTGTGTGTATATGTGTGTATGTGTGTATGTATGGGTATTTACAAGTTTTTGTGTGTGTATTTGTGTACTTATATACAAGTGTGTGTGTGTGTGTTAGTGTGTGTGTGTATGTGTGTATGTGTGTGCTAGTGAGTGTGTGTATGTACATTAGTGATTGCATAGTGGGCATTTACAAGTATTTGCATGTGTATTTGTGTAATAAATGTATGTATGTGTGTATCTTGGTATATGGGTGGCTAGGTGCTTTTCAAATTTTGTTATTTTATAATTTGTTAATTTTTATTTTTTTTCATTCATTTATTCTTTCTTTCTTTCTTTATTTAAAAAAAAAAATTATTTATTTTGTTTATAATTCAAAAGAAAATTACAGGCAACATTTCATCTTTCTGGAAATAAAACATCTCACTTCTGTATTGTAATGTAAAGCTAGAGTGTCATCATATGAGACTAACATGTGACAACCTCTCTAGTGATGGAGATAGGATAAAATACATCCTATGTACTCTGAGATGTGGTACAGTCTCATCTCAACCTCTGGAAATCACTACATCAGTAATGTACTGGGTAATTGCTGGCCTTGTGCCAAAAGTAGAAACTATTATATTATATTATATTATATTCATCAAGGGCGGTGGATTGGCAGTATCGGTAGAGAGTCGGACACCATGCTTTGAAGCATAGAGTTACCTCCCTTTATGATCTGAGTTCAAATCCCGCCGAGGTTAACTTTGACTTTCATCCTTACGGGGTCGATAAAATAAAGTACCAGTAATGTACTGGGTAATTGCTGGCCTTGTGCCTAAAATAGAAACAATTATATTATATTCATCATCATCATCATACGTCTATCTTCCACGCTAGCATGGGTTACCCCATCCACACCACCCCGTTCTATGTAAAGTTATGTTGGTGCCGCGCCATCCAGGCCGAAACAAATGAGATCGTGTAGGTGTCACGACAAAAAAACACACAGTCCACGCTGTAATGTGACCGTGTAGGCAACACGGTAAAAACCTCCCAGACCCACACTGTAAATGTGGTTGGTGTTAGGAAGGGCATCCAACTGTAGAAAACCTGCCAGACAGTCCTATGCGAGCAAGACAATCACTCTTGCCTCAAGTGGGACTACCCCCGTCCAAACCCATGCAAGCGTGGAACACGGACGTTAAACGTTGATGATGATGATGATGATGATGATGATATTATATTGTATTATATTATATTATATATTATATTGTATTATATTATATCATATTATATTACATATTATATTATATTATATCATATTATATATTATATAATAGAGATGTAAGCTAACAGACAGAGTACAGTACTAAATTTGACCAATTCTATTCTTGATAAATGTAAGTTACTTTTCACAACAATTTCATTAGCTTTCATTCTTAATTGAAATGGTTTGACCCATAATGATGATAGATGAGGCCCTGAATAATATTAGTCCTAAAAGAATGTAGAATGAATAACTATCAATAATTTAACTTTATAATGATAATGTTAGATATATTGTATAACAAAGTTGTTAATTCAATAATGTAGTAGATATAACTTGCAAACAAACTAGAAGATTTATTTTCTGTGGAGTAAATGGTAGCATGGCATATATATGTACACACACACATATACACTCACACATCACACATATATATATATATATATATACACTCGCACATCACACATCACACATACACTCGCACATCACACATATATATATACACTCACACATATATAATTATGTATATAGATATATTGATATATGGGTACTTATGCATATATATATATATATATATATATATATATATAGTTAAAAGAATAGAGGTGTAACACACAAGTTATTATATATTGGTAAACAGAATAGAAAATGCTGACAAATTGTTCACAGTTGAAAAATGGTTTAATTAGGAATAAAAGAGTATAACCCATACAATCACTAATACTCTTTTATTCCTAATTAAACCATTTTTCAACTGTGAACAATTTGTCAGCATTTTCTATTCCGTTTACCAATATATATATATATATATATATATAAAAGAGAGATAAACATAGATATAAACATACATGTGTTAAAATCATAAAGGACCAAGTTATATTACACAGCTCAGCTCGGAAAAACCTCTTTCTTTGAGCTATTTAACTGTAAGAGACTATTTTGAGTTTCAAACTCAATATATACCTTTGATATATATATATATATATATATATATATATATAAATATATATATATATATCTAGGGCGGGTAAAATTCCCGAGATCCATGGACGAGTTCTCTCCAGCGGTCTCTGTCCCTCATTATCGCTGCCATGTCCTGCGTCTTACCTTTTCTACAACTCAGTGTCCTTCTTTGTCCACATGTTGGACAACAGTCCTTATTCTCTTCAGTTTTACTATTTCCCTCCTTTCTATATTCTTCTCCTTTAGCTAAGCCCTTACACACTCTATATTTGTGTAATTTACCTAAAGGCATAACTTGACTCTCCCTGTTTTGTTATGTCACAATATGTACTGGGATGAATGGTATTGACCTTAATGTGTATACATATGACTGTATATATGTTTATATGTGTTTTGTGTGTGTATATATATCATCTACATCATCATCATTCTTATGTGTGTGTGTTTGTGTGTGTATATATATATATATATATCATCATTCTTGTGTGTGTGCGTTTGTGTATATAGTATATATATATATATATATATATATATATATATCATCATTCTTGTGTGTGTGTGTTTGTGTATATAGTATATATATATATCATCATCATTCTGGTGTGTGTGTTTGCATATATATATATATATATAATCATTAACATTCTTGTGTGTGTGTTTGTGTGTGTATATACATATAAGCACAAATACTAGAATTTAAGACCATATATATCCAGATATAAATGCGTATACACCGACCTACATACACACACATATATATACATATATATATATATATATATATATATATATATACATAAGCCTACTTTGAACCTGACTAATGCAAATTCACACACACTTTCCTCTTATACATCTCTCTCTATATATATGTGTGTGTGTGTATGAGTGTGTGTATATGTGTGTGTGTATATGAGTGTGTTCATTGTATATATATATATGAGTGTGTGTATATGTGTGTGTGTATATGTTCTTGTGTACTTGTGAGTGTAGAAAGCAGGTTAAGAGGATTATTATCATTACAGCATAAGAAGTGTGAAATGTGTTGTTGTGAGGTTGGTTGTTATGGTAGCCATGAAGGGTGGTGTTGTGAGGTAGCTTAATATGGTAGCCATGAAGGGTGGTGTTGTGAGGTAGCTTAATGTGGTAGCTATGAAGGGTGGTGTTGTGAGGCTGGTTGATATGGTAGCTATGAAGGGTGGTGTTGTGAGGCTGGTTGTTATGGTAGCTATGAAGGGTGGAGAATATAAAGATGATTATTTATTCACGTATATCAGAACTTGTGATCCTCAGATGGATATACATGTGGCAGAAGGACTGGGAGATCATTTGGTAATTCTAACAGTGGTGGTCTCAAATCATTGAGACTCACAGCGAGTGGAGAGATACTGTGTTGAGAAGGACTCATCCAACCCATGCAAGCATGGAAAAACGGATGTAAAAATGATGATGATGATGATGTTCATGTTTCTCTACTTTATACCCAGGTCTGAGAAGAGGGGGAAGGGGTCAATTAAGTCTGTTGGCATAGGCCTAACATTTTCAATGACTCTTTGCCCATCAGTTAGAGACAAAGAAAAGACCTTTTGATAAAGAATTAACTATGCTATAAATCATTCTAGTAATTTCTATTCTGTTCTGTAAATTGTAAGTACATCAACATTACATGATATATATATGTCCATAAGACATACATAAAACATGTATTTAGTATTGATTGTTCAAATATTTGATGAATAGTTTCACATTAGTGCCAATTACCAGTTAAGATGGAGTCTGTATTTTTCATCTAGCTTAGAATTTATTATCAGTAGAAATGAGACATATAGTTCACATTTGTTGGAATGGGCCTTACATTACACAGCTTGCTTTAACCTATTATCAGTTAAAATATGGCCAGGGCCTATACAGTATTAACAATTAAAATGGGTCCTTTATTTCCCATGTGGCCAAAATTTCATATCTGATTTGAACAT
>OZ024750.1:9327950-9397950 GCA_964016885.1 Eledone cirrhosa | reverse complement strand
CTATAACGAAGTGTAATATCAATATATTCCCCAATGCTTCATATACATTATAATAATACTCTCACACACACTCTCTCTCTCTATCTATCTATCTATCTCTCTGCCTTACTCTCTCTCAGTCATAACAAAGTAACTAAAGTTGTGGCTACATTTCTGTCGTGGCAACAGTCACCTGCAGAGGCTCAGCAAATCAATACAACTCCTATTGTGTATTATCTGCTGATAAAGCTCACTAGTTCTACTTTTATATGCAATTATTCTGTAAATGTACTTTATGCATTTAGCCACATAAATGACCAGGTGTGGCAGAAACTGACATCAGTTCAGATAATTGAATTTCCTATTGGTATTTGTAATTTGTTATTATACTGTGTCTGATTTATCACATTGTCAAGGCCTCTTGTGCAAAAAAACCTTTCAAAATCGAATTAATAGTTGTCACTTTGAGAAAATACATTATTTCTATCTATCATTGAGTGTTGATCAGGTAACTCCAGATTTAAGATACATGTTACATCTAGGCAGCTATGACATCTAGCTGTTACATCTAGGTGTGTAGATATATTCCATATATCTACACACCTAATTTACTTCTAAATCAGTCAGGTGCTGAGATTTCCATCTATTTTTATATTCTTCAATCATGGAATATTGTATAATGTTTTTTTTTCTCTCCAGTAGTTTATTAGAAAGGAAATACATGACTACAGTTGTAATTATATTTCTGTAGTGGCAGCAGTCAATCACAGAAGCTTTCTATATCAATATAATTCCTATTGGATAATATCTGCTGATAAAGCCTGCCTGTTCTACTTGCATATGTAATTTCTGTAACTGTGTATTATGCATTCAGTCATGTATACAACCGAGCGGCAGAAACCAATGTAATCAAATTTTCCATGGGTAGTTTTTGTTGTAATTCTTTGCCTGATTTCTGCATACAATGATGATGATCTATGTCTTCTGAAAAAAGCCCTTCAAAACTGAATTAAGTTGCCACTTTGAGAAAATGGATTATTCCCATCTATCAACCCTTGATATAAACATCCCCAAAACTACTAGAGTGAAGGTGTCTTCTCTTTGCAAAAGACTCTGGAAGAAGACAACACAGGCTTTTTTGTTGTAAAACCAAGTGAGCAAAGTAGGTAATTTAGTGGGGTTGTGACTCTTGTCAGAACTGGGTACATGTATATCTGTTTGAAGGAGCCATGGCATTGTGTCACCCAGACCTGATCCACCTGGATCTCCAAGTCAGTTCAGCTGAACTCATGGATGTTATCCAACTATCTTGCTCAGGGTCTACCCCTGGGTTTCCTGCCAGTTGGTTTTACCCTCAAAATATTGATAGGCAGATCATAAAAATAAACAAGGTAAATTGGTTAAAGAATTATTATTTTTTCAGATCACATGTAAGTAAAAGTGTTATTGTTGTTTCATCCCAATTTAATCATGATTGAGTAAATCTATAACAAAAAGCCTGCCAAACATGACCATCTAAACTTTTTTTTCAAGACTTCTCTAGCAATATATTCTAATATGTTCATTTTCTTTGTATGATGTAATCTGAGTATGATTTGGCTACTTTTTCTAGCAAGTTAAACAAATATTTGGGTTCCTAGTTGGCTCTAAACGAAAGTATGATGACAACAGTTTAATAAATATCTGTCAATAAGTATCTTGAACTATAGAAAAATATAATCAAAGTGTAAAATAAATAGAAGCAGCTGTGTGATTTTATTTATTTTAAACTCTGGTCTATTTATTCTCATCTTTGGAACAATGATAACATTTCTTCTAAGTATGTGTTTACTTTAACTATATTTGTGATATTTCTCATACCTCATGAAAAATGTTACCTGAGAATACTCTAAAAGTATGGATTGATGATTTAAGTAAATACAAAAAACAGAAGTCTGTTTATCTTATTGTGTTCTTCAAAAGTGTTAAATGATTCTCTGTAGAGTGTAAGAAATGCTTACATAAATGAGAAACTATGTGAAAAGAAAGTAACATCATTGAACCATAAAACCAATGATATTCCAATCAATATCGCGTGTGAGCTTGCTCTATAGTTTGTAGAACTTTACAGAACTTTCTATTATAGCATCGTTGATGAAATAATATTTTATTGTTCACTGTGTTGGTTTGGACATGTGATGTGTAATGGACAATGATTGTTGGGTGAAGAAATGACAGAAAATGCCAGTGGAAGGAAGCTGTGGTAGAGGTAGACCAAGAAGGATCTGGACAGAGGTTGTAAGAGCTCAGAGTTGACCACAAAATACTGAGACTCATAGGGGAGGAGATGTCAAAGGATCGTTACAATGGAGAGATGCTGTGCTGCGAAGGACCCATCCAACCCATGAAAGCTTGGAAAAGCAGACATAAAAAATGATGATGATGATGATTCAATTATTAAATCAATAACTCATTTTCAAGACGACATCATAATCAGCAGCATAACATCCAACAAGTAATAAGTCACAAAATTTACATGATGATGATGGTGATGATGATGAAGATAATGATGATGGTGATGATGATGGTGATGACGATGAAGATAATGATGATGATGGTGATGATGATGATGATAATGATGGTGATGTAGATGATGAAGATGATAATGATGATGATGATGATAATGAAGATGTAGATGATGAAGATGATAATGATGATGATGATGATGAAGATGATGATAATGATGATGATGAAGATGATGATGATGATGATGATGATGATGATGATGATGTAGATGATGACGATGATGATGATGATGATGATGATGATGAAGATAATGAAGATAATGAAGATGATGATGATGATAATTGTGTCTACTTTTGGCACAAGGCCAGCAATTACCAAGTGTATTACTGGTACTTTATTTTATCGACCCCCGTAAAGATGAAAGGTAAAGTCAACCTCGGCGGGATTTGAACTCAGATCGTAAAGGGATATCAAAGTAATAATTGTTTCTACTTTAGGCACACGGCCAGCAATTAACCAGTGTATTACTGGTACTTTATTTTATCGACCCCCGTAAAGATGAAAGGTAAAGTTAACCTCAGCGGGATTTGAACTCATACCGTAAAGAGCCGTAACTCTGTACTGCAAAGCATGTCGTCCGACCGTCTACCGATACTACCAATCCGACGATAATGATGGTTGTTAATAGTTAAAACCCACCATTTATAGTACTACCGCCTCTTTGGTATTGTTGACTTGTGAGATACTTCATTATTTTTCCTCTTCCTTTGCTAAACAGATACAGAAGTACCTGAGAGAAATGGTTCTGGTTGTTTGTAGGAATCCAACAATTCTTTACAAGAATCTGTTAGTCCATTAGTAACCTACCACTCAAGCAGAATGGGAAGACAAATCAATTTTACACTGAAACGGAACCTTGTCAAAAGAAATAGCATATGTCAAGATGCTAGTTCCACAAGAAACATTTTCTCTCCTACTGTTTCTATCTTTCTGCTTCACTCTCTCTCTCTCTTTGTCTTTGTCTCTCTCTCTTTCCTCTCCTCTATCTCTCTGTCTTTGTCTCTCTCTCCTCTCTCTCTCTCTCTCTCTCTCTCTCTCTCTCTCTCCCTCTTTGTCTCTCTCCCTATATATATATATATCTTTCTATCTATCTACCTATACTAATAATTGTTTCTACTTTTTGGCAGAAGGCCAGCAATTATCCCAGTGTATTACTGGTACTTTATTTTATCGACCCCGTAAGGATGAAAGACAAAGTTAACCTCGGCGGGATTTGAACTCGGGCCGTAACTCTGTACTGCAAAGCATGGCGTCCGACCCTCTACCAATACTGCCAAATGATTTCTAGTATATGCACAAGGCCAGCAATTTGGAGGGAGGGGAAAGTTAATTAAATCGACCCCAGTACGTTACTGGTACTTTATTTTATCGACCCCGTAAGGATGAAAGGCAAAGTTAACCTCAGTGGGATTTGACCTCAGACAGCAAAGGTTGCTTAACTGAGCACCTACATGCTGTGGTTTTATTTTGTGTTGATTGTGGCTACATGACGACAACAACAAACATCTGAAGATGTTAACATGTAAATACATAACACCACACCAAAGTAAAATATAATTTTTTCTTCCACTTCTACCACATGTGAATACAAAACATGTATGCACAAAACATATATACATACAAATATATAGATATATATATATATATACCCAAAACACATGTATACATACAAATATATATATATATATATATATATATCCAAACCACATGTATACAGAAAACATGTATACACAAAACACATGTATACACAAAACATGTATACACAAAACATATGTAGACCCAAAACACATGTAGAACCAAAACAAATGTATACCCAAAACACATGTAAAACCAAAACACATGTATACCCAAAACATATATACATACAACTATATAGATATATATATACCCAAAACACATGTATACATACAAATATATATATATATATATATATATATATATATATATATATACCCAAAACACATGTATACATACAAATATATATATATATATATATATATATATATATATATATATACCCAAACCACATGTATACAGAAAACATGTAAACACAAAACACATGTATACACAAAACATGTATACACAAAACATATGTAGACCCAAAACACATGTAAAACCAAAACACGTGTATACCCAAAACACATGTATACACAAACCACATATATACTAACATGTATACCCAAAACACATGTATACACAAACCACATGTATACTAACATGTATAACCAAAACACATGTATACACAAAACACATGTAGAACCAAAACAAACCTACATGTTAAACCACATAAACAGTAAACACACATATATATATATATACACTGTAAACTACACACATGTATATATATATACACACTGTAAACTACACACAACATAAAATGTTCTCTATAAAGTAACTCCAAGAGGATTTGTAATGTTGTGGTGAATTTATAATTAATATTGTGAGTGATTTTGTAAATTATTTTAAGTAACTGTTGTCATTACCATAAAAGCACACACCAGCATCACTAGTAGCACCACCACCTCCACCTTTACCACCACCATCTTCACCTCCACCATCACCTCCACCTCCACCATCTTCACCTCCACCTTTACCACCACCAGCATCACCTCCACCACCACCACCATCTTCACCTCCACCTTTACCACCACCAGCATCACCTCCACCACCACCATCGCTAGTAGCACCCCCACCTCCACCTTTACCACCACCAGCATTGCTAGTAGCACCACCACCTCCACCACCACCACCTTCACCTTCACCTTTACCACCACCAGCATCACCTCCACCACCACCTCCACCACCTTCACCACCACCAGCATCACCTCCACCACCACCTCCACCACCTTCAACACCACCTTCACCACCACCAGCATCACCTCTACCATCACCACCACCTCCACCACCGTCACCGCCACCTTTACCACCACCAGCATCACCTCCACCATCACCACCACCTCCACCACCGTCACCTCCACCACCACCAGCATCACCTCCACCATCACCACCAGCATCACCTCCACCACCACCTTTACCACCACCAGCATCACCTCCACCATCACCATCACCTCCACCACCATCACCTCCATCTTCACCACTACCACCACCATCACCACCATCACCTCCACCATCATCACCAGCATCACTAGTAGCACCACCAACTCCACCTTCACCCCCATAGCCACATCACCTCCACCATCAGCTACACCTACACCATCATCACCTTCATCACTTCCACCTTCACCACCACCACCACCACCACCATCACTAGTAGCACTATCACCTCCTCCACCTTCACCACCACCACCATCACTAGTAGCACTATCACCTCCTCCACCTTCACCACCACCACCATCACTAGTAGCACTATCACCTCCTCCACCTTCACCACCACCACCATCACTAGTAGCACTATCACCTCCTCCACCTTCACCACCACCACCATCACCTTCATCACTTCCACCTTCACCACCACCACCACCACCACCACCACCATCACTAGTAGCACTATCACCTCCTCCACCTTCACCACCACCATCATCACCTTCATCACTTCCACCTTCACCACCACCACCACCACCACCACCACCATCACTAGTAGCACTATCACCTCCTCCACCTTCACACCACCACCATCACTAGTAGCACTATCACCTCCTCCACCTTCACCACCATCACCTCCACCTTCACCATCATCACCATCAATTTTGTGACCATTTTCATCACTTCCATCAAAAAGCTTCCAACAAAAACTTCACCACCACCACCACCACCACCACCACCACCACTACCACCACCACCACCACCACCAACCACTCAAAGACCATTAAAGTAAGTCTGCACTTTGTCCCTATATCTCAGTTCCACTCTCTCTCGCTTCCACACACACACACATACTCTCTCTCTCTCTCTTTCTCTCTCTCTATTTCTCCTACCATCTCTCCTTTGCTTCTTTCATTACCCCCCCCCTCCCTTCAATCTTAGCTCCCCAATCACTCTCTTTTTCTCCCCTTCACCTAATTTCTCTTGCTATTCTGCAATCCTTATTCATCTCTTTGTTCTTCATGTCCATTATCACCGAGAAGAAGCTGATGCTTTAGGCCTGAACGAGGAGAATGAATGGAATAATAATAATAATAATAATAATAATAACAATAACAATAATGAATGTGGAGCGGTGATGGAGATAGGTCAGTGGCTACAAGGCTTGATAGTTGGTGACCAAATGATAATAATAAAAAAAAAAAAAATAATAATAATAATAAATAAATAAATACTCACTGACCAATAACAAATGAATCAAATATACAAGAAAAAAAAAAGGACGAAAATCAAAAAGAGTTGCAAACTAAACTATTTCCATCTCTGTAAAATACTTCTTGCTCTAATATAGGGCAGCAATCCAATACATTTTCTATCTCTGTGAAATGCTTCTTGCTCAGGAATCTGACAGAATTGTTAGAGAATTGGTTAGACTACTTTGTGGTATTCATTCTGGTACTTTGTGGTCTGAGTTCAAATCCCATCAAAGTCGGTTTAAAGAAAGGTCTTATTTCTTTAACCCTTTAGCATTTAAACCGGCCATATCTGGCCAGAATTCTCTCCCATCTTTTTGTTCAAACTGGTCGTAATAGGTTGCTCATACCAATGTTAAGGTATTGTTCTCAAAATAAACAGCATCAAAATCTCATAGATTCGATATTATGTGAGATAATTATGTCAGGTAAAGTCTTTACCACAAAAAATACAATAATATATAGAGAGTAATATAAATGCTAAAGGTTTAACTGGTTTTAGCCCTATCACCTGTCTTTGTCTTTTTGGTTGTTTTTAACAGAGTCCTCTGTGTTACAAACATTCAGGCTAAGTCTTCAGTTTGAGAATAACCCCCTTCCTCACATTCATTTGTCACAAAGCTCTTCTTGGTAAGCCACTAATATATAAATATATATATATGCTGGTGACACGACATAAAGCACCCAGTCCACATTGTAAGTTGGTTGTTATGGTGACATGACAAATAGTGCCCAGTCCACATTGTAAGGTGATTGGTGTCAGGAAGGACATCCAGCTGTAGAAATAAAGTTCAAACACAGGTCCATATCAGAAAAATATGGTCACTTGACTTACATCATAACATGACCACTTGTCTAACCCATAGAAATGTGGAAAACAGAAATACTTAACACACACACATATCTATATCTATATATAATATATATGAAAAAGACTCAAGACCCAGACGGCTGAGCTCTGGCCATTTCAACAGCTAGATTCAAACTATATATATATATATATATATATATATATTTTCATTTTTTTTCATTTCATTTTCATTTCATGTCCGCTTTTTCCCTGCTTGCAAGGGTGGGACAGGAACTGATTCTGGCTTGATTTCTACAGCTGGATGCCCTTCCTAACACCAACCTCATTTACAGTGAGTGCTGGGTGCTTTTTTGCCGTGGCACCTCCACGACCACTTTGCATTGGAATGATATGGACCCCAGTCCCTATCATCTCATTTCTACAGCTGAGTAAACTGGAGCAATGTGAAATAAAGTGTCTTGCTCAAGGAAACAACATATCACCCGGTCTGAGAATTGAACTCACAACCTTTCGATTGCAAGGCCAATGCTCTAACCACTAAGCCATATGCCTCCATATGTACACACACATATATATATATATATACCATCATCATCATCATCATCACCATTTTACGTCCGTTCTTCCACGCCAGCATGGGTTAGACGGGTTGTCCTGTTGTGGGCAGTGTCCGGTCGGCTGACCTTGCCTTGCTCATACGGGAACTGATTTTGGCTTGATTTCTACAGTTGGATGCCCTTCCTAACACCAATCTCATTTACAGTGAGTGGTGGGTGCTTTTATTCCGTGGTGCCTACACGTCCACTTTGCAGTGTGGGCTGGGTGCTTTTTTGCCGTGGCACCTCCACGACCACTTTGCAGTAGGAGGGTGTAGGGGCATATTGTCTATATGCTTCAGCTTTGGCTTGTATCCGTGGGGGGTCAGGTACTCTGTATTACTGTGTGATGCCAGAGGTAACGGTCGTGTGTCATCGCCTTTGAGAGGTGTAATTGGGTAAGGTTGGCTTTTAACACCTCATTCCAGGTCTTCTTGGGTCTCCCCACTCCGCAGTTTCCATCAACTTCTAGTGCTCTGCACCTTTTTATGCAGCTGTCATCCTTCATACGCATCACATGTCCATACCAACGCAAACGCCTCTCCTGTACACAGCATTTGATTTCTCTTATGCTCAGTCTTTCTCTATATATACATATATATATATTGTTATACTTTGGGAGAGTCATGTTGCCAATAAGAAACACATGCACCAGCTGCTTTCACTTCAATTTATTATAAATTTCCGGTTGGTTGGTTCCACAACCGGATGGTTGTTCATATATTATCAAAGTTCTTTCGTCACACATTCTGTAACCTCTTCAGTGACTGGGGATTCTTTTCTTTGTTTTTGTGCCTCTCCTTTGTTCTGTCCTACACCATGTTGTTTTTATACACACACACACACACGCACATATATATATATATATATAGTAATAATGTCAAGAGTTTCAATAGAATTGATAAAGGAAAAAGAGTGCTCTATATTAAGTACAGAGCTAAACAACTGCATTGAGGATTTATTTATGATAATAATTATATATATGTATATATATATATATATAGAGAGAGAGATTTATATATATATATGTATATATATAAGGAAGAACGACGACAATGATGATGATGATGATGGTGGTGGTGGTGGTGGTGATGATGATGATGGTGGTGGTGATGATGGTGGTGGTGGTGGTGGTGGTGGTGATGAAGGTGGTGGTGGTGGCAGTGATGATGACGACTACGAAGGTGGCAGCATTCTATCTAGAGAACTATCAAGGTATTTCTGCAATACCGCCATGACAGAAAGATCTAGAAATTGAAAACTGTTTACAATGTGACACTTGTTATATTGATATATGTCATGGTAACAACAACTACAACAACAACAACAACAACAAACATTACCATTAGTACATCTGTCAGCACATGGCATCATCATCATCATCATCAGCAGCAGTAGAAGCAGCAGTAGTAGTAGCAGCAGCAGCAATATCAATGAGATTCACTTCCCTCTTCTTTTTTTTTTTCCAATCTTCTTCTATGATAAATGCTGTCATTTCACTTTGACAATGTCTTCCTGCCTCTCTACCACCACCACCACCACCTCCTCTACCTCATTCTTGTTGTTATTACTGTTGCTGTTGTTGTTGTTGTTGTTGTTGCTGCTGTGCTTTTGTACACGTGATGAATGAATATATTATTATCAAATTCATAAGCAGTAACAATCACCAGCAGGAACAGCAGCAACAACAACAGCAGCAGTCGCAGCAGCAGCAGCAGTCGCAGCAGCATCAGCAGCAGCAGCAGCAGCAACAGCAACAACAACAACAACAACAACAACAACAACAACAACAACAACAACAACAACAACAACAACAACAACAACAACAACAACAACAACAACAACAACAACAACAACAACAACAACAACAACAACAACAACAGCAGCAGCAGCAGCAGCTGCAACAACAACAACAACAACAACAACAACAACAGCAGCAGCAGCAGCAGCAACAACAGTAACAACAACAGTGACACCAGCAACATCAAAAGCAGCAGATACAACAACAATAACAACAACAGCAGCAATAAGAAGAGCAGCAGCAGTAGCAACAACAGCCTGTTTAAATGCTAAAGGGTTAAGCCATGTGGATTCACTAAAGTTGCTTACATTGATTGCCTCCATCTTAATTTACGGACTGACCATTATACAGGCGCATGGCTTAGTGGTTAGAGTATTTTGCTTGCAATCGAAAAGTTGTGAGTTCAATTCTCGGATCGGGTGATGTGTTGTTTCCTTGTGCAAGACACTTTATTTCATGTTACTCCAGTTTACTCAGCTGTAGAAATTAGATGATAGGTTTGGGGTCCCTATCATTAAATCACCCAAGACACCTCCAACGAGATATACCTTGGAGGAGGCCAGCTAAACCTGCATAGGTGTGAGCTGTCACACACACACACACGTTATTCATTGACCTGGGTTTTGTTTGACCAGATTGATATGATTAGTCTTCTACTTTTTATAGAAAGGTTGTGTTCTACTGGTCAAGTGGTTCTACTGGTCAAGTGGTTCATCTATTGCCAACATCCCTCAGCAGGTCTCTTAGCATGCCATGGTTATTGATGCAAAAACATGCATTGAGGTATATCTGGACAGTAAGCAGCAGGTGTTGCTCTCTTTCATTAGATATGCCTTTCTGCAGCTAATTTCCTGTAAAATATTTTTTTCTCATTCTGTTTATTATCATTTTTACTTCTATAGTTTCTATGTAAACCAACATGGTGGTTCTATCTAAACCTGCTTTTGTAATGCCCTCTTCATCTCACACCCCTGTGGCAAAGTTGGCAGTAATGGTAGAAGGTCGGACACCATGCTTTGCAGCAAAGAGTTACATCCCTTTACGGCCTGAGTTCAAAATTCGCCGAGGTTAACTTTGCCTTTCATCCTTACGGGGTTGATAAAATAAAGTACCAGTAATGCACTGGGTAATTGCTGGCCTTGTGCCAAAAGTAGAACAATTATTTTTTTTTACTTCAATAGTTTCTATGTAAACCAACATGGTGGTTCTATCTAAACCTGCTTTTCTAATGTCCTCTTCATTTGACACCCCTGTGGCAAATACAACAAATTATTATTATTATTATTATTGGCAGTATCGGTAGAGGGTCGACACCATGCTTTGACACATGGAGTTATGACCCTTGCCATTCTGAGTTCAAATCTGGCCGAGGTTAACTTTGCCTTTCATCCTTACAGGGTCGATAAAATAAAGTACCAGTAATGCACTGGGTAATTGTTGGCCTTGTGCCAAAAGTAGAAACAATTATTATTATTATTAGGGTGGTGGATTGGCAGTATCGGTAGAGGGTTGGAAGCCATGCTTTGCAGTATAGAGTTATGTCCCTTTGCGGTCTGAGTTCAAATCCCGCCGAGGTTAGTTTTGCCTTTCATCCTTACGGGGTCAATAAGATAAAGTACCAGTAATGCACTGGGATAATTGCTGGCCTTGACCCAAAGTAGAAACAATTATTATCATATGTGAGAGAAAGAGAGAAAAAGAGAGAGAGAGAGCATGTGTGTGCATATGTGTGTGTGAGAGAGAGAGAGAGAGAGAGAGAGAGTATGTGTGTGCATGTGGGTGCGTGAGAGAGAGAGATTATAGATGGGTGACTAGATTTTTTCCAGTGTTCTTTCCATGTCTATTCATTCTTCAAATTTCACAGTGATTCTACGATAATTATTTTCCCTCCTCTGGCGATCATTTGAAGTTTCTAGATTACAGTGTAACTTCTATTCTCTGATAACCCAAGTGCAGTCACCCTTTGATTGAAACTTAACTTGTGCATTAGATAGACACTGCAGCTGTAAACTGAAATTGTGCATTAGATAGACACTGCAGTTGTAAATTTCTTATCAATAGCCTATATATAGCTTTCTTTTTCTAATATTTTTTCCGACAATTTTGATATCAACAATACAACCAACTTCTTCAGCAGAGCATATCAATATTGGGTTGAATGTGTTTCATATATATATGTATATATGTATAAATGTATATATGTATAAATAAATATATATGTATAAATGTATATATGTATATATGTATATATGTGTATATGTATAAATGTATATATGTATATCTGTATAAATGTATATATGTATAAATATATATATGTATACATATATATATATGTATAAATATATATATATGTATAAATGTATATATGTATAAATGTATATATGTATAAATGTATATATGTATATATGTATATATGTATAAATGTATAAATGTATATATGTATAAATGTATATATGTATAAATATATATATGTATAAATATATATATGTATAAATATATATATGTATAAATATATATATGTATAAATATATATATGTATAAATGTATATATGTATATATGTATAAATGTATAAATGTATTTATGCATAAATATATATATATGTATAAATATATATATGTATATATGTATAAATGTATATATGTATAAATGTATATATGCATAAATATATATATGTATAAATATATATATATATATAAATATATATATGTATAAATGTATATATGTATATATGTATATATGTGTATATGTGTATATGTGTATATGTATAAATGTATATATGTATATATGTATAAATGTATGCATTCAAGTGTGTATCTATGTTTGTATGAGATTCATGTGTATGCTGGTGTAGCCAACTGGTTAAGAAGTTTGATTTACAATCATGAAAAATAAACCTCATTTAGTCATTCCATGAGAGTATCTTGGTCAGCCTGTGAACTTCCCAGCTGATCTAAGTATTATAAATGTGAGGTCCTACTACAAGTAAATTATGTGTGAAAAAAAAAAAAAAAGCAGGGTGTTCATGGCTGGAATAATTTTGATCAGAGACCTGCTCAATTATGTGGGGCTACATCATAAACATTTTACCAGTTGCACAAAATTAACAAAAACTCAGCAACAAATATTACGTTATTAATAATAATAACTGTTTCTACTTTTGGCACAAGGCCAGCAATTACCCAGTACATTAAAAACCTACTACAGTCAGTAGGCATCTCTATCAAAACACACCCCCGTCCCACCACCTCCACCCCACCCACACCGCCCCTTTCAATGTAAAGTTATGTTGGTCCCACAACATCCAGGCCGAAACAAATGAGATCGTGTAGGTGTCACGACAAAAAACACACAGTCCACGCTGTAATGTGGCCGTGTAGGCAACACGGTAAAAACCTCCCAGCCCCACACTGTAAATGTGGTTGGTGTTAGGAAGCGCATCCAGCTGTAGAAAACCCGCCAGACAGTCCACGCTGTAATGTGGCCGTGTAGGCAACACGGTAAAAACCTCCCAGCCCCACACTGTAAATGTGGTTGGTGTTAGGAAGGGCATCCAGCCGTAGAAAACCCGCCAGACAGTCCTATGCGAGCAAGACAACCACTCTTGCCTCAAGTGGGAAAACCCCCGTCCAAACCCATGCAAGCGTGGAACACGGACGCTAAACCTGATGATGATGATGATGATGATGATTACTGGTACTTTATTTTATCGACCCCGTAAGGATGAAAGGCAAAGTTAACCTCTGCGGGATTTGAACTCAGATCGTGAAGGGACGTAACTATGTTGGAAAGCATGTTCGACCCTCTACCGAAACTCAAGAATATCAAGATTTTACGGGTAAAACCAACCAGCAGGAGACCCAGGGGTAAACTCCCAAGCAAGATGGTTGGATAACATCCATGAGCTTGGCTGGTCTTGCTTGGGGATCTAGCTGGATCAGTTGGAGATGGCTGCTTCTGACAAGACCCACTGGAAGAAGTTTTTGAGGACTCTGCCCCCATGACCATCTCAGGAATATGTGGGCAAAGAAGATAAAGAAGAAAACAATCAAGTATAACGATATTAGTTGTACCAGTAATAAATATTGATTTTTTTTTCTACTTATGTTTTTACGTGATTAAGTGAGATGAGGATTATCAGCTCCTATTGCTTATTTCAGCATTTCTGTTACTGGAAGAAAAGGAATTATCCCCAGATCAAAGACTTTGCCTGAATCAATCAAACATAATATTCTTCTGAAAGGCATCCAAGAAGCAGGTAGTGGTGTTAAATTGAATGGCAAGTTACATCTACCACCTACTTGTCCTAGCAACAATAGAAATAACAGTAACACTGTCGATTATATCAACAACAACAACAGCAACAATAACATTTGCTAAATGAAGCAAAACACAAAGATATTGTCCTTGACATAATGAAGATCTTCAAATTTGTTAAATAAAAAATATCTTTTGGCAAATCTAACGTCCATGAACTATAATTACAAATTACATCCTGAATTGGGTACTTGACTAGCAACACAGACACATTAGACATTAAACTTATCAATAATACTAAATACAGAAGCATTATACTTCTTCTTTGCCCACTTATTCCTGAGAGGGTCGGCGGGGGGGGGGGGGGGGGGGCAGTCCTCAAACACTTCTTCCAGGGGGTTCTTTCAGAAGCAACTGTTTCCAAATGATCCAGCTGGATCCCCAAGCGAGACCAGCCAAGCTCATGGATGTTATCCAACCATCTTGCTCGGAGTCTAGTCCTGGGTCAGGAGAACTCTTTATCTGTGTCATAGACAAGACAATCCCCCTAGTGCTGGTGATAGGAATGACATCCAGCCATAGAAAACTTGCCCAAGTCAGGAGGTCTCTACATATGTGTCATAGATATGACAACCTCCCTAGTGCTGGTGTTAGGAACAGCAGAGACTACAGAAAATAAGATGAAATGATAATATATTTTCAAATGTCTGAGAAGAATATATCTTGAAATGATCTGGAAGAGGTAGTAAAATATTACATCACTCTAGTATTCCCCAGTGTGTCTTGTGTGCCTGACCAGACAATAAAGAGTTTGTTGAAATAGGAAACTTTTCTAGCAAGAAAATTATATTATGTTATGGGACTATTCAGAATTTTTCTTTTTTAAATGTAAATGCAACATCTCTTGTGTCTTAAATGGTTATCATGATTCTCCCAGAATGTAATTCTTTCAATTTCAATGCAAAATCTCAGATAAAGTTACTTCTAAGCATGTACAACTCTGAAATTACATTACAATAAAACACCAATCTATACCTTCTACTATTAATGTATAAATGTATAAAAATATCATTTCTGGCATGGAATAAATGGCATAGAGTTGACCAATAAACTAACCTTTGTATTCTTGTTGTTGTTGTGGTTGTCTATGTTGGTGTTGTTGGCGGTGATGGTGGTGCTGCTAGTGGCCCAAGTGGATATAGTTGTAGTAGCATTAATGGTGCTCATATTGGAAGCAATTACATTTATTCTGCTAGTTCTGGCTTAGAATTTATGGTCAAAGCCTTTATCTTGTTACCATTGATGGTTATGATGGTGGTAATGATGGTGATGGTGGTGGTGATGATGGTGATGGTGGTGATGGTGAGGTAGTAGTAGCTATTGTGATGGTAGTTGTGAAGGTATTGTTGTTGTTGTTATCATTGTAGTCACTAGATACATTGGTGTTGTTGCTGTCTCTACAACCACAGCCAGAATTCTTGGTAGTGGCAGCAGTAATTATTGGAATGTTACTGGCTTTCCTTTCTTACCCCTTTAGTTGAGGGTGAGGTTTTATTATCAGTTAGCATAATTGAGAGTTTTCCTACCGTTTTCTCTTCCTTTCTTTGTCCATTTTCTCTCTCTAGTCTTATTACTTCATAAAAAGATGCCATTTCTGAAAAAAAAAACAAAAAAAAATTAAAGAAAATTTTTTTAGGAATTATTTGTAAATGAGATTTTATAAAAATACATTCATCCTATTTTAGGAGTGTTAAAATAGAAATACCACATCACTGTTTGAGACCACTTCTTCAACAAAACACACACACAAAAAAAATTAAATAAAAATACCTTAAATGGGTAAACAAACAATTCTTTTTATTCATGAAATTCAGCTAAATTTATTTATTCTTTCACTCTAAAAATCAGTATTGCTCAACCAGTGTTCCCAGGAACCTCAGGGTTTTGGCAGAGGTTACTGAAGAACAGTGATAAATAAGCTAATGTAGTTTTGAGTAATTTTTGTTTAATCTTATATTCATAATTTTACGATACATATACAACATATTGTTGGAAAATCCTTGGTTATTATAATAAAGGCTTCAACCCCTTATATTAACCTTTTAGCATTTACATTACTCTATATAAACTATTGTATTTTTGTGGTAAAGGCTTTACCTCACATAATTATCTCACATAATATTGAATCTATGAGATTTTGATATTATTTATTTTGAGAAGAATACCTTAATGTTGGTATGAGGGGCCGGTTATGGCCGGTATGAACCGAAAAAGGTGAGAGAATCCTGACCGGATACAGTCGGTTTAAATGCTAAAGAGATAGATGTTAATAATGGTATATACTAATTTTTAAGCAGGGGTTCCTTGAGATTACTTTCTGGCTTACATGACAGGAGATGCTGCCACTCAGTTGCCAGCTTCAGTAGACATCTGTCAAGACCATAACAAACAAGTCTGGCAAATAGAAGTAGAACTAACAAGGTAGACCATCAAATTCTGGCACTTTGTACCTTACACATGGTTCAACACATCTGTCACTTCACTGGCTTAGATTAGCTTTTTTACAACACTCTGCCTCCCTCATTGAAAATCACAGTAGGCTGTCGAAATAATAATGGTTTCTTATATAGGCACAAGGCCAGCAATATTAGGGGAGGGGAAAGTCGATTAAATCGACCCCAGTGCATTACTGGTACTTTATTTTATCGACCCTGTAAGGATGAAAGGTAAAGTTAACCTCGGCAGGATTTGAACTGAGAATGCAAAGGGGCGTAACTCTATGCTGCAAAGCATTGCGTCCGACCCTCAGTTTCTGATTTAGACACAAGGACAGTAATTTTGGTGGAGGGGAAAGTCGATTAAATCGGCCCCAGTGTGTTACTGGTACTTTATTTTATCGACACCGTTAGGATGAAAGGCAAAACTAAAGGGATGTAACTACATGTCATAAAACATGGTGTCTGATGCTCTACCGATTCTGCCAATCCACCAACCATGATGATTCAAAGAAGTAGAGGATGTACCTGTTGCTACAGTAGAGGTTGACATGATACTTGATATGATATAACAAAGATAACACTACTACTACTGCCATTACTACTACTACTACTACTACTACTACTACTACTACCACCACCACTACTGCTACTCCTGCTGTTACTACTACTACTACTGCTGCTGCTACTACTACTACCACTACCACTACTACCACTACGACTACTACTACCACTATTACTGCTACTCCTGCTGTTACTACTACTACTACTACTACTACAGCCACTACTACTACTACTACTACTACTACTACCACCACCACTGCTACTCCTGCTGTTACTACTACTACTGCTGCTGCTGCTACTACCACTACCACTACCACTACCACTACTACTACCACCATTACTGCTACTCCTGCTGTTACTACTACTACTACTACTACTACTACTACAACTACTACTATTGCTGCTACTACTACTACTACTACTACTACTAACCATGATGGTAATGTTTGTGATAGTGTTGATAATGTTTGTGGTGGTAGTCATGGTTGTGATGGTGATAATGTTTGTGGTGGTGGTGATAGTGGTGGTGTTTGTGGTGGTGGTGTTTGTGGTGGTGGTGATAGTGGTGGTGGTTGAAGTGGTGATGGTGATGGTGATGGTGGTGGTAGTGTTGTAGGTGGTGGTGGTGGTGGTAGTGGTGGAGGTGGTGGTGGTAATGGTAGTGGTGGTGATGGTGTTGTAGATGGTGGAGGTGGTAGTGATAGTAGTGGTGTTGTAGGTGGTGGTGGTGGTGGTGGTAGTGGTGGAGGTGGTGGTAATAGTGGAGGTGGTGGTAATGGTAGTGGTGGTGATGGTGGTGGAGGTGGTGGAGGTGGTAGTAATGGTAGTGGTGGTGGAGGTGGTGGAGGTGGTAGTAATGGTAGTGGTGGTGATGGTGGTGGTGGTGATGGTGGTGGAGGTGGTGGAGGTGGTAGTAATGGTAGTGGTGGTGATGGTGGTGGAGGTGGTGGAGGTGGTAGTAATGGTAGTGGTGGTGATGGTGGTGGAGGTGGTAGTAATGGTAGTGGTGGTGATGGTAGTGGAGGTGGTGGAGGTGGTAGTAATGGTAGTGGTAGTAGAAATGGCTGTCAAAGTGAGGGAACTATTGATTCACTGCTGCTGCTGGTGGATTTCAGTGATGTCATTTGTTGTTATAGTTGATGTTGTTGTTGTTGTTGTTGCTGCTGCTGAAGTGATAGTAAGGATGGTGGTGGTGGTGGTAGCGGTGGTAGCGGTGGTAGTGGTGGGGGTGGTGGTGTTGCTGTTTAGCCCCAGGCCAGCAAGTCTTTCTATCTGATGTTTTTATGACTTCTCACTAATTTAATGATTTATTGTCCAATGAGGTTTCTCCTTTTTAAGACAGTTGTGGGTAATTCGAGTGGGTTTTGGCTGCTATTGCTAGCAAGTTGAGCAAACCACTATGAAGCTCCCACAAGAAATAATAATTGTTTCTACTGTAGGCACAAGGCCAGCAATTACCCCAGTACATTACTGGTACTTTATTTTATCGACCCCGTAAGGGTGAAAGGCAAAGTTAACCTTGACGGGATTTGAAGCCAGAATGGCAAGGGCCGTAACTCTATGCGTTAAAGCATGGCGTCCGACCCTCTACCAATACTGCTAATCCACCGTTCCCACAAGAAATAATGTCCGTGTTATTGTTTAGCTCCAGGTGAGCTCTGATCAGTCAGATCTATGAGTAGGGAGGGCCAGACATTGGGCACATCATCATCATTGTATGTGTGTGTGATGAAAATAGAGAGAGAAACTGCGTAAAAGAAAGATTATAAGAGAATTTCTCTCTCTCTTTCTCTCTCTCTCTCTCTATATATAGTTAAAGAACAAAGAAGGTGTAGTAAGATACCAGGTGGACCAGAGTACTCAATACTTAGGGTAGTAGAGTGGGTAATAGGAAAGAGTCAGGACCCTGATAGCTGAGCTCCGGCCATTTCAACAGCTAGATCTGAAGCTAGATCCTGACTGAGTTCAGATCTCGCTGTCGAAACAGCTGGAGCTCAGTTGTTGGTGTCCTGACTCTTTTCCTTTATATATACACATGCGCTCACACACATACATAAAGAGAGAGAGAGAGAGGGAGAGCATAATAAAGAAAAGATTGGAAGGAAGATATATATGGAAGAAAGAAGGAAAGAAGGAAAAACAACATAAATAATTAAGGGAATGAGTGAATGAATAAGAGAATAAACGAATGACAGAATATTGGAATGACTGACTGAATGAATGAACGAATGACAGACTGGTGGAATGGTAGAATGAGTGAATGAGTGGTTAGGTTGTCAAAGAAAATTGATGTAGTGTAGTAGAAGCAACAGTAGTGTTGTTTTAACATGGAAGATAGGAGTGGAGGGACAGTTGTAGTAGTGGTGGTGGTGGTGGTGGTGTAGTGGTGGTGGGGGGGTGGAGGGACAGTTGTATTTAATGGTGGTGGTGGTGATGTAGTTAGTGGTGGTGGTGTAGTTTGTAGTTAGTAGTTGTGGTGGTGGTGTAGTTAGTGGTGGTGGTGGTGGGGGTGTGATGGTGTAGTTGGGGAGCGGAGGGACAGTTGTTAGTGGTGTGGTGGTTGTCGTAGTCATGGTGGTGTAGTTAGTGATAGTGGTGATGTGTGGTGGTGTAGTGGCGGGGTGGTGTAGTAATGGTGGTTGTGGTGGAGATGGTGTAGTGGTGGTGGTGGTGGTGTGGTAGTTGTGCTGGGGGCAGTGGTGGGGCTGATGTAGTAATGGTGGTTGTGGTGGAGATGGCGGCGTAGTGGTGATGGTGGTGGTGGTAGTGTGGTGGTGATGGTGGTGGTAGTGTGGTGGTGATGGTGGTGGTAGTGCGGTGGTGGTGGGGTGGTTGCATGGCATTTTTGCGTTGGTGTAAAGTGCTGGTAGTGTCATGGTGGAGTTGTGGGGTGGTTGTTGTGGAGGTTTTTCTAATGGTGTAGTTGTGATAACGTTTTCGTCATGGTAATGTTGTTGTGATTGTTGTTGTGAGAGTGTTGTGATAATGTTGTTGTGATTATTGTTGTGGTAATGTTGTGAGGTCGTTGTTGTCACAGTGTTGTTGTGACAGTGTTGTGATAATGTTGTTGTGATTATTGTTGTGGTAATGTTGTGAGGTCGTTGTTGTGACAGTGTTGTTGTGACAGTGTTGTGATAATGTTGTTGTGATTATTGTTGTGGTAATGTTGTGAGGTCGTTGTTGTGACAGTGTTGTTATGGTGCTGTTAATTTTGTTGTATTGTGGCAGTGTTGTTGCAATGGTGGTGTTGTGGTTGTGTTGTTAGATGGTGTTGTTGAGATTATAGTGCTGTGGTGGTAGTGTTGTGGTATTATTTTGATGATGTGGTTGTGAGGTTGATGTTGTGGTGGTGTGGCTGTGGGCGTTGCTGTTGTGTTGATGTGGGGGTTGTTGTTGTGGTGGTGGTTTTTTGATGATGTGGTTCTGAGGTTATTGTGGTGGTGGTGTGGTTGAGGGGTTTGTTGTTATGGTGGTGGTTTTTTGATGGTGTGGTTGTGTTGTTGTTGTGGTGTGGTGATGGTATGGTTGTGGGGTTTGTTGTTATGGTGGTGGTTTTTTGATGTTGTGGTTGTGAGGTTGTTGTGGTGATGTTATGATGGTGTGATTATGGTGTTGTTGTGATGGTGTGGTTGTGGTGTTGTGATGGTATGGTTGTTGTGGTGGTGGTGGTAGTATTTTAATGTTGTATGGTGATTATAATGTATTATGATGACAGAGTGGTATTGTGGTGGCAGTGTTGAGGTGATAGTAGTGAATATGGTGGTGAGTGAGGATATAATGGTATAGAGGGTATGGTGGTGGTGGTAATGGGGCTATGCTGGTGGTGGTGGTGGTGGTGTAAACACTTGTGTGTGGAGGAGATGGTGGTGGTGGTGGGGCTATGGGGGTGGGGGTGGTGGAGCTATGGTGGTGGTGGTGGTGGTGTAAACACTTGTGTGTGGAGGAGATGGTGGTGGTGGTGGGGCTATGGAGGTGGTGGGGGGATGAGCTATGGTGGTGGTGGTGTAAACATTTGTGTTAACAGGTGGTGGTTGAAGGTTGGTGGGGTGACTGTGAGATTTGATGTTAGCTGATGGAAGAGGATGGTGATGATGGTGATGATGGTGGTGTTGTTAGTGGTGATTAGGATGATTATGGTGATGATGGTGATGATTGTGGTGATGATGCTTATGATGATGGTTATGATGATGGTGATGATTGTGGTGATGGTGATGATTGTGGTGATGATGGTGGTAATTGTGGTGAAGTGGTGATGATGCTTATGATGATGGTTATGGTGATGGTGATGATGATGGTGATGATGGTGATGATGATGGTGATGATGGTGATGATGATGATGTATGTTTTTATATGTGTGTGTCTGTGTATATTTGTGTGCGTGTGTGCGTAGTGATGTTTTGGTGGAATAGTTGTAGTTATGTGTATGTGGTGATGGTAATGTGTTTGTGTGTGTGTGGTTGGAATATTGTGTGTGTGTGTGATGCAGTAATGTTAATGTGCATATATATATATATATATATACGTGTGTGTGTGTGTGTGTGTGCATGTATTAATATATATATGTACATGTGTCAGCATGTGTGTATGTGTATGTATATGTGTATGTCTATGCATGTGCATGTTTATGTGTGCGTATGCGTATGTATGTGAGTGAGTATGTGTGTGTATGTGTGCATGTGTCTGTATGGGAGTGTATGTGTGTGTGTGTGTATAAGTGCACCTGTTTGTGTATGTCTGTGAGTATATGTTTGTGTATGCATGTGCATGTTTGTGTGTGCATGTTTGTGTGTGTGCATGTTTGTGTGTGTGTGTATGTGAGAAGGTGTATATGTGTGTGTGTGTGTGTGTAATGGTGATTTGTGGGGTGATGGTGGGGGATGTGATATTGAGTGAGGTGACAATAGCATGGTGATGATGATGTTGGGAGTCTGCAAAACTTAGCTTCAAGGAATGGTGGTGGTGGTGAGGAGAAGGCTGATGTGGGGTGGAGGGCTAGATGCAGTGGGGAGGGGAGGTAGGAAGCATTGAGTAGCTTTATGTGGGTGGTGGTGGGGTAGTAACATGTTTACAGGGGCAGGTGATGGGGTAAGGGGCGGGGGGGGGTATATAAAGTGCTTTCACAGTGATAGTTGTGGTGGTGGTGGTGATGGTGGTGATGGTGGTGGTGGTGGTGGTGGTGATGGTGGTGGTGGTGGTGGTGATGGTGGTGGTGGCGGTAGTGGTGATGGTGTTGGTGGGGGTGGTGATGGTGGTGGTGGTGGTGGTGATGGTGGTGGTGGTGGTGGTGGTGGTAGGGGCGGTAGTGGTGATGGTGTTGGTGGGGGTGGTGATGGTGGTGGGGGTGGTGGTGATGGTGGTGGTGGTGGTGGTGGTGGTGGTGGTGGTGGGGGCGGTAGTGGTGATGGTGTTGGTGGGGGTGGTGATGGTGGTGGTGGGGGTGGTGGTGGTGGTGATGGGGTTGTTGGTGTTGATGGTGATGGCGGGGATGATGATGGTGGTGTTGTTGGTATTTTTGATGGTGTCGGTGGTGGTATTGATAGTGGTGTTGCTGTTGTTATTGTTGATGTTGTTGGTAGTGGTGGTGGTGATGATGTTGGTGAGGGTGATGGTGGTGGTGGTGGTGGTGGTGGTGATGATGTTGGTGAGGGTGATGATGGTGGTGGTGGTGATGGTGGTGGTGATGATGATAGTAGTGGTGGTAATTTTGATGGTGTTGCTGTTGTTATTGTTGTTGTTGGTGATAGAAGTGGTGGTGGTGGTAGTGGTGGTGGTAGTGAGTGATGGTGCATATACAGTGTTTTTGGTGTTGTTATCATCATTGTCATGATGATGATGATGATGATGCCAGAGGTGGTAATGATAGTGGTGGTGGTGGTGGTGGTGGTGATGGTGGTGGTTCTGATGTTGATTATTATCATTATTTATATTATTAGTAGAAGTTGCAGCAGCAGTAGCAGTAGTAGTAGTAGTAGTAGTAGTAGTAATAGTAGTAGCAGTAGTTTCAGCAGCAGCAACAGTAGTAGCAGCAGCAGCAGCAGTAGTAATAGTTGCAGCAGCAGTGATAGTAGTAGTAGTAATAGTAGTAGTAGTAGTAGTAGTAGTTGCAGCAGCAGCGATAGTAGTAGCAGGAGCAGTAGTTGTATTATGGAGGTGGGAGAACAAGAGCATTGAAAGAGGGGATGAGGGAAGGAAGTAGTGGTGGTGGTGGTGGGGCTGATGTTTGTGGTGGTGAAGGTAGTGGTGGCAGTAGTGGTGGTGGTGGCAGTAGTGGTGAAGGTAGTGGTGGCAGTAGTGGTGGTGGTGGTAGTAGTGGTGAAGGTAGTGGTGGCAGTAGTGGTGGTGGTGGTGGGGATGATGTTTGTGGTGGTGGTGAAGGTAGTAGTGGTGGTGGGGATGATGTTTGTGGTGGTAGTGGTGAAGGCAGTGGTGGTGGTGAAGGTAGTGGTGGTGGTGAAGGTAGTGGTGGTGGTGGGGATGATGTTTGTGGTGATAGTGGTGAAGGTAGTGGTGGCAGTAGTGGTGGTGGTGGTGGTGGGGATGATGTTTGTGGTGGTAGTGGTGGTGGTGAAGGTAGTGGTGGTGGTGGGGATGATGTTTGTGGTGGTAGTGGTGAAGGCAGTGGTGGTGGTGAAGGTAGTGGTGGTGGTGAAGGTAGTGGTGGTGGTGGGGATGATGTTTGTGGTGATAGTGGTGAAGGTAGTGGTGGCAGTAGTGGTGGTGGTGGTGGTGGGGATGATGTTTGTGGTGGTAGTGGTGGTGGTGAAGGTAGTGGTGGTGATGGGGATGATGTTTGTGGTGGTAGTGGTGGTGGTGAAGGTAGTGGTGGTGATGGGGATGATGTTTGTGGTGGTAGTGGTGATGGTGAAGGTAGTGGTGGTGGTGGGGATGATGTTTGTGGTGGTAGTGGTGGTGGTGAAGGTAGTGGTGGTGGTGGGGATGATGTTTGCGGTGGTGATGAAGGTAGTAGTGGTGGTAGTGAAGATAGTGGTGGTGGCAGTAGTGGTGGTGGTGAAGGTAGTGGTGAAGGAAGTGGTGGTGGAGATGATGTTTGTGGTGGTGAAGGTAGTGGTGGCAGTGGTGGTGGTGGTGGGGATGATGTTTGTGGTGATGGTGAAGGTAGTGGTGAAAGTAGTGGTGGTGGTGAAGGTAGTGGTGGTGGATATGATGTTTGTGGTGGTGAAGGTAGTGGTGGTGGCAGTAGTGGTGGTGGTGAAGGTAGTGGTGGTGGTGGTGGTGGCAGTAGTAGTGGTGGAGATGATGTTTGTGGTGGTGAAGGCAGTGGTGGTGGCAGTAGTGGTGGTGGTGAAGGTAGTGGTGGTGGTGGTGGTGGTGGCAGTAGTAGTGGTGGAGATGATGTTTGTGGTGGTGAAGGTAGTGGTGGTGGTGGTGAAGGTAGTGGTGGTGGCAGTAGTGGTGGTGGTGAAGGTAGTGGTGGTGGTGGTGGTGGTGGTGGCAGTAGTAGTGGTGGAGATGATGTTTGTGGTGGTGAAGGTAGTGGTGGTGGTGGCAGTAGTGGTGGTGGTGAAGGCAGTGGTGGTGGTGGTGAAGGCAGTGGTGGTGGTGGTGGTGGTGGTGGCAGTAGTAGTGGTGGAGATGATGTTTGTGGTGGTGAAGGTAGTGGTGGTGGTGGCAGTAGTGGTGGTGGTGAAGGTAGTGGTGGGGGTGGCAGTAGTGGTGGTGGTGAAGGCAGTGGTGGTGGTGGAACTATGGAACTCTGATAATTCATTGGAGGAGAATCAGGTTAGACTGTTCTTCCATTTCGATTTTGGCTTTTATTTATTTATTTATTTCTTAGGCAGAGAGGTATCACAACTGCTAGGCTTACACGTGCACACATACACACATGTACACACACAAACATATATTTATGTATATGTGTATGTATATATATATATATTTTTTTTTGTGTATATATATATATATATATTTATGTGTGTGTGTATATATATGTGTGTGTGTATATGTATATATATATATATATATATATATTTATGTGTGTGTATATATATATATATATATATTATATATTTATGGGTGTGTATATATATATATATTTATGTGTGTGTGTATATATATGTGTGTGTGTATATGTATATATATATATATATATATATTTATGTGTGTGTATATATATATCATCATAATCATAATCATAATCATTTTTACGTCCACTTTTCCCTGCTTGCAAGGGTGGGACGGGAACTGATTCTGGCTTGATTTCTACAGCTGGATGCCCTTCCTAACACCAACCTCATTTACAGTGAGTGCTGGGTGCTTTTTTGCCGTGGCACCTCCACGACCACTTTGCAGTGGAATGATATGGACCCCAGTCCCTATCATCTCATTTCTACAGCTGAGTAAACTGGAGCAATGTGAAATAAAGTCTCTTGCTCAAGGAAACAACACATCACCTGGTCTGAGAATTGAACTCACAACCTTTCGATTGCAAGGCCAATTCCCTAACCACTAAGCCATGTGCCTTCATCATATATATATATATTATACATATATTTATGGGTGTGTATATATATATATATTTATGTGTGTGTATTTATATATATATATATATATATATATATATATATATATATATATATATATATATATATATATATATATATGTGTATATATATATATATATTTATGAGTGTGTATATATATATATATTTATGTGTATATACATATATATATCATCATTTTTCATTTTATGTCTGCTTTTCCCTTGTGCTTTATTTTATCGACCCTGCAAGGAGGAAATACAAAGCTAACCTCTGCAGGATTTGAAATCAGAACGTAAAGTGCCATAACTCTATGCTACGAAGCATGTTGTTCAGCAATCTCCTAGTACTGCCAATATATATATATATATATATATAACAAATAAAGTGTGGTAAGAAACCAGGTGGACCATAACGTACCAGAGTACTCGATACTTAGTGTAGTAGAGTGGGTAATAGGAAACTGCCAATCAACTGTATTACAATAAAGTATTCAAATTTCCCAAAAGATCATGTCCTAGGTGTTGGTATTTGCTTGAATAAGGCAGCTGTGGAATCATTGATTGGATAGAAGCTAATTAGTGAATGCTTAATTACTGCTCACCTTTAGACAATGTACACCAAAGTTACCATAATTCAAGCACATGCTCCCACTATGGAAGCTGGTGAGGTTGATAAAGAGGAATTCTTTAAGATGTTACAATACTCTGTCAAATAAATATCTTGAAATGATATTAAAGTCTCCCTTGGAGAATTTAATACACAAATTGGTGGATCATGTGAAGGAATGGAAACCATGGAATACATGGATCTGAAAATACAACTAATTATAATGGTTTCTGATTTAGGCACAAGGCCAACAATTTTTGGGGAGGGGAAAGTTGATTAAATTAACCCCAGTGTGATACTGGTACTTTATTTTATTGACCCTGTAAGTATGAAAGGTAAAGCTAACCTTGCTGGATTTGAACTAAGAGCACAAAAGGATAGGATATCCTTATATAAATGGTTTCTGCAAATAATATAGGAATGATGTCAGGTCCCTTCACAATATTGTAAGAGATTTGATGGGATCACGACCAATCACCTCGGTTCCAGTCAAGAACAAAGCAAGAAAAATACCTCACTCTGATTGATAGACCACTTTAATGAAGTTCTTAACCAACCTTTTCCATCAAAACTACTAGAACTACATGATGAAGTTAACAGTCCTTGGTATATAATAATTTTTATGCAGGGGTTCTGCGAGACATGAACATTATTTCAAGGGTTCCACAAGTGTAAAAAGGTTAAGAAAGGCTACTATAGACTAACTATTTCCTCTGCCTTCCATCCAAACAGACTCAATTTAATTGTCTGTCTTAGTTTCTTTGATTTTATTGTGTCTCATACCCCAAATCCTCCTCTAAAAATGTTACCCAATACTTCCTTTCTCTTCAGAAATTTCATATCCCTCACATTTCTGTAGTGAACAACGTCAAGATAATTAATTTGAACCTCACCTGTATTATCCTCATCAGTCTGGGAAAACACATAAAAGTTATGGGTCTTGTTCCTACTTAGCTGTGTAGCTAACTAAACATAAAAAAGATTAATTTCTGTTCAGTGACAGGTAAACCAGGCTTGAATATAAAATATATATTTGCAGAGTTATTAAATAAAGTTAATGACTCTGCTATGTTTATCAGAGTTATTAAATGGAATTAATAGCTCTATTATCTTTGTCAGATTTATTAAATAGAGTGTTTGTGCAGGTATTTAAACTAAATATCTTACATACTTAAATCAAACATAAAAAAAAAAAAGAAATTAAGTGCCCAGTGGGAAAAATAATTAGGTATGTATTATTTTCTGGTACCATGGTGTAATTAGGATTATATAATTAATACTGCCAAACAATATGACAATATTCTCTTGTTGGGTAAAGACCTTTTATATAACATGCTACTGGTTGTGGTTATACAGAGAGCTACACTATTTACTAGAAATAGCAGCCAATTATTTGCTACTCATCATTATCATTATTGTCACCATTTTACACAGAATAGCTTTAAACAATGTGCCACTTTCTCTTTCATGACATACTGTCTTTTTAACTTCATCCATTCTACTTCTTCATAAAACAACCCCAACTGGCTGTATATATATCAACTATCCAAGAATTCTAATTAGAACTACAAAACTGAAATTACAATTCTAGAAGAACAAAGAAATCTGAAGAACAATGACTTCACCATCACTGATTTGGACAATAATATTATTAAACCACCCACAGCAGCAGCCAAAGTGTGGAAGACCAAAAACAAAAAAGCCAGCAAGTTCTCAAAAGAAACAAAGAATCTCATCGAAAAACAGAGAAACCTCAAAACGTTGCCAACAGCCAGAGAAAATATTGAAGCAGAAGAACTTAATAAAATATCCAAAAGAAATGAGAAAGCCCTTGCAATCTCAGAACAACAGAAAAAATTGTGAAACAAGGGAAAGGCTTCAAAATGGCGAAGAAGAAACTAAGGGAAGAAAAACTGTAATTTACTGGAGTCCTGCAAATGACGGTTCCTTAAAATTGGATTGAGATCGAATTATATAGAATTTATCTATCTATAACTTCAAGTGAGCCATCTGAGAAATTCATGGTCTTCAGTTTAGAATGTAGGTAAAACATTTTTTTAAATAACACAAAGAATCTATAAGCATTAGTTGAGGTTTTCTTTTATAATGTCTGTTTCTAGAATAATTAACTGTCTGAGTCATTCTATTTCTTGTATAAATTATTTTTCGATGGGGAAGAGGAATTGTCTAATGGTTTAGAAAGAATCTTGTAAAACATTGTTTCAAAATATTACACCTCTTCCTTTCAAATCTATATAGTATATCTTCCATGATATAAAACCAGGGAATTTTGAAAATACAAGTACAAGATTATATAGACCTTTAAACTGAATGTGTATTTCTTCTCTTTCAAACTAAGCCAGTATGTGAAACAGGAATCAAATCTATATAGTATATCTTCAATGATATAAAACCAGGGAATTTTGACAATACAAGTACAAGATTATATGGAACTTCAAACTGAATGTGTATTTACTTTTTCTCCATGTAGTATCTGATTTATATTTGTAAGGTGAAGCTGATATATACTGTTTTTATAGTCTCTTTCTTTCCCTTTTTTCAATTTTCTCTCCTCCTGTTTATTATATAAAATATTTATGTAAATAAAAATTACATTAACAGTTTATGTTTATCACCAATGAAAATGTTTCAAACATAATAAGACTGGCGAGCAAGCGCAATATTAGGGGGTTAAATATATACATCCATTTTTTTCTTTTCTTATTTTTATTTATAGGCAAGTTATATCTGGATTTATATCGCTAAATATTACCATTTTGCTGAAAGATTTATATGTTCTGAACATTAAATATTATTCCCCCAACAGAAGTATCATTTTATAGTTGCCCTTGTTGATAAAAGTTCTTATATATTTAGGAATTCTAAAATTGTAGTTCCTTGTCAGTTTGCCAAGATTCAGTGGAGAGATTTTTGTGTATCCTTTGCTAACATTGAGCAAACAGTTACAATTTCCTATAAACACACTTCCTTCTTACAGAGCATAACTACTTCCGATATAGCATAAGGATTTTGTACTCTCAATTATTTATTACTATTTTGGTCTTTACAACCCCATTGGGGGTATCTTAAATAATATATTCCCAATGATCAAAAGAAGAATGGGATGGGATGGTGATGATGAAAACACCTTTGATGGCAGGTTTACACAGATAGCACGACTGACTAACCTTTGACTAAACCACAACAATGGTGAATTGTCACAAGTGTTAGAGCATTAGACAGACATGAGAAATGAGGCCCCTCGTATCGAAACAGCCAAAGATATAGGGGTGGGGGTAGGTGTAAGGAAGAAGAATAGGTAGCAATGGAATGAAAAAAGAGGGAGAGAGATGGAAAGAGAAAAAGAAAGAAAATTAGAAGCAAAAGAAAGGAAGTGAGGTTTGCAGGCAATGTAAAGTTTATTTCTAGAATGTCTCAGGAAAGAATCTCTGAAAAGACATTTTAGCTCCAATACTATGGGCATGAGGTTAGAATGTCTCAGGAAAACTTTACACCCAATATTTCTAAATACAAAGTAGTCTATACCAAAAAGTGAGATGGGTTAACCTGGAATATTTTTGATTGTTGATCTACCCATCATGGACGATACAGGTCTAAACAACAAAACACTTCTCTTGCTATTTTATACATATCCTGTTTTATACATATCCGGTATAATACTTGGAAAACCAAGCCAAAATCAGTTCACAACAGGACAACTCATCTCACCCATGCTGGCGTAGAAAAATGGATGTTAAACGATGATGATGATGATTATATATATATATATATATAAACGATTCTCTATTTATTTTTAGCTGACGTAAATAGATCCCTATGCTTCATGTCAAAGTTTTATTTGAACTTTCATTGGAGAATATGAATGAAAATAAAACATAATTTGTCTCTCTTTTTTAATCTCAAAAAATGGCCAAATTTCTATTTTAGATTTTAGATTTTAATGTATTTCTTTTCTTCTTCAATATGCCAAGAATTTATTTCAATGCAATAATATAATCACATTATTTTCTACATTATTGTTATTGTTATTATTATTATTATTATTATTATTATTATTATTATTAGATAGTTGTATGTATTTATGAGAGTCTCTTTGTTCATTGTTCTGTAAGAGAAGAAACATATTTATAACTTTCTTATTTACAACATTTGATTAATTCTCATTTATTCCATGTACTTTTTAATCTCAATTCAATTTCCAATATATATATATATATATATATATATATATATATATATATATATATGTATCTATATGTATCTATATATATCTTCTTCATTTTAACATCCACTTTCCCTGCTATATATATATATTTATGAGCACAACAACAAATGATGATGCATATATATATACACACGTACATACATGCATACTTACATATATATACAATATACCATTTCAATCAGTGAAATTCAATATATATGTTCATATATGTTCCTAACAAATTATTTTACTTTTTATACATAACCAAATCCCTGATGATTTAACATTGATTTTTAACAATTCACCTGAATTGTTCATTTAGAAATAAACAATTAAAACTCAAAAATCACATACTACATATAAAAATATAAAGATAAAACAATGAAATAAAATTCAAGATAATATTTTGTAGTATTTTTTTGTTTTTACTTTTTGTAATTTCTTTTCATTTATATTTGAATTGTCCATTTTACCAGACATCAATGTATCAAATGCTTAAGAAACTATCTCTACCAATATTTTGAGTTATTCAAAGATTAACTCTTTAACTCTTTAGCATTTACATTACTCTATATATACTATTGTATTTTCCGGAAAAGGCTTTATCTCACATAATATCGAATTTATGAGATTTTGGTATTATTTATTTTGAGAACAAGACCTTAACATCAGTATGACAAGTTGGTTACAGCCAGTTTGAGCAGAAAGAGGTGAGAGAATTCTGGGTGGATATTTTCCATGCTAGCTTAGGTTTTATATATATATACCCCCGTCCAAACCCATGCAAGCGTGGAACACGGACGTTAAACGTTGATGATGATGATGATGATGATGATATCATCATCATCGATTAATGTCTATCTTCCATGCTAGCATGGGTTAGATGGGTTTCTCCCATTTAGAAGCAAGTGGTACAAACCCATCTAACCCATGCTATATATATATGTGTGTGTATGTATATATGTGTGCATACATCTATATATATATGTATATGAGTGTATATATATCTATATATATATATTGACTATCCTCTATCGTCTATCTTCCACACTAGCATGGGTTTATATATATATATATATATATATATATATATATATATATATACTGTCCCCGTGCCTTCAATCTTTCTAATTTTTCTTTCTTTCTTCTGATGAAGGACTAGCGTCCGAAACGTTAAGACCCTCTTCCTGCTATATCAAGCATATTCCTTCCATATACTGTACCAATTGTGTTGTTATTTCTGTTTACCTTTTACATACATATATATATATATATATATATATATATGTATGTATATTGAGTATATATATATATATATAAGCATATAAATGTGCATATGTGCACACACATGTGCATCTGTTATATCATTAAATGGTGCAATCACTGTAATTAGATCCTGCAGCAAAGATGAGCATTTAATACTGATAGCAGAGACATGTAGAATGATGAAAGCTGTTTCAATAATTCTCTCTACTAATGAGATGCATTTAAAAGATAGTTATAGAGTAAATTTGCATATCTATACATAATTAATGTACATAGTTAAGATATGCTCATTGAATGCATTTTGTATATTTATGGTTGTTGCAATAATTCTATTGCTTCTATTATTGTAACAAGTTTCAGTATCATGCAACACTGTGCTTCACACACAGGCATTCATCATCATCATCATCATCGTTTATCATCTTCCATGCTAGCATGGGTTAGACGGGAGTTGTCCCAATTTGAGGCAAGGTTGGTCGGGTGACCGTGTCTTGCTCATATAGGACTATCTGGCAGGTTTTCTATGGCTGGATGTCCTTCCTAACACCAACCACATTTACAGTGTGGACTAGGAACTTTTTACCGTGTTACCTACACGGCCACATTACAGCGTGGACTGTGTGTTTTTTCTCGTGACACCTACACGATCTCGATCTCGATCGCATTATATCTAGATATTTGATGCATGATTACACCTCTCATTTGCAATCTCTTTCTTCCTATAGTGGTATAAAAACCAAACTTTAGCCTCGCCTAAAGAAAGGCTCTCGGGGAATTAATAGAGGCTTACACCATGAATCTGTTGTCAGTAGATTCAATGACCCAGTCTTCATGTATGATGATAATGGTTTCTTATATAGGCACAAGGGTAGCAATTTTTGGGGGGAAGGGGAAAATCGATTAAATCGGCCCCAGTGCGTGACTGGTACTTTATTTTATCGACCCAGTAACGATGAAAGGTGTAACAGTGATAATGATAATAATTGTTTCTACTTTTGGCACAAGGCCAGCAATTATTCAGTACATTACTGGTACTTTATTTTAACGACTCCGTAAGGATGAAAGGCAAAGTCAACCTTGGTGGGATTTGAACTCAGACCGTAAAGGGACGTAACTATCCTGCAAAGCATGGCATCCGACCCTCTACCGATACTGCCAATCCACCGCCTTGTGATAATCATAATGTGATAATGATAATAATGGTTTCTGATTTAAGCACGAGCCCAACAATTTTGGAAGAGGGGAAAGTCAATTAAATTGACCCCCCAGTGCATTACTGGTACTTTATTTTATCAACTCTATAAGTAAAGCATCATAACTATATGCCACAAGCATGTTGTCCGATGCTCTACCGATTGCTGCCAATCCACTGGTAATAGGGGTTTCTAAGAATGTCAATCAACTCCAGTTCTTTACTCTTACTTTATTGTTATTGACCCTAGGGCAGTGGATAGGTAGAGCACCAGACAACATGATTTGCAACATAGAGTTACTGCCCTTTACATTCTGAGTTCAAATCCCACCAAGGTTAGCTTTACTTTTCATCCTTACTGGGTCAATAAAATAAAGTACCAGTAATACACTGGGGTTGATTTAATCGACTTTCCCCTCCCCTTCAAATTTCTGGCCTTGTGCCTAAAGTAGAAACCATTATTGTTATTATAAGGGCGGTGGATTGGCAGTATTGGTAGAGGGTCGGACGCCATGCTTTGACGTATAGAGTTACGGCCCTTGCCATTCTGAGTTCAAATCCCGCCAAGGTTAACTTTGCCTTTCATCCTTACGGGGTCGATAAAATAAAGTACCAGTAATGCACTGGGTAATTGCTCGCCTTGTGCCTAACGTAGAAACAATTATTGTTATTATTGACCCTGTAAAGATGAAAGGCGGGATTTGAACTCAGAACATAAAGGGCCACAAAGCATGTTGTTTGATGCTCTACTGATTACTGGGAAGTCACTGCCAAGAGTGAAGTTTACAGGGAGTAAAAGAAAACGGATATGCTTTCAAAGCATATTTAGAAATTGAGAAACAAAAGAGAGACCATCTACAGCTCAAGGGCAATGTTAAAATATCACTCAAGCATTTAATAATAAAGCCTAGGTGTATGGCTTCTCTTATAGAAAGGAACTCCCTATCATCTGCTCCTCCTCTACCATAATTTTAAATAAAGAAAGTAAATGAAATGAAGATCCGTTGATGCATGACAGTTAATGATTATAATCTGTCATAATTATAATCAATGATATGTGATACATATAGTTATTCTATTCCGGCCTGATGATTACTACAGTTGACTGGAGAACTGGCCAAATAGAATGGTAGGTTGCGGTATATAATCCTTCTTTATCTCACATGAATTAACTGGCTCACACACACACACACACACATATATATACACATATACAAACAGGAATACATACATACACACATATACAAACAGGAACACATACACACACACACATACAAACAGGAAGAGACACATACACACAAACAGGAAGACATACACACACACACATTAATATATGTATATATAAGCAGAAGGGGTATTAAATTTGTTGGTAATTCAACAAATATAAATGTTTATAACTGATTCAGAGCACTCAACAAGTTTTCTGGAGTATAAAGGATAACTTGAACCGTTAAGGTATATTCTCCTTGGTTATGTCAAAATTTATAAAACACACTTTGTATTTTATCTGATGATAGCATACCAAATTTTGATACCCTTGAAATATGTAGAATAGAATAAATATGGCTTTTTTTAATATCATTGTATATGTAAAAGGACTACTGGCTTTTCAAACTTAGCTGTCCTTCTAGCACTGACAGAGACCATCAATAATTATTAATATCGATGTAGTTTTTATATCGATATTGCATGGGCATCCACTGATGAGTTATAAGGGCCCGCTTGTGTGTATATCTATGGATTATATACAAGTTTCTACATAACCTGGACATTATCCCAACTTGTAGAAATCTTATAACGAAATGATCGTATGGAAGGAAAGAGAGATTTATTTAATTATGTCTCATATAAAATAATACAACCAACTATCCACGGAATACTGTATAGTTAGCACCCCAAACACTTAATTGGGATTATACTTAGGTATATCCTAATGTTTGTTGAGTGAGATGGAGTTGGTCTGAGTATCGCTTAAAGCTTTCTCTGTTAATGTATTAAATATATGTATATATATGTAAGTCCTGGGTTCCATCAGGGGTAACCACAGTTAGTAAGGTACTCAATACATTAGTAGAGTGTAAACATCAAGTTTAATATAGAAATGACTACACGACTAGAACTTTTTTTAATGAAACAGTTCTTGTCTTGTAGAAGCCATTTCTATATTAAACTTGATTATATATATATATATATATATATATATATATATATATATATATGTATATATATATATACTATAATTAGGTTTAATCTATACATATAAAATATATATCAATTATACACAAATATAAACACACACTGGAAAGTGATAGTACCAGTACCACAACAAAATGCACCTAGTACACCCTGTAAAGTGGTTGCATTAGGAAGGACATCTGACCATTGAAACCTCGCCAAACTGAAACTTATGAGATGAGCAAAGTGTGGTCAGTCACCCCTGTGGTCAGTCACCCCTGCCCCTGTTGAGTCTCAGAATGGGACAACTTGTCTGATTCATACCAACATAGAAATCAGGATGTAAAATGGCGACCATGATGGTGATAGACAGACAGACAGACAGATGGAGTGATGGATAGATGGAGAGATAGGAGGATGATTGGATGGACAGATAGGCAGGAAAACAGATAGACAGATGGAGAGACAGATAGACAAACAGACAGATGGACAGATAATGGAGAGATACAATTGTTTCAAATTTTGGCACAAGGCCAGCAATTACCCAGTACATTACTGGTACTTTATTTTATCGACCCCCGTAAGGATGAAAGGCAAAGTTGACCTCGGCGGGGTTTGGACTCAGAATGGAAAGGGCCGTAACTCTATGCGTCAAAGCATGGTGTCTGACTCTCTACCGATACTGCCAATCCGCCATAATGATTATTGGATAGAGAGATATATAGATAGGCAGGAAAACAGATGGACAGACAGACAGACAGACAGACGGAGAGATAGAAGTATAAATGGAGGGCTAACAAGCCAGGAAAAAAGAGATGTATAGTGATGTATAATTTACAGCAATATAAACAAGATATCTGTTAGTCAGAGTGGGACAATATGTTGTTGAATATTTGATATCATAGCAACAGTACATTTATATTATATCAGTATTTGTTTTCTATTTATTGCTTTTGACCATCATAGAACAGTTTAAAGACGATTGTTAGTTTAGCATTTCACATATGCAGTTCCAATAATATTCCTCAAAGCCCTTTCTCTCTCTATTACTATTGTTCTCTACTATGAAGTTGTTGATTGAATGTAACTGGTTTATGATAGACTGGAATGTAAATTCAGTTTGTTTTTGTTGTGTGTATTGCCTTGCTAAGTATTTTTCTTGTTTTAGTTTTAATAGTATTAATGGTATTTCAGGAGAGATTCTAACATTACTCATCGACTTCCTTTAGGGTAAAAAGAAAAAAAATATATATATAAAAAAAAAAAAAATCATTCTACTATGAATCTAATGTTTGTTTTTACTAAATGTTTTTTTATGTGGTGGATGAGAAAGGGGTTACAGTGGAAAGGATAAATGGGGTTTGGAAGTCAAATTCTATAATATATGTATTGCTTTTTGTTGTAGGTTACTGTGTAGCTTACATTGCAATCCCCAACTAATCAACAAATGACCAATAAGTTTTTCAACTAACAGACTAATCAAACCAAAAAACTAGTTAGCAGATCAACCACCCATAGACCCACCAGAGACGTTAGAATGTCAGATAGAATGGTTTTCGTTTCGGCTCTCTGAGTTCAAATCTCGCCAAGGTCAACATTGCCTTTCAACCATTCGAGGTCTATAAAGAAAAAAAGTACCAGTCTAGTACTGGGGTCAATTCTTCCTCTATATCTCTTTCTCACTTCCATTCTCTCACTCTATCTATCTTTCTCTATAGGAAATCTGCTGTATACAGTCCTGGAAAAGAGATGGGCTCCACCAGGTTTTAAAATGCCCTAGAAATGCTATATATATATATATATATATATATATATATATCTATCTATCTATCTAAGGCGGGTAAAATTCCCGAGATCCATGGACGAGTTCTCTCCAGCGGTCTCTGTCCCTCATTATCGCTGCCATGACCTGCGTCTCCAACAGACCAGTGTCTGTCCTTAGGGCATCAACATATGTTAACCTTGGTCTTCCTCTTCCAGTGTGTCCATGTAGGGGCTCCCAAAGGAGCACTGAGTGCAATGTCAACTCTGGATGTCGGTGAGCATGTCCAGCCAACCTCAGTCTCCTCTGTGTCACTTTTGAGCTGACTTCAGGTCGGAAGATCCGCATAAGGTGAAACAATTGTTCCCAGTATGTTGAACTAACTGTTGTGTTTCTACTTCTACCAAACTCGTCCCATGGATTGAGTACTCTAGCACTACAGATATTACCTTCCAGTGTTCTACCTTTATATATATATATATATATATATATATATATATATCAATATGGCATCCCTATGTCTTCTTCAGGAGTCACAGGACCATGACCCATTCATGTAAACATTACAACAGTTTTCCATCACAGAACTGGAGATGGTATCAGATGGTTTGGTATCAAAAGGGTTAAAATAATAAATCAACCAAAGAAATTTCTCAAAGATTCCATTCCCACACACATACAAAACAAAAAATCAATAGTTAAACTAGTATTAGTATATTTAATGAAATTTGCATCAAAATGCTAATTACAAATAATTATCTTCTTCTCCTTCTTGAGACATCCCTCCATTGAAGGTGAAGCTTTCATTTTGCTTTTTTTTCTAATTGCTAGAATACATGTGGCTCATCACACCTGCATACTCATAGATTTCGCCACTAATTGGAGCAGTGGTGCCAACCAATTGTAGAATTAATTGTCGATCATCTGTGAAACCTCAGGTGTTCAAGATCATCTAATTAAACCGATGATCATCGCATGAGCTACAGCTTAGTATGAGACAAGCAGGCAAATTATACCACAAGGAAACGACAATGCTCTCTTATTATTTAACTGTGGAAGGGAGAATCAGTAGAGCATCAGACAACATGCTTTACGGTATATAGTTACATCCCTTTGTGTTAGCTTTGCCTTTCATCATTATGGGGTTGATAAAATAAAGTATCAGTAATGCACTGGGGTCGATTTCAACGACTTCCCCCCGCCCCACAAAAAAAAATTGTTAGCCTTCTGCCTAAATCAGAAACCATTATTTAGGTAGATTGGCAGTATCGGTAGAGGGTTGGACGCCATGCTTTGCAACAAAGAGTTACGGCCCTTTATGGTCTGAGTTCAAATCCCGCCAAGATTAACTTTGCCTTTCATCCTTTCGGGGTCGATAAAATAAAGCACCAGTAATACACTGGGATAATTGCTGGCCTTGTGCCAAAAGTAGAAACAATTATTTAACTGTGAAACAGTAAAAGTTATTAGTTATGCATATTACAGGTTTCTGCACAGTTTCCATCCACCAAATTGCTCTTACAGTCTGCAGCTATGCCAGAAGATACACTTCTCCAAAGTACCATGGAATGAGATCAAACCCATAACTCCATAGTAGCAAAGCATAGTAGCAAAGCAAGCTTCATTTATATCAACATAAAATGGCTATAAAAACCTGTCATTCTAGTTCCTTGTTTCTTTATAAAAACTCCCTTAATGCAGGATTTAATCAAAATGCCAACCGATAATGATCTGCTACAGACATCCATCACTTTGGTTCTCTATATATTTGTCTGTCTAACAGCATGTCCACTTTTATCTATTTATCTATCTAGCCATCCATCTATCAATGTAGCTATCTATCTATATCACCATCTATCTATCTAGCCATCCATCTATCAATCTAGCTATCTATCTATATCACCATCTATCTATCTAGCCATCCATCAACTATTTAATTATCTATCTATCTAACTCTCTATCTATCAATCTAATGTTAAACTTTATACGATTTCATGTAAAACCTCCGCCATCACGTCTTGTAATGTTCCATTTTGTACGCCCCTGTGGAAAATAAAGAAAGATATCTATTTATCTATCTATCTATTTATCTCGCTATCTATTTATCTATCTCTCTATATTTCTATCTACCTCTCTATCTATCTATCTATTTATCTATCTATCTCTATATATATTTCTATCTACCTCTCTATTCCTCACCGGACAGCCGGCGTGGGCCCCGTTTGTGAGGCAAGCCTTCCCATGACTCGTCTCGCTGACTGAGCTGCAGTCCTGGGTCAAGCAAAGACCGAGGAAAATGGGCGACTGGCACATCGAATGTGCTCAGGCGCTCACAGCCCTCTGGCAGGCGGACCCGGCGATCAGTGGAGACTCCACTTCGTCATTCTATAGAGGGTTGATCCGCAGCAAGTGCGACGACACGCTCGGTGAAACTCTAGGCGTAGAGGAGGACGAACTGGCCAGTCTGTTCGGTAGGACCTTCCGTCCGGGACCGATGGACAATTTCTAAAAGTCCCTGGCCTGGCAGTGCTACCGAGGAGCTCTACCAGTTTGAGACAAGCTCTACAGACATGGGCGCCCGGGCAGAGACCCTGCAAAAAAGATCTGTCCGAGATGCGTGCGAGACGAAGAAACCGTCACGCACGCATTCATACACTGCCCAGGCGTTACCGACCTGTGGGGCTCTGTAGAACGACTATTGTCGTGGGTGGGACCAATCCGGTTGACCACCAAGTCCATTGTCATGATCAAACTGCCACCCTCCTTCAAAAACGAAGGAGAGGCGGTTTTTCTTTGTGTGATAGCTATGGCGAAAGAGGTTGTATAGTGGACAAGGTTGAAAGGGCTGAGGTCAGACACCTTTCTCTCCGGCCAACAACTGATTCTTTTTTTCAAATACCACTTTGGAAGAAGAATCAGGATGGAGAGAGAGGTGCTGTACCCCAGCAAGTTGTATGTAAACTTCCCCCTTTGTATTTGTCCTCTTCTTTTGTGCCCCTGTGGCTAATAAAGAAACATATCTATCTATATAGCCACCCATCTATCTATCTTTTTACCACTCACTCTCTCTCTCTATATATATATATCACTCTCTCTCTCTATATATATATATCACTCTCTCTCCATCACTGTCTGTCTCTCTATCTGCCTATCACTCTCTCTCTCTATATATATATCACTCTCTCTCCATCACTGTCTGTCTCTCTATCTGCCTATCACTCTCTCTCTCTCTCTATATATATATATATATATATCACTCTCTCTCCACCACTCTCTCTCTCTATCTGCCTATCACTCTTTCTCTCTCTCTTTATTTCTATCCATCTCTCACTCCTATATAAAATGTTGCACTATCTCTCAATTTATATTGAACAGCAATATCTGCTGCTACTCTGAGCAGATATTGATTACGGAACATAGTAGTGATACTGTTTCAGGAGAAACCAAATATACTATGAAAGCATTCTTGGAAGAAAAACATTCCTGAAAAGCCTCACATCTAAATGACCACTTCAAGGAAACATTTCCCAGTCTCTTTTCTTCTAGATGAGAATAGTATACAATCTATGGTAGTGTTAAGATTTTCAGGAAATTTAATAAAAATAATAAGAATCATATATATATATATATATATATCATCATCATTATCATCATTTTACGTCCACTTTTCCCTGCTTGCAAGGGTGGGACGGGAACTGATTCTGGCTTGATTTCTACAGCTGGATGCCCTTCCTAACACCAACTTCATTTACTGTCAGGGCTGGGTGCTTTTTTGCCGTGGCACCTCCACGGCCACTTTGCAGTGGAATGATATGGACCCCAGTCCCCATCATCTCATTTCTACAGCTGAGTAAACTGGAGCAATGTGAAATAAAGTGTATTGCTCAAGGAAACAACACATCACACCCGGTTTGAGAATTGAACTCACAACCTTTTGATTGCAAGCCCAATGCTCTAACTACTAAGCCATGTGCCTCCATATGTATATATATATATATATATATATATATATATATATATATATATATATATATATATATAAGTATATATATATATATATATACATGTATATATATATATATATATACATGTGTATATATATATATATATATATGTATATATATATGTATATGTATATATATACATGTGTATATATATATATATATGTATATATACATATATATATACATATATATATATATATACATATATATATATACATATATATATACATATATATATATACATATATATATATACATATATATATATACATATATACATGTATATATATACATATATATATACATATATACATATATATATATATATATGTATATATATTTATTAAAATAACAGATTAAAGTTTAAGCAGTAAATATATATATATGTAAATATATATATATATAAAATATATATATATAAATATATATATATATATAAATATATATATATATAAATATATATATATATATAAATATATATATATATATATATATAAATATATATAAATATATATATATATATATATATAAATATATATATATATATATATATAAATATATATATATAAATATACATATATACATGTATATACATATACATGTATATATTTATATATATATATATATATATATATTTATATATATATATGTGTGTCTTCTAATTAAAACAAGTACAATTTGTGAAGTAGTCACTGACATCTTTGATAATTGAAATCTAAGACATCTGTTATTTACTGTTGTTCGAAGTATTTAGAACAGTCTTCTTCTTTTTTTCATTCTCATTCACTTTCTTCTCCTATTATAATTCCATTCATATTAAGGTTGTTTTGTAGGTACATCAACAAATTTTGGTCTTTCACAAATATTTTGTCTTACTGACTCAAAGGACGAAATGTAAAGTTTACCTTGACAGTATTTCACTTTTAGACATAAACGACCACATATAATAATTATTTCTACTTTTGGCACAAGGCTAGCAATTATTCCAGTGCATTACTGACATGAAAGACATTTTGTTAGACACTCTGATGATTTCGCTAATCTATTAATTGCTGACAAAAAGCACCCTGTCCAGCCAGTAATGTGGTCATGTTTGTGACATTACAAAAAAGCACCCAGTCTACCCTGTAAAGTGGTTGTGCTAGTGATATATTGTAAAAGTACACAGTCCAGCCTGTCAGCTGGCTTTTTTGGTGCCATGATAAAACACACCCAGTCCTCACTGTAAAGTGGTCGTGTAGGTGTCACGACACAAAGCACCTTGTCCACACTGTAAAGTGGTTATGTAGGTGTCATGACAAAAAGCACCCAGTCCTCACTGTAAAGTGATCATGTAGGTGTCACGATAAAAAGCACCCAGTCCACACTGTAAAGTGGTCGTGTAGGTGTCACAACAAAAGGCGCCCAGTTCACACTGTTAAGTGCTCGTATAGGTGTCACAACAAAAAGCACATGTAAATGTGGTTTGTGTTAGGAAGGGCTTCTAACCATAGAGACCAAGGTGAAAACAGTCCTGCATGGAGTGTGAATCCAATTTTCTAACCATTAAGCCATGCACCTCCACAAAATTAGGAAAAGGTATGCCCCAAAACATTAAATTTTAGTTACTTTGGCGGTTGTAACAAATAACAACTAAAGCTAAGATTTTCAAGTAACACTTTATCCTTACTTTCTGATAATAAAGAATTTCATTTCGTTTGTAACCAGGTTGCAGTTGTGAATCTCTGTCAATGCCACTTCATAAAACTCTCTAAATATTATAGAATGTTGCATGAGATATGTCAATGTATCATATCTGGTTGTACTTAACTATGTCAACTCAGCCATGTACAATTAAATGTCATGTCCAGATACAGGAGCTTTTATACATTGGATATTAAGTCATAGTTCATGAACTACCAGGCCAATATATTACCATTCATGACAGGTTACATCTACTCATAAATATATATATATATATATATACAAAAGCAAATATACATACATACGCACACACACAGACACATTCAAGTAGATATACAAATATATACTCACACATACACAAGCATTCAAGCAAATAAACATACATATACACACACACATTCAAGCAAATATATATATACACACACACAAACACACACATATATTTTCATACATCACTGGCAAATCTTTCTGACTTTCTAATCAGTGTCAATCTTTTCCCAGTAAAGGAATAAATTGTATACCCTTCATATATATATATATATATATATAACGAATGAAATGTGGTAAGGAACCAGATGGACCATAACGCACCAAATTACTCAATACTTAGGGTAGTAGAGTGGGTAATAGGAATGAGTAGGACCCCGACGGCTGAGCTCAAGCCGTTTCGACGGCTAATTCAGTCCAGAATTAGCCGTCGAAACGGCTTGAGCTCAGCCATCGGAGTCCTACTGATTCCTATATATATATATATATATATATATATATATATATATATATATATATATATATATATCAAGTGATTTTTCACTTGTTAATGTCTGACAGTCTATATGTATGATTACACATATAATAATTGTTTCTACTTTTGCCACAAGGCCAGCAATTATCCCAGTACATTACTGGTACTTTATTTTATTGACCCCGTAAGGATGAAAGGCAAAGTTAACCTCAGCGGGATTTGAACTCAGAATAGCAAGGGCCGTAATAATGCACGTTAATCACCATTATTATTATTTGTAAAGTTTGACTCCACCCAGGGATGTAAACTAGTTTTATTTTCAGGGCGGTCGATTGGCAGTATAGGTAGAGGGTCCAACGCCATGCTTTGCAGCATAGAGTTACGCTCCTTTACGGTTTGAGTTCAAATCCCGCCAAGGTTAACTTTGCCCTTCATCCTTACAGGGTCGATAAAATAGAGTACCAGTAATGCACTGGGATAATTGCTGGCCTTTTACCAAAGTAGAAATAATTATTATTATTTGTAAAGGTGCATAGCTTAGTGGTTAGAGAATTGGATTCACAGTCGTGAGGTTGCGAGTTCAATGCCTGGACTGGATGATGCATTATATCCTTGAACAAGACACTTTATTTCATGTTGCTCTTTCTGGCAGGAGTTGTGACCAGGAGATAGTATCAGCAATGGAAAGACTAATGGAAACATTGTTTCCTTGGTTTGATTAGATGAGCTCCCTCTCACTCAGTAAGAGAATGAGGTTTTGGATATTGTCTATTAAATCAATTGATTAGCATTTTATATTTCATGGGTACAAGCCGAAGCTGAAGCATATAGACAATATGCCCCCACCCCTCCCACTATAAAGTGGTCGTGGAGGTGCCACGGTAAAAAAATCACCCAGTCCACACTGTAAAGTGGTCATGTAGGTGCCATGAAAAAAAGCACCCAGCACTCACTGTAAATGAGGTTGGTGTCAGGAAGGGCATCCAGCTGTAGAAATCAAGCCGGAATCAGTTCCTGTATGAGCAAGACAAGGTCAGCCGACTGGACACTGCCCACAACAGGACAACCCATCTAATCCATGCTAGTATTGAAGAACGGATGTAAAATGGTGATGATGATGATCATGATTTCACCCTCCGTACTGGCATGGGTTGTAGGGGCTGTCATGATTCAAGACCAGATGTTTCAGAATAAACTGTCATGTTCATATGTTCCATATTTGGCATAGTTTCTATGACTGGATGCCTTTGTAAATCCAACCACCTTATAGGGTGTACAGAGTGTGTATTTTTGTGGCACCACAATGGTACAAAATTACAGAATGTAATGGGTGCATGTTTTCATGGCACTGACACTAACACTTTACAGAATATACAGGGTGTTTTTTCTTTGTTGTTTTTATTTTTGTAGCACCAACATTAAGGTTTGGTCAGTGTATTTTATTATAGCACCAGCCCAACCAAGAGAGGTTGTCACATCCAGACTTTAGGGTCCTATCATAACCTATATTTGCCTATAATAGCATAAGCTCTTGTCGCTCAGTACATTTACTTTTAGAAGTTAGTATATTCAGAATATGTTGCTATATGAGATTACTTGCTGGCAGACAAAATCTGCCACAATCATTCACCTGAACAAAATCTATTTGTGACAGAGAGATGCTTGTCCACAGTTAGATCTTTTTCAGTTGAATAAATACAACAGATTTTCTCAGCTAGCAGTAAACCTTTCATACCAACATGTTCTTAGTGAAACAAATGTTTTGCTGAAATAATTCATAAGTTTTATTTCAAACTTTTAAATAAATTATTTATTTCATTTTGAATTTTTACAAAAAATATTTTTTTTATCTAATATATGTCATAGCTTTTAAATTTCAGTGCAAATATATCCCTTAGTAAAGATAGGATGTACTCAAGTAAAATAAAGTCTAGAAATTGAAACTCACATACCTTTGAAATACTGCTGCTGACCAAGATATCCTCATGGAATGACCAAATGTGGTACATATTTCAACAGAGTCGCTGGAAAGATACAATACAGTTATTAACAAAAAGAGTTGGAATTCATGCAAGCAAGATTTCACAGTCCTAGCATCAATCTTTCATAATTAGCCTATGAACATTTCAGCCAATCCTCATATATATATATATATATATATATATATATATGAGTGTCAGCTGAAAACTTCATTGACTGACTAAGATACTCTCATGGAATGACCAAATGAGGTTTATTTTTCATCATAGTCCATGGAAATTATATTTCACATAATATTTCACAGTGTCTCAGTCTATGAACTTCTCAGCCCACCCTCATAATGTTAATATATTTGAGATGCTGGATGATATATAGTTATTGATATGTGTTTGTGTCTGGTTGGTTACTTTTCCACCTATTGTAGTTCTACTGAAACACACTCAACAAAAGATTATCTATGATAATAGAAATAAGATGAAACATGTCTTTACATGAAAATATAATGAAGTTTCTTATTAAACACACGTCTGTACACCTTTATAATAAATTCCACATCATTTAATCACTTAGCTAAGAGGAAGGACAGTGTTCACAACCATTTTAAATTGTTTCTATTGGCACAAGGCCAGCAATTATCCATTACTGGTACTTTATTTTATCAACCCCCGTAAGGATGAAAGGCAAAGTTAACTAACTACAGTGGGATTTGAACTCAGAATGGCAAGGGCTGTAACACTATGCATCAAAGCATGGCGTCCGACTCTCTACCGATACTGCCAATTCATTGCTTTAAATTAAAAGAATACATTTTTCAGAGCCTCCAAGACATGGTATAGAGGGGCAGTTAGGTCAGATATTCTCAAATCAGAGACTTGGTCAAGATGCTTGCAGCAGAGTAAGGTCTATTAAACACGCCCTAGAGTTAGATCATGGCATTAACCCTTTAGCATTTACATTACTTGATATATACTCTTGTATTTTCGGGGTAAAGGCTTTATCTTACATAATTATCTCACATAATATCGAGTCTATGAGATTTTGATATTTATTTTGAGAACAATACCTTTATGTTGGTATGAGGGGCTGGTTACACCCGGTTTGGACAGAAAGAGGTGAGATAATTCTGGCCGGATATGGCCGGTTTAAATGCTAAAGGGTTATAAAGTAGCAGTGTAAAGCAGTCATAGATAAACTGCGGTTGACAAACTATGTGCAGCCCATATGGTTTTCTGAATGGCACACGTAAATTCAAAATTGCCCTGTTCCTGTATTTGACTGCTAGTATATTTTAATGACATCCCCCCTCCCAGGATGATGAAATACAAAGTTGACCTTGAAGGTTGCTAAGCATTTGAACTAAGAATACAAAGTATTGGAATAAAATCAGCTAGATATTTCCTCCAGAGCTCTTGTAATTCTACCAGTTCACTGATAGATGATTATAGAAACTCAATTTTCTGGAACTGTTAAAGCCAATATTTTTATTTACATTTTTTTTCTTCCTTTTATTATTATTATTGTTATTATTATGTCGGCCCTTGTGGCTAATAAATGAAATCATTATTATTATTATTATTATTATTATTTTATTTTATTTTATTTTTTTATTTTTATTTTTTACTATTAGATTTGAAATGTCAATTATTCTGAAAAAAAAAGTGACAAATTCTTTAAAATCTTGTCAAATGTACTGAGGTTGGCATTATATTTGCTTGAATAGTCTTTTAAAGTTTTGCCTTATAGCGATCACACAGATAATCATTTATACTAGCAGACTAAAAATAGAAATTATTTTAGTTAAATCTAAAGTGATATTTTAAAAATTTAATTATAGCATTAATTAATTTTTTTTTTTAAATCTCCAAAAAATTTTTTATTTATATTTATTTATTGTAATTTAAATGATTAATTCAATATAAATTTCAGTTGATAAGATTTTGAAAATTATTTTGCAAATTAAATACATAAACAATTCAATGAAATAATTATTCTGATAAATAGTTTATTATTTCTTAGATTTCTCTAGTTTCATTATCCTTTAGAATCTTCGAAAGATTCTTCACAAGATAACACAATTCTTAGTGAATTGCAATCAGCTATCTTGGCTATTAATATATATCTATATTTACATCTACTTTCATATATATATTTGATTATCTATCTATATACTGCTATATGTGACATAACAGCTTTCTCTTTTCCTGACAATGTATGTATGCATATATATATATATATATATATGGGTACAAGCCGAAGCTGAAACATATAGACAGTATTCCCCCACCCTCTGCCACTGTAAAATGGTCGTAGAGATGTCATGACAAAAAGCACCCAGTCCACACTGTAATTTGGTCGTGTAGGTGTCACAACAAAACGACCCGGTCCACACTGTAATGTGGTTGTGTAGGTGTCACGACAAAGAGCACCCAGTCCACACTGTAACGTGGTTGTGTAGATGACACAACAAAAAAGCACCCAGTCCACACTGTAATGTGGTCGTGTAGGTGTCACGACAAAAAGCACCCAGCCCACACTGTATATCAGCACGTATTGAGTACTCCCTTGATTAGTGGTTTCACCAGGCTCAGCACTATTGACTTACATTTTTTATAAGATAGATTTTTTTGCCATCTATGGAAAATTATTGGTTATAATCTTTCCTCTTATGAATCTGGAACGGTTTATTTTCACTGATTGTTTGTTTTCATGTGTGCGCGTGTATATGTTTGTGTGTGTATGTTTGTGTGTGTATGTATATGTGTAAGTGTGTGTGTGTGAGAATGTATATGTATGTTTATATGTGTTTGCATACAAACAATTTCTTTGACTGTATAAATTGTATTTAGTGTTAAGTTGGAACCTATCTCCTGCTGTGTCGCTCAATAGAGAATGTCTAAATAAGGTTATTGTATATTGTGGCAGAACTACAGCAACTAACAAGAAACCAGCTGCATAGAATTATAAGAAAACGTTTTCAAAAGCTGTTTCCAGGAAAGCAACTTCCATAATTCAAATAAGTAGAATAAAAGAGCTTAACATATGGAAACTAGAAGAAATAGAAGCATCAAAAGGTCAACTAAAGGACCTAGAATGCTGGAAGTATAAGGATGTGTAAATTGTTTATTGGGTAAACAACTAACGAAGAATCTTCTTTTCAAATGTAGATAAATAAACAAATATTATCGGAGTTGCTGAAGCATGGAACAAACTATCTGCATCAGCCGTTAACTGTCGGGATTCTGCATCCTTCAAAACTTCCATGCTTCCTGAAATTCGCCAACACTACACCTGATATTCATTATAATTTATACTAAAACATTATTAATTAGTCAAGCATTATACCGGATATGTATAAAACAGGATATGTATAAAGTGTTTTATTGTTTAGACCCACGTCGTTCATGATGAGTAGATCAACAATAAAATATATTGCAGGTTAACCCATCTCACTTTTTGGTATATCATGGGCTACTTTGTATTTAGGAAGATTGGGTGTAAAGTTTTCCTGAGACATTCTAACCACATGTCCATAGTATTAGAGCTGTGATCTCTCAATTCAGAGAAGTAACAGCTGTACTGAGAGTGAGTCTCTGATCTCTGGGCTACGCACTCTAACGTGGTTAGAATGCCACAGGAAAAAAATCACTGGACAGATTTTATGGGCAAAACCAACCAGCAGGAAACCCAGGGGTAGACCCCAAGCAAGATGGTTGGATAACATCTATGAGCATGGCTGGTCTCGCTTGGGGATCCAGCCAAACCAGTTGGAGATGGTTGCTTCTGACAGGAAGGAGTGTTTGACAATTTTTGCCCCCCCCCCCCCCCGTGACCCTCTCAAGAAGAAGAAGAAGGGTGTAAAATTCAAGGTAAATTTGGATGCTATTTCTTTTAGTACATTAAGCGATCATGTACAAGTTTCCTTTATAGAGATGTTTGTAGAAATCTATGCTAAGAAATAAGGATTTTATCATTAAAAACATAAATACAACATTTTCTTTAACTCTCTTACTTTCTCTTCTATCAACTTGCCGGAACACACAAGATTTGTGGTTTATAAACTTATATACTGCTGTTTTTGTATAGTTTGTGTTTGATTTGTTTATATTATTTGTTCTCTGTCATTGTGTAAGATGATGTAAAAGCTAGCAAGCCATTATTGTCTTTCACTAGGTCCTTTCTATCCTTTTGTGTCAGAAGAGCTCTAAAAGTTATCTTCTTCATTGAGTTCCTTCATACTGTAATCACTATTAAAGAATGTTAAGACAACCTGACAGTTTGACCTCTACTTAAATGGGTAAAATATTGAGTGAAGTTAATTCCTTGTCACTTCTCCAGATGCTTGCAAATCATCATCATCCTCCTCCTCTTCCTCCTCCTCATCACCATTGCTATTCTGTCATTGCTACCACCAACACCAACACCAACACCACTGTAATCTTTACAGACCCTGCTTCTATATAAACAATCTGCTTGGCATTTGTTTGGTATATCAGGTAGAATGGATCCATTGATTGAATCTAATCCAACAAACTGTATAGACACAAGTCAATGAAGTAGTTTCTACATAGTCATTTGTCCACTTAGAAATAGCAGCTAAATCTCCCTCAAATCATGCACTATGGTCTTAAAAAAGGGAGGACAATTTCGACAACAATGTAATCTTATAAAAACTGTATGAGAGGGCGGGATGGAGCATTGGTCAGTAACATGGGTGTTGACATTTTGTTGTTTGAGCTGAGACACTGATTGGCATCTTGAAAGTTGTTGTTGGTGGTGGTGGTGGTGGTGGGGGGGGGGGGGGCACTAGGGTGATATGGTGATGGGTGCAGGTTTGTGAAGGAGAGAGAGAGAGAGAGAGAGAGAGAGAGAGAGAGAGAGAGAGAGAGAGAGAGATTGATATAGTTACAGTACATGGTTACTCATATTTTCATAGTTAGAGATCTCCATACAAACAACAGATGTGATATCTCCATACAAACAACAGATGTTAGAATAACATGCTATTTGTGTAAGAACGATTGGATAAGTATGGAACTCTGTGTGACAATACTTTAGACTATATAAAGATTATACCAATATACAGACCGGGTGATGTGTTGTTTCCTTGAGCAAGACACTTTATTTCACATTGCTCCAGTTTACTCAGCTGTAGAAATGAGATGGTAGGGACTGGGGTCCCTATCATTCCACTGTAAAGTGGTCGTGGAGGTGCCACGGCAAAAAAGCACCCAGCACTCACTGTAAATGAGGTTGGTATTAGGAAGGGCATCCAGCTGTAGAAATCAAGCCAGAATCAGTTCCCGTCCCACCCTTGCAAGCAGGGAAAAGCGGACGTAAAATGAAAAATGAAAAAATGAATATATATATATATATATATATGTATATATATATGTGTTGTGTGCATAGCAACATAGACAAATGGATATAAACTGATGAGGATGATATATATGTATATATATAAATATAAATATATATATATATCATCATTATCATCATCGATTAACATCTATCTTCCACGCTAGCATGGGATATATATATATATATATATATATATATATATGTAAGGTGACCCCCAAAAATGTATACACACTTCAACAGCATTCTAATAAATATTTCCTATACAGGTAATCAAAGTGTGTATACAATTTTTGGGGACACCCTGTATATATATATATATATATATATATGGCTGGAATATATTCATATACACACAAACCACATTTTTCTCTTCCTTTTTATGTTTTCCTTTTCAATCTCTTTTACTCTCACTCTCTCTCTCTCTCTCTCTCTCTCTCTCTCTCTCTCTCTATTTCTCCCCAGTCATTGAACCAGTTCCAACATTTCAATTGATCTCCTGCTAGTTCTTTCTTCCTTCCTTTCTTTCTTCCTTCTACCCACCTCTCTCTCTCTCTCCCCCAGTTCATTGCTATAGTAATGTTACATTAGAGCAGAGATTTGGTAAATAGTGGAAATGCCTGGAGGCTTGTGTTGACTGCTGGTTGGTTGGTTGGTTGGTTGGTTGGTTGGTTGGTTGGTTGGTTGGCTGACTGGCTGGTTGGTTGGTTGGTTGGTTTGTTGGTTGGTTGGTTGGCTGACTGGCTGGTTGGTTGGTTGGTTGGTTGGTTGGTTGGCTGACTGGCTGGTTGGTTGGTTGGTTGGTTGGTTTGTTGGTTGGTTGGCTGACTGGTTGGTTGGTTGGTTTGTTGGTTGGTTGGTTGGCTGGTTGGTTGGTTGGTTGGTTGGTTGGTTCGTTGGCTGGTTGGCTGGTTGGTTGGCAGGCTGGCTGGCTGGTTGGTTGGTTGGCTGGTTGGTTGGCTAGCTGGCTGGTTGGTTGGCTGGCTGGCTAGCTGGCTGGTTGGTTGGTTGGTTTGTTGGTTGGTTGGTTTGTTGGTTGGTTGGCTGACTGATTGGTTGGTTTGCTGGTTGGTTGGCTGGCTGGCTGGTTGGTTGGTTGGTTTGCTGGTTGGTTGACTGGCTGGCTGGTTGGTTGGTTGGTTGGTTGACTGGTCGGTTGGTTGGTTGGTCGGTTGGTTGGCTGGTAGGCTTGGTTCTGTTAATTTCTCATTTGGGTGTTGGAGAAATTGTTATTAGCCGTCGATTTCATATGAGTTAAGTGAGAAGCAGCCTAGGACAGGGTTGGATTTAGACTTTGTGGGGTGTTTGGGGCATATCAGATATGGGGGTGGGAGAGCCCCTCATACACAAACAAATGAGAATACACAACCCCCGCCAATTTTACATATCAAAGTCAGCTTGGCACAAATAATTGGAACAAGGTTTGTATTTCCTCCTCCTCCCCGAGAGTGTCATAGAGGGCAGAGTCCTCAAACAACCCCTAAGACAACCAATATTAATTAGGCAACAAAATAGCCTCTATGAGAAACCTGCAGTTTTTCCTCTAATTACAAGCTATTGGCTGATATATTCTGGTATTGTGTTGCTAGATGCATTAACTGAAATTTTAGGAAAACAAAAAACAACACAAGTTGGTGACTGTTTACACACAGGTCTGTTTACTGGATCAGAGCTGATTTAAAGGGTTAAAGGTAAACAGATAGAACAATATTAACAGCTAGAACAATGACCTAACCAAGACAGCTGTAATAGGATCTGCATATAGAATATCAATGAACATTGGTTAATGCCTCCCCTATAATAAGAATAACAATAACAACAACAACAGTAATAAAAATAATAACAGTGAATGCCCCAAGAAAGCTAATTCTAGTCCACATACATCTATACATCCCATACTGACTGTAATATCTAACATGGCTTTTAACCTTTATAGATAATCAACACAGGACTTAGTAATATTTCACAGCTAATATTAGATGATGGCTGCTTCAAATAGTAAAAACAAAAATAAGGAAAGACCTATTATTATTCTTATTATAAAAACCTTTCTAACCACTAATAACACCACCAAAGTATTTGAAGTAGTTCTCATCAAGCTCTTCATAAATATTAATTGGTAAAACACTGGGTATCCACACAAGGGAGTTACACCATTGTGTTAACACTATTTTCAATATTACTAAATTCTTTTCTAGTATCGCAAAAAAAAAAACAAACAAACATTTTTTGTTTGGATAATTTGAGAAATAATGGGAAAATTTGATATAGATACAAGATATCAATAATTGTTTCTATTTTTGGCACAAGGCCAGCAATTACCCAGTACATTACTGGTACTTTATTTTATCGACCCCGTAAGGATGAAAGGCAAAGTTAACCTCGGCGGGATTTGAACTCAGACCATAAAGGGACGTAACTATGCTGGAAAGCATGGCGTCCGACCCTCTACCAATACTGCCAATCCACCGCTCTCAAGATACAAGATATCAATAATGAACATCGAATATTGGCTGACTATGACAAGCAGTTGTGTTTAATAGAACAACTAAAGCCAAGATCTCTCAGATGAATATCATTAGGTCATGTCCTATTACAATTTCTATTTAATATATGGCGTGGCATGGTGTGGTGTACCAGTGGTGTGGTGTGGTGCAGTGTGGCGTGGCATGGTGTGGTGTACCAGTGGTGTGGTGTGGTGTGGTGCATTGCAGTGTGGCGTGGCATCGTATGGTGTGGTGTGGCATGGCATAGCGTGGCGTGGTTGGTATAGTATGGTATGGTATGGTATGGTAAGGTGTGGTGTGGTATGGTATAGTGTGGTGTGGTGTGGTATGGTATGGTGTGGTATGGTATAGTATGGTATGGTATGGTAAGGTGTGGAGTGGTATGGTATAGTGTGGTGTGGTGTGGTATGGTATAGTGTGGTATGGTATAGTGTGGTATGGTATAGTGTGGTGTGGTGTGGCATGGCATAGCGTGACATGGTTGGTATGGTATGGTATAGTGTGGCATGGTATGGTGTGGTATGGTATGGTATAGTGTGATATGGTATGGTATGGTATGGTATGGTGTGGTATGGTGTGGTATGGTATGGTATAGTGTGGTGTGGTATGGTGTGGTATAGTATGGTATAGTGTGGTATGGTATGGTATGGTGTGGTATGGTCTGGTATGGTATGGTATAGTGTGGTGTGGTATGGTATAGTATGGTATGGTATGGTATGGTATGGTGTGGTATGGTGTGGTATGGTATGGTATAGTGTGGTATGGCGTGGTATGGTATAGTGTGGTATGGTGTGGTATGGTATGGTATAGTGTGGTGTGGTATGGTGTGGTATGGTATGGTGTGGTATGGTGTGGTATGGTATGGTATAGTGTGGTATGGTGTGGTATGGTATAGTGTGGTATGGTGTGGCATGGCATAGCGTGGCCGTGGTTGGTATGGTATAGTGTGGCATGGTATGGTGTGGTATGGTATGGTATAGTGTGGTATGGTATGGTATGGTGTGGTATGGTATGGTATGGTATGGTATAGTATAGTGTGGTATGGTATGGTATGGTATGGTATGGTATGGTATAGTGTGGCATGGTATGGTGTGGTATGGTATGGTATAGTGTGGTATGGTATGGTATGGTATGGTGTGGTATGATGAGGTATGGTATGGTATAGTGTGGTATGGTGTGGTATGGTATGGTATAGTGTGGTATGGTATAGTATGGACCTGTAACTCCCAAGGGAGTCGTAGGGGGAACCATATTAACATATGGAATTCCTTGGGGGCATTTTAAAACCTGGAGGGGGGGGGGGGGGGGCTATCCTCTCTTCTGGCCTGAGCACAGCAGATTTCGTCTAGAGAAGAATAGAGAGTTAGAGAAAAGAAGTGAGAAAGAAATATATTAGAATAATCGACCCCAATAGTAGACTGGTACTTTTTTTATGGGCCTCGAATGGATGAAAGGCAAAATTGACCTAAACAACAACAGTTGTACTCAACTTTGTAGTGGGAAATCTTCACTAAGAATTAGGATTAAATTTTCAGTGAGACTCACAGAAAAGATGATGAAGAAATGCAGGAAGTGGAAAGATGCTGTGCTGAGAAGGACCTGTCCAACCCATGCAAGTGTTGAAAGACGGATGTAAAAATGATGATGATGATGAACAATATAAGCAATGAAACTTTCTCAGACTTATGATTCACATCAAGTGAAGGCCTAAAATAATCACAATTGTACAGATAATATAGGGAGTCAAAAAAAATAACTCAACTGTTTTACAAGTTATGGTGAGTGAATTCAAATTGTACCACACGTTTATTGCTTTAGATGCTTCACAGCAACATGAGAAGGTTAGTAATAAAAAAATGTGTATAGATCTTCACAATCATACAAGTATAGAATACTGTTTATATATATATATATATATAAACCCTTTAAAAACTACTTCTAACAACAAAAAATGTATAAATGAAAGTAAATACATCAGAAATCAACAATAAATAGACATCTTGTCTCTTCACTAAAATAAGCTGACTGTCATTTGATTGAAAAAATGTTTTGTTCGGAGTTTATACAAATAAAATACATATGAAAGTTCCATGGCTTTTTATTTCATCTATTTATCTATATATACACTATATATATATATATATTTATCTATGTGTATATCATCATCATCATTATCATCATCATTTTACGTCCGCTTTTCCCTATATATATCTATCTATGTGTACATATATATATATATTTATCTACGTGTATATATATATATATATATATATATATATATATATTTCAGTCGTGTTTGTGAGTATGTATTATGTGTTTATAAAAGATTTCAGAATGTATGTGAGAGGTTTTTATTTGGATAAAAACATAAGACATTTAAGGCCTCAGTAAGCTTCTTGCTTACAAGAAAATAATAATAAATCAGATAAATAACAAATATAAAAATGAAAATAATAATAAATAAAAAAAAAAAAAAAAAAAATAAATAAAATAAATAAATGTTAAATAAAATAAATAAATAAATAATAGATAAATAATAATAATAAATAATAATAATAATAAAAATAATAAATAAGTAAATAGAAATAATGATCTAATGTTGAAGTGTTAATAATGTTTTTTGTTGAATGAATATTTTTAGTAAATAATAACATCTTCCAAGGTCTTAATAATATTTTTTTTTTTCTTTCTAAAAATAGGTGATCAATGGCAGATTAATTTGGAAGAGTTATATTATTTTGGTTTTTAACATTTAGGTTTAGGAGTGAAAACATTTTGAGATATTGAAGCGAAACCTACAGTCAGTAGGCACCTCTGAACCAAATATATACCCCATCCCACTACCCCTACTTCCCCCACCCCCACCCACCAACACCACCCTTTCTCTGTAAAGTTATGTTGGTACCACAACATCCAGTCCAAAATAAATGAGGTCATGTAGGTGTCACGACAAAAAAAACACACAGTCCACGCTGTAATGTGACCGTGTAGGTAACACGGTAAAAACCTCCCAGTCCACACTGTAAACGTGGTTGGTGTTAGGAAGGGCATCCAGCTGTAGAAAACCTGCCAGAGAGTCCTATACGAGCGAGACATGGTCACCTAACCAATCTTGCCTCAAGTAGGACAATTCCCGATGAACTGATGATGAATTACAATGATCATGATGATGAATTACAACGAAAAGACTGTATTATGGCAGGAAAACAGAATATGATTCATCATAATCGCTTAACATCAATTTTTTCCACGCTAGCATGGGTTAGATGAGTTATCCTGTTGTGAGCAATGCTAGGTCAGGTGACCATGTCATGCTCATACAGAACCGATTTGGGGCTTGATTTCTACAGTACCATAACATCAGTATCAGTGGCAGGTTACGGCCGGTTTGAAAAGAAAGAGGTGAGAGAATTCTAGGTGGATCTGGCCAATTTAAATGCTAAAGGGTTAAAGCTTGAAGTGAAGGTGTGTGGCTGAGTGGTTAGAGAATTGGATTCACAATCTTGAGGTGTGAGTTCAATTCCTGGACCGGGCGATGTGTTAAGTCCTTGAGCAAGACACTTTATTTCACGTTGCTCCTTCTTCCTGGAGTTGCAACCGATAGATAGTATTAGCAACTCGAAAGACCGACGAAAACATTGTTTCCTCGGTCTGATTTGATGAAAGTCGATCAAAGGGTTAAAGCTGGAAAAAGAAGTTACCATCGGCCGTTATGTCAACCCCCCACTTCCATCTTTAAGGATCTTCACTTTACGTTGTAAGCTATATATATATATAAAATAAAACAAGGATGAATGGTTACTCCTTCATTAAGTTTATTGGCTGGTGATGCGCATTTCACTATTGATCAGCTCAAGGTTCGATCTGTATCGATTTAGCCCGACTCTGTAACCAATGGCTCATCAGACCTATATATATATATATATATGAAGAATTTGGGACCCGATGGCTGAGCTCCAGCCATTTCAACAGCTAGATCTGAACTAAGCCACAGTGGCTTAGTTCGGATCTAGCTGTCTAAACGGCTGGAGCTCAGTCCTCAGGGTCCTGAATTTTTTCATATTACCCACTCTACTACCCCAAATATCAAGTACTCTGGTGCATTATGGTCCACCTGGTTTCTTACCACACCATCTCTGCTCATGAGAACACCATTCTTTGTATTAAAATTTCTATATTTTATTTTCTTCTATATTTGATCACTTCAACTGATTTATAATAAAAAAACAGCTACTTCCACACTTCTTTAGTAGAAATGTTTCTTAAGAATATAGATAAGGAAGTGTATTCTACTTTTTTATTTTCATTGTCTAAGATTAAATATATTTATATTGATTAAGAATATTTCAATATATCAGACAATTAGTTTATATAAATTACCATTATTTGATTTATATATAATAGATTTATCTAAATGCAGTTGTATACAATTGTAGGAAATTAATATCATTGTAGTAGTAGTAGTCATAGTAGTAGTAGTAGTAGTAGTAGTAGTAGTAGTAGTAGGTGGTTTTTCTATGTATGTATGTTTGTATGTTTGTAGTGGGTCCTGTCTGAGATATCAGTAACCCCACTTCATTACTGACAATGGCTCAGCTCATTGAACCTTTGTTAGCAAGGGAAAAGAGATGTTAAATGATGATGATGATGATGATGGTGATGATGGTGATGATGGTGGTGGTGATGATGGTCATGGTGGTGGTCATGATGGTGACGGTGATGATGGTGGCGATGGTGATGATGGTGATGATGGTGGTGGTGGTGGTGGTGGTGGTGGTGATGATGGTGGTCATGATGGTCATGATGGTGGTGACGGTGGTGATGGTGGCGATGGTGATGATGGTGATGATGGTGGTGGTGGTGGTGGTGGTGGTGATGATGGTGGTGGTGATGATGGTCATGATGGTGGTGACGGTGGTGATGGTGGCGATGGTGATGATGGTGATGATGGTGGTGATGGTGGTGGTGGTGATGATGGTGATGATGATAATAGTGATGGTGGTGGCGATGATGATGACGATGATGGTGATGATGGTGATGGTGACGGTGATGATGGTGGCAATGATGATGATGATGATGATGATGATGGTGATGGCGGCGATGATGATGATAATGATGATGGTGATGATGATGGTGGTGATGATGGTGACGGTGATGATGGTGGCGATGATGATGATGATGATGATGGTGATGATGGCGATGATGGTGGCGATGATAATGATGATGGTGATGATGGTTATGATGATGGTGATGATGGTGACGGTGATAATGATGATGGTGATGATGGTGATGGTGATGGTGATGATGGTGGTCGTGATGATGATGATGATGCATATATGCATCTGTTATTGAACAATTAAATCACAAAAAAGATATGAGATATGGTGACACATCATTCCAGGATGTGTCACCTATCATTTTAGAGGTAAACAAGGACTATATTCTTTCTAAAGACATTAAAGCTATGGTTTAGCGAGAATTCATTGCTGCTCATTTTCCTGACATTTGTACATTATTCTATGTACTATACATGCACCTTTGATGAGCTGTAGTGCACCTGAGCACTGTACACAATAATTCCATTATGTGCATAGCGGCATAGAGTTACAGCCCTGAGTTCAACTTCGGCCAAGGTTAGCTTTGCTTTACATCCTTACAGGGTCGATAAAATAAAGTGCCAGTAATACACTGGGATAATTGCTGGCCTTGTGCCAAAAGTAGAAACAACAATTATTATTATTATTTCTAACAAAACGAATGATAAACTACAAGCTACCTTGTTGGCCCACAATTGCTGTTGATATTGTTGTTGTTGTATGTATGTGATATATTAATATGATACATTTCCTTATGGCCTTGGAACAAAGTAGAAAATCAATATTATATCTTCACAAAATAACTATCTCTATCACCATGGAGATATACTTAGTGCAATCATATTACAATAATTAATTTTATTTATTTTTTATGTAGAAAAAATATTGGGGCTTCTTTTAGAGCGGAAGTCACACTTGACTGAATTTCAGGATTGAAGATGTTTCATAATATGTATATACCTTTTATAATATATATATATATGCATTTATATATATATATATATATATATATATGCATAATATGTATATACCTTTTATAATATATATATATATGCATTTATATATATATATATATATATATATGCATAATATGTATATACCTTTTATAATATATATATATATATGCATTTATATATCTATATATATATATATATATGCATAATATGTATATACCTTTTATAATATATATATATATGCATTTATATATCTATATATATATATATATATATGCATTTATATATCTATATATTTATATATATCTCTCTATATATATATGCATTTATATATATATATATATTATATATATATATATTATATATATATTATATATATATATATATATATATATCATCATCATCATCATCATCATCATCATCATCATCATCATCGTTTAACGTCCATCTTACACGCTTGCATGGGTTTGGACGGGAGTTTTCCCACTTGAGGCAAGAGTGGTTGTCTTGCTCGCATAGGACTGTCTGGCAGGCTTTCTACGGCTGGATGCCCTTCCTAACACCAACCACATTTACAGTGTGGGGCTGGGAGGTTTTTACCGTGTTACCTACATGGCCACATTACAGTGTGGACTGATATATATATATATATATATATATATATACATTTATATATGCATTTATATATATATATATACATTTATATATATATATATATATATATATATATACATTTATATATATATATATATATATATATATATATATACATTTATATATATATATATATATATATATATATATATATATATACATTTATATATATATGCATTTATATATATATTTTATAGATAATGATATATATATATATAAGTGTTCAGTGTATTGAACATGTGTGTGTATATAAACCATAGAATCAATTTAAACTTGACCAATGAGTTTACAGGTAACATGGCATGTATATATATATATATATATATATATATTTGTTTATATATTGGTTTAGGGGGCTGGGTCACAGAGGGAGTGAACATGAAATGACATGGTTGAAAAGAAAATGCCTTAACCACACAGACATGCCTGTACCTATAATATATATATATATATATATATATCATCATCATCATCATCATCAACGTTTAACGTCCGTGTTCCACGCTTGCATGGGTTTGGACGGGGGTAGTCCCACTTGAGGCAAGAGTGATTGTCTTGCTCGCATAGGACTGTCTGGCAGGTTTTCTACAGTTGGATGCCCTTCCTAACACCAACCACATTTACAGTGTGGGTCTGGGAGGTTTTTACCGTGTTGCCTACACGGCCACATTACAGCGTGGACTGTGTGTTTTTTTGTCGTGACACCTACACGATCTCATTTGTTTCGGCCCGGATGGCGCGGCACCAACATAACTTTACATAGGACGGGGTGGTGTGGATGGGGTGGGGGTGGTGGTGGTGGGACGGGGTGTATTTTGTTAGAGATGCCTACTGGCAAGGCGGGTCTTCTCTGTTACTGAGTACCGCCAAAGGTCTCGGTCCAGTGACATTGTCTTGGAGAGGTGTAAGTGTGTGAGGTCGGAGTTTATCAGCTCGTCCCAGGTTTTTCTAGGTCTGCCTATTCCGTGGCTACCGTCTATCTTTATTGCCCTGCACTTTGTTATACAGCTATCGACTTTCATGCGCATCACGTGTCCATACCAACGTAGCCTTCTCTCGAGTAAACAACATCTGATCCCTCTTATCTCTAATTTTTTTCCTTAGTTCGTTTATGCTTTGCCGTTCACGTATATTACTGTTACACATCCAGCGGAGCATGCAAGCTTCGTTCCTCTCTAGTCTGCGTATATCCTCTGCACACAATGCCCAGGTCTCACTGCCATGCAACATTGCTGTTCGTATGCAGGCATCGTACAACCTGCCTTTCATTTTTAGGGAGAACCCTTTAGCAGCTAATAGTGGTATAAGCTCTCTGAACTTTTTCCAACCAGTTCTGACTCTAGCTACAGTACTTTCAGAGCACCCTCCCCCACTGCTGATTTTATCGCCCAGGTAACGGAAGCTGTCCACTATTTCTATAGAACCCTCTGCGCAATTGAAAGAGCTAGTATTGTGTGGGCACTTGCTGCTACTTATTGCACCAGAACACCGGCCACATGTAAAATCTATGTTCTTAGTTAGCTTACCTGTGATCCCACTACATCTTTTATGCACCCATACTTTGCATTTAGGACACAAAATGGAGTTTCTACCTACGCCTTTCCTACACACCGAGCACGACCATTTCCCAGAAGGGACCGCCGCCTTGTTTTCTTTCCTACAAACTAGAACTTTGGTCTTAGCCAGGTTAATTTTAAGTCCTTTTGACTCTAGGCCGTGCTTCCATGTTTGGAATTTCTTCTCTAGCTCGGCCATTGATTCCGCTATGAGTGTCAGGTCGTCTGAGTATAGGAGTTCCCATGGGCAGCCTATATATATATAATATATATATATACATATATACCATGTTTAAAGTTTGTATATATTATAGTAAGAAAGAAAGAAATCAAGAGGGAGAAAGATAGAGAGGGAGATTGAAAAAAGTTTGTTTTGCTTTTATTTTGTTTTCGGTTACTTTTTCACATGTAGATGGTGGTATATGTTTGTATATACATACATAAATACACACACACACACACATATACATATATATACACACACATCTATGTATACTGGAATCATCATCATCTTTTATACATTCATTTTCCCAAGGTACCATTATATATATACATACATATATATATATATATATATATATATACATACATACACAGACACATATACAAGCACACATATATATACACACATATATATATATACATGTGCGTATATATATATGTGCGTATATATATATATATATATATATGTGTGTGTATATATATGTATGTGTGTAAAACATATAAGTTGTCATCTGAAAGAGACAGACTAGAAGATATCTTTTGCCATCATTATCATTTACCTCTCCACCCTCTCCCCCACCACCTTACCTACAGTTTTAGATTATAAACACAAGACTGAAAAATCAATATTACCAGTCTCAGGTGGTACCTTTATTTCGTTCCACCATGTTCTCTTTTTATTTTTATTATTTTTTTGTTATTTTTTTTTTTTTTAAATTATATTTTTTTTTTCACAAACGAAACTGGTTAAGATTTTCTAGTCTTGTTATTTTGTATGTTTTAAAACTATTTTTAACTTGTATTTATTTATTTTTGTTTTATTTTTTATTAACCCCCCCCCCCCCCCTACACCCTCACCTACCTACCCCTCTAATTCTTCTAGGTGGTTATATTTGGCAGAATCCTTCAAATTTATTGGTATTTGGTTATAAATTAAGAAAACAAAAATAACGTGCTATATATATTATATATATAGTGTATATATATTATATATATATATTATATATATATATATATTTATATTATATATATATAATATTATATATATAATATATATAATATTATATATATAATATATATATATATTTATATTATATATTATATATATATTTTTTTTCTTCAGAATTACCTAACACACACACATATATATATAAAATGAATCGTGAAAAATATAAAAAAAAATATGAATCAAATAAAAGTGAAAATAAATGAAAAAAAACGAAAGAGAGAACCAAAATAGTAAAAAAAAAAATAGGAACACCAAAAATAGAGGGTAAAATAGAATAAAATAGAATAAAGAATTATCTCTGATAGTGATTACTCTATTGGAAATAATAAGTAGTTGACAAGGCTGATTTGATAAAATAACATCAACACAACCTACTTGTATAGTTAACAAGTGAATAACTGACATCAAATATACATTTCTGTGGTGTGTGTGTGTGTGTGTGTTGGTGTTTGTGTGTTAGTGTGTGTGTTACTGTATGTGTTGGTGTGTGTGTGTGTGTTGGTCTGTGTGTTGGTGTGTGTGTGTTGGTGTGTGTGTGTTGGTGTGTGTGTTAGTGTGTGTGTGTTGGTGTGTGTTGGTGTGTGTGTTGGTGTGTGTGTTGGTCTGTGTGTTGGTCTGTGTGTTGGTCTGTGTTGGTGTCTGTGTTGGTGTGTGTGTGTTGGTGTGTGTGTGTTGGTGTGTATGCTGGTGTACAATGTCAATGTGTGTGAATGACCAAGCATAGACAAGTTGAGAGTGAAACTGTGTATAAGAGGGATAAGCTGCAGTGTGCAGGAGAGAAGACTGCGTTGGTATGGCCATGTAATGCGCATGGAAGATGACCGCTGGGTGAAGAAGTGCCAAGAAATCCTGGTGGAAGGAAGACATAGTAGAGGAAGACCTCGAAAAACATGGGTGGAGGTGGTGAGAGCTGACCTCAGATTGCTGAAGCTCACAGAGGAGATGACGAGGGACTGTGACAAATGGAGAGATGTTGCGCTGAAAAGGACCCACCCCGCCCTTGCAAGCAAGGAAAAGCAGACGTTAAATGATGATGATGATACGTATATATACATATATATATATATATACATATATATATATATACATATATATATATATACATATATATATATATACATATATATATACATATATATATACATATATATATATATACATATATATATATATACATATATATAGAGAGTCAGGGCCCAATGGCTGAGCTCTTACCATTTTAACAGCTAGTTATAAATGTATGTATGTATGATGTTTCATGATCATCATTTAATGTCTATTTTTCCATAGATGCATGGATTAGACGGGTCGTCCATATTATGATATAAGTCTGGCCAGTTGGCCACGCTGTATCTTGCTCAAACAAAACTGTATTTTGGTTGGGATATCTTACAGCTGGATGCCCTTCCTAACACCAACCACATTTAATAATGATGATGATATACATATATCTAAGATCTAACACCAAGATTTGATCAAACCCTCTATCCTGCTTCATGGAATGGGGAAGGAGCATAAACTGGTCAGGTCACATTTTTATAATGGTAGTCAAGTCTTCTCCAGTGTCACATGATGCCAACCAATTCTTGTGGCCCTTTGTCATCTTTGTCCTGAGATTCATCTTCCTAAGGCTGGTCTTCACTATTTCATCATGTCTTCCTAGTTCTATCTCTTCAATGAGTTCTCTCCACTGAGATTTCTCTGCCCTTCTTCATACAACTGTCATATTTCATACACATCATATGTCCACACCATCATAATTTTCTCTCATGCATAGGGAATAATTTCATAAAATATTCTGAATTGTATCACACAGGTAAAAAATAAACAGCCCACAAAAAGATAAAAATTAAAAAAAATTCCATTATTAAAAAAAAAAAAAATCTACAAGACACCCTAACGAAATTTTTGCTTTTCTAAACCAAAACCAAAATTAAAGCCTAGCAATTTGTAATTTTCTTAAGATCAAATCAAAATCAGATACTTCAACCTAATTAATAACTTAATTACTGAAGAAGGCTATTCAATAACTAACAGCATTGACTTAAACACTTTGAAATTACATTTCCAGGTTCAATGATTAGTACCATAAAATGTTTGATTTTCTTTCCTCTCTTTTATTTATGGCAGTTCTCTGTTCTACAGAAGTTGTTTGTCATTACAATTTACTGTATAGTATTAAAGCTACAAGAATGAAAAGAAGAAGAGAAAAGAAATGACAAACAAGGAGAACAGATGAAGATTTTTATCCTCCTACTTAAATAAGAAAATTAAATGTAATGAAATTGTACTTGAAATGTGATAGAAGTTTTATTACATGAAAATATGTTGTTTTTATTCCCTACTTTAGCAGCTCTCTTATTTTTTATTTAGTTATATTTTATTTTTTTTTATTTTCTATTTATTTATTATTATTTTTTCTTTAAGATATAAACATTTTAATTAATTTGTATTTCTTCCATAGATTATTTTAACTGTTCTATTTCTGGATGTTTAGAATTTTATTTAAAATATAAATCTTTTTGTTTTATATAATGGTCTATTTTTAGTGTCAGAATTGGCAGACAAATGGTTTAAACCACAGGAATTCAAATTTTATGATAAAAATAAAACAAACAATATATTGTATTGTTCACGATGATGATGATGATGATGACTGTATCAAGTTACATGTTATAGCAACTGAACCCTTTAATTATATATGTTGGAAGTTTTAGTCTAGATTGAATTTCACTCATGTTGTTGCTGTTGTTTAGCCCCTGGTCAGTCCTACTTGAGTGGACTTATGATGAGCAATTTTTAGTCTAGATTGTATTTCACTCTTTATGTTATTGTTGTTATTGTTGTTGTCTATGCATTACATGTCTATACATGAGTTTGAGATCAGATCACCGCCAGCCACCTCTGCCCAAATTTTTCTTGGTTTTACTCTACTCTAGCTTCCTTCTAGTGGCATCGCCTAGCACTTTTTAAAACCACCATTCATCACATGTCCATATACATCACATGTCCATACCTGAGTTTGGGATCAGATCAGTTCTAACTGCACACATCGACCCAGATTTTTCTTGGTCTTCTCTATTGCAGCTTCCTTCTAGTGGCATCTCGTAGCACTTTTTTAAAGCAACATTTATCATCTATAAGCATCACATGTCCAGACCTGTGTTTGAGATCAGCTCAGCCCTCACCACCTCTGCCCAGACTTTTCTTGGTCTTCTTCTACCACAGTTTCCTTCTAGTGGCAACTCCTGGTACTTTTATAAACCACCATTCATGACATGTCCATATACATCACATGTCCATACCTGTGCAGTCTCTCAGTTTATCCATACCTTGTCATTCATGCACACCAACCTTTTATATTGTTCTGTATACATTAGCCTACTGATGTGATCTATCCACCTAAGAATTTCAGCCATCACACAGCAACTAATCTATAAAAATATCTAACTACATCTGCTTAGTTTTCTTCCTTTTTATCACAAGCTAAGCTATACACAGAATCTATTTATATGCCTGATTGAATTATCTATTTATTTATACATTTGTCAATCTTGTTGCTATCTCTCAGTCCATCTTTATCTGTTTCTATGTCAGACTGACTGTCAATCTGTTAGCTTCTTTATATTTTCAGATATATATTTATTAAGAATACTATAGGACTTACACAGATAGCTTGAGTGTTGCACAAAGACACACACACACACACACACACACACACACACACATATATATATATATATATACATATATATATATTACTGTCACCACTCAACACACACATACATACACATATATATCATCATCATCACCACCACTTAATAGATACACACAAACCCACACATGTATGTCTATCTCTATATATATATATATATAGGAACGAGTAGGACCCAGACGGCTGAGCTCAAGCTGTTTCAACGGCTAATTCTGGACTAAAATCATATATCTATATCTCTATATATATATATATAGAGAGAGAGCTATTAACTATAATTAACCTTGGAGTGAAATATTTATGAGCTTAGATTTCAAAATTACAATATCTTATCTAAGGTTTTAATTGTCAATAAATTAACATTTAAACAACATTTATTTTAAGAGTGTAATAATAAAGTCGCTGTCTATATTCAATAAACTAACATTATTCCTCATTAAATTGTTATTACTTCTATATTCTATACTATGTTGTATCTTGTTCTCTAGGTCAGAATATCCTCTACGCCAGGTATAGAGGGAACAGGTGGGCTTTCTACATCTACTAAATGTTTTGGTAAAAGACCAATAAATTTTTTTTTTGAAGCTGGTACAAGGGATTAGAAAAATACAAAGAGCAAATGATGATAAATGAAACAAAACAAAACTTAGTTCTCAGGGAGAATCAGCGTGACACAGAATGTGACAAGGCTGGTGTTTCAAATTACAGGTATAACTCTTTTTTTGCCAGCTGAGTGGACTGGGGCAATGTGAAATAAAGTGTCTTGCTCAAGGACACAACAGGCCACCGGGAATCAAACTCATGTCCTTACAATTGCAAGCCGAATACCTTAACCACAAAGCCACACGTCTTCATACACACATATACATATGTGTGTATCGAACAATAGGAATAAAACAAAAGTTGGACATAGGTGGTTAATCATTGTTTTTAGCTTAATTTCTATAAATTAATGTTTGTTTCTTTGCCTCTTACTCCACTGGGCAGCATTTGGCTTATGCTGTGACCCCAGGTGGACCAGCAGTATCGCTGTTAGGGGTTGAAACTGCCCAAGTCCATCTCAATGGCAGATGACCATGGAGTTCTGTGTCTTTTGTTTGTGTTTTTATTTTTTTTAAAATTATTTTTTTAACGTTTCCCCATAAAAAATAGTTTTTTGTTTGGTTTTGTTTCTGATGATTGTCTTGTCCTCTCTTTGCAAATTTTCTTAAGTTTATATATATATAGTCTAACCCATGCTAGCATGTAAAATGGATGTTAAACGATGATGATGATATATATATATATATATATATAGTAAATGAGTGAAGAATAACATGGTCAGCTGTACGATAGGGTTTATTCTTCACTCATTTACTATTATTACTCCAAGAACTGCTTACCTAGAAACTTTCTTGAATCGGCCACCCGAGTTAGGAAAGTTCATATTCAGTCAAACAATGCCGAACATTAAAACTATCCTCGATACAGAGTAATCATAACTTTTACTTGGATTACCTTAAACGATATCTCATTAACTTATATATGTGTGTGTGTGTGTGTGTGTGTGTGTGTGTGTGTTGTTGATGAATGTGTTCATTCTTTTTCCAAGTCAGTAGTGCGATATGAGGGAGATTCTACTGCTATTTCTTGGAGGAGGAAGGGAGCATTGTGATTCCTTACCCTGAGAATCTTTCACAGCCCCTAGAGTCAAGTTTGGGAGTATGGAAGAGAGAGAGAGAGAGAAGTTTAATTCCAATACTTGACTGATATTATATTTATTGCCCCAGGAGGAATGAAAGCTATAGTCAATATCAGTAAGAGTTGACCTCAGAACACAAAGAACTGGAATATTGCTACAAAGCATTTATTTGTCAGCCATTTTTTTTTTTTTATAATTCTACCAATTGACTTCCTAATTGAAATATATAAAAATAAAAAATCTTTAAATTGAGAGGTTTTATACAATCGACAATGAAATGGTCTCGGGTGAATTAGTCACAAACGCATTTAAGGTGAAAAATTCTTCATTTCCTCTCTTCATTCCTTCCCAGTTCCGTAATATTTGAATGAGAAAGTAGCATGGGTCATACAAATGTATTGTTGTGGTGCTGGTTATATAGAGTCTTATCAATGTGTTGACATGGGAACTACTGTGATTACGTTGATTCCATTTCAGCTATTAGCCATATTTTTCTTTCGTTTTTGTTTTTGTCTTGTGCTGCTGAAAAGTGATACAAATTCTTCCACCAATCTCCCACCACCTCCAACCTCCTGCTTCCTCCATCCATTTCCTTTTCTTGTAAATTCTTAATTCTCTCTATCGTATATCTGATGGGAATGAATTCCTGTTTCTCTGTGTTACATGAAGGAATTCTTATGCAATATCTCAAAAAACTCTTTCTTTCACAATATCTAAAAGTCCTGCATCCATCGTGATAAAATCCACATCAAAATCATTATTGTGAATAATAAATTTTCAATAGAGGAAATGGTAGCTAATACAACAAAGGACATTTTTGAAAGAAGATATAGTCACACATGAAAAAATGACACTCTAAACAATATAAAAAAATCCCGAACTTTGTACACCTCTCACTTGCACCCATCTCTTTCTTTTCTTTGTTTTCTTATCATTATAATTCTCATCACAGCCATCTGACACAACTTTACAGCAACATGCCTTGTTAACAGCAACATCCCTTTTTCATCTTATGAACATTGCCTCTATCATCATCATCATCATCATCATTGCCATCATCATCATCATTATCACCACCATCATCATCATTATTATTGTCACTGTCAACATCATCATCATCATCATCATTGTCATCATTATTATTGTCACTGTCATCATCATCATCATCACCATCATCATTATTATTGTCACTGTCATCATCATCATCATCATCACCATCATTGTCATCATTATTATTGTCACTATCATCATCATCATCATCATCATTGTCATCATCATTGTCATCATTATAATTGTCACTATCATCATCATCCTTACCATCATCATCATTTCTGTGACGTCACTTCTAAATTCTGTAATAATTACTCCCTACACTCCCTTTTATTCTTCACTATACCAACAACATGGCCCCACAGAATCTTAATCCACCTCCACCAGGCTTGCTATTTCCTTCAAATGTATAACAGCTCCACTACCACCACCACTACCTCTACCACTGTCACCACCTCTACTACTACTACTAAACCTTATAAGAAATCTACCATTGCCACCACAATCACTATCATCACCTCTCCTCCTCCTCTTACTACTACTACTACTAAACCTTATAAGAAATCTACTGTTGCCACCACCACACTACCACCACCTCTACTACTACCACCATTACCACCACCACCACTACCACCACCACCACCACTACTACTACCACACCTACCATTATTATCAATACTATCAGTAGTATTAGCACCACTGTCA
>OZ024750.1:9305450-9322950 GCA_964016885.1 Eledone cirrhosa | reverse complement strand
AGGTAATTCCATGGAGAAGACATTTTATTTCATTTGTTTTATTTTCTATATTTGTTTCTTACATTCTGAGGAATTATAACTGGTTATGAATACTGGGTCTAAATAAACAGTGGTCAGAGTAGAGATTATTTGCTGCTGATTAGGTTTTATGTTATCACTGCTTCTTTACAAATATTGTCTAAATCAAAAATATGCAGCTGATCCAATCTTACTTTAGTGTCGTAGATAATCTCTGGTTTGAAAATACATCTGCAGCAAATATTGATGTCTTAGCAAAAAATTGTTATGATTGAAAAGGATATATATATATATATATATATATATATATATATATATATATATATATATATAATCATCATATATATATATATCATGTTTAATATAGAAATGGCTTCTACAGGACTAAAACTGTTCCATTTGAACGAAAAACAGTTCTAGTCCTATAAAAGCCATTTCTATATTAAACATGATGTTTACTCACTACTAATGTATTGAGTACTTTACTTACTGTATGGTTACCCCCGATTGAACAGAAGACTCTCTCTCTCTCTCACACACACACATACATAAATGAAACTTCATTGTTTTTATTATATGTGTATTTAGTTTTTTATTGTGTATCGGCCTGTTACACGTGTTTCACAGAGGATTGGCTCAGGGTCGCCCATAGAAGTTATGGACCGAACTTCATTATCGATCTGCTCTTCAAACTGGCGATCCAACAAAAAATATAGTGTTTGTTGGTACCACCACCAGTAGTTCACTAAATTACTGAAAAGCGTACTCTCTCCTCTCTCTCTCTCTCTCTCTCTCTCTCTCTATATATATATATATATATATTTGGGGAGGGTCATATTGTTATAATATTGCCAGAAATAATAATAAAATACACTGATGGCTCATGTGGAAGTTGGGGTGTTATTGTGAATTTATATTCAATTTTAATTAGTCACAGTTTTGTGATACTTAATGATACTTTAATAATTTTACATATATAACCATCAAACCATGGCTATCTATATCAGTACAGACAATTCAGCTTCCATAGTATTCATAATATTTCTAAGAACTAATACATTAGAAAACTTTCAGTACACTTGAGATTTACAAAGAAATACTAAATGTAACTTCGTACATGCTGAAAACCTCCTCTTGTCAAACTTGCAAAAGCTAATACTTTGTCTCTGACATGCTTTGCTCATTACCTTCAGCTAGTTGTTGAAATGGCAAGAGCTCAGCTGTCGGACCCCGATTCTTGCTAGTATTGTCACATTCTATTATACCATATATATATATATATATATATATGTATATATGTATGTGTATATATATATATATATATATATATGTATGTGTGTATATATATATGTATATATATTTTTATTTATATATATATATATATATATTTATATATGTATATATATATATATATATATATGTATATATATATATATATGTATGTGTGTGTGTGTGTATATATTTATATATGTGTGTGTGTGTTTATTTGAATACATATATGTGTGTGTGTGCGTGTGTGTGCGTGTGTATATATATACATATAGATATATAGATGTTTATATATATATGTGTGTGTATATGTATATATATGTATATATATATATATATATATATATATATATATATATATATGGAAAGTTATATTTAAAATTGTTGGGTTACAACTAGTAAATATTTATAACTGATATAAAAGAACTCGACAAATATTTGGAGTATATTTACAATATTAAATAAATGGAAACTATATTTATAAAACCATATTTATTTCATTATATATATTTCGGGGATATCATATTAACAATATGCTATGCCTTCCTCAGACAAAATACAATATAAACAGTTTTATAGATAAATAGATTCGACATACCGTAACAACACCGACTTGCATTTGAAGAGGTTGAACTGGCAGTTCAACCTCTTCAAATGCAAGTCGGTGTTGTTACGGTATGTCGAATCTATTTATCTATAAAACTGTTTATATTGTATTTTGTCTGAGGAAGGCATAGCATATTGTTAATATGATATCCCCGAAATATATATAATGAAATAAATATGGTTTTATAAATATAGTTTCCATTTATTTAATATTGTATATATATATATATATATATATATATATATATATATGTGTGTGTGTGTGTGTGTGTGTGTTGTAAATGAAATATATTGTGGCCACTAACAACAAAGTAACCACTACAAAAAAAAAAAAAAAAAGGAGATAGCCAAACAAATTCCATGTATGCCACCATCTTATGAATTTGCATTTGTTACTTCAGTCTCCATTGAAGACATGAAATGCAACTGCAGCAGCCACCACAACTGCAATCATTGCAGAAATGAGCAGCAGCTGATGGGATTTCTTTTTCTTCCTCTTCGGAAAGCAGCCACTACATTGCACCTGATAACATATCTTGTGAAATGAGATTTAAGCCTGAAGAATGGTAAAAAATAAAAGAGTGCAAGAAACAACAAATAATAGCAGAATATCTGGAAAGATCTTCCAGGAGAATCTCTTCACAAATGGAATGATTCAGACCACTTGAGATTCCTGATTTTGGTGGGGGTAAGCCAATGGGAAATTTATGATAGAGGTTAAATTTCAAAGAAGGAGAAGGAGGAGAAGAAGAAGAAGAAGAAGAAGAAGAAGAAGAAGAAGAAGAAGAAGAAGAAGAAGAAGAAGAAGAAGAAGAAGAAGAAGAAGAAGAAGAAGAAGAAGAAGAAGAAGAAGAAGAAGAAGAAGAAGAAGAAGAAGAAGAAGAAGAAGAAGAAGAAGAAGAAGAAGAAGAAGAAGAAGAAGAAGAAGAACTGAAACTCATTTTTAAAAAGGAAAAATAAAACCATGATAGAATTTTGGTGCAAGTAACATCAGAATTCTTCAGGAAATTTTATAGTAAAGAAAGTTCCTTGAAGGTAATGAGCAAAGCATGTCAGAGACAAAGTATTAGCTTTTCCAAGTTTGACAAGAGGAGGTTTTCAGCATGTACGAAGTTACATTTAGTATTTCTTTGTAAATCTCAAGTGTACTGAAAGTTTTCTAATGTATTAGTTCTTAGAAATATTATGAATACTATGGAAGCTGAATTGTCTGCACTGATACAGATTTGATGGTTATATATGTAAAACTATTAAAGTATTATTAAGTATCACAAAACTCAGTGAATGTGGGAGGCTGCTTTCATTGAAATCTGTATTAGATAATTCACTGGAATTGTGTTTTCTGTAATTTGGTATATTTTCCTTTTAATAATGATGGGTTCTCTAGTAAATACCATAGATGAAATCCCCTCTAATTGGAATTGCTTGTTCGTTAAAGGATTTCATGTATCACAGTATAGATGAAATAACTATAGACAAGACAAAAATGAAAGGTGTAATGGCTCTTAGGGGGTAACCATTGTAATAGAACATTTCGATATTGTGTAAGCAATATTTTAATATCTAAATGAAAGGTTTCCTTATTTTTTAAACATCTATATAAAGCATTCCTTTAAAAAAAAAAAAAAATAAAGTGACTTGCACAAGGACATAACGCATTGCTCGGTCTGGGAATCAAACTCACAACCTCACAATTGCGAATCCAACTCATTAACCACTATGCTTCATTTATTGAATAAAGACCTAATAACCTAATAATTTTATGTAGTTTAAATTATTTATATCTATAGGCTAAAATATATAAATAGCTTTATTTTTATAATAGATTTGTTGGCTTTTAGCACAAAGTGCATCCAAATATTTATAATTACTCTAAAATGAACAATGAGGAAACGAAAGCTATTTTGGGATCTATAGGTTTATTGGAAAGAAAATATTGTAAAAATAAATATTTAAAATTTAGTGATCTGATTTATTTTGTAACCAGATTATAGATTCCTATTTTGTTTCTAAAATCATTAAGGGTAGGTATTCAAGCATGAAATGAAATATCTAAATACAACATGGGAATTGCTAGATTATGTTAAGGCTTAACCTAATATTCTCAGCTCACATGCTATAAATCCAGTCCATTAAAAGACCTGTCAAAACATGTAAAGTCTATTAGAATTTCTGCTTTTCACCAAACCATTTCCCTTGCTGTCTAAATGTTATCAGAAGATAATTTGTTTTCACTGTTAATAGTCAGCTTGTATCCTATTTTAATATATATTGATTTTGAATTGCAACATGATAAACTTTGCTTTCCATCATACCAGAACTGAAAAAATAAATACCAGCCAAGTACTCCCTAAATGTGCCTACTATCAAGGCCCAAATAATAAGGGGCCGGGGTTGGAAAATCAATGATTTTTCGAGGTTGTTTCCATTGATTTTTAAAAATAAAAACCAGAATTAGTTGTTTAGTTTACATACTGAGACCACAACCCATTCTATTTATTTTATAATATATGAGATTTCTTGTAATATAATTTTTTGTCACGTATAATGTCTTTCAATGTATAAAGAAAGTTAATTATCGCAAGAATGCTACCACTTAAAAATAAAATTGCACTGGAGATAGATTAGAAAAATTTAATAAGTGTGTGTGTGTGTGGGGGGGGGGGGCGTATAAGAGCAGAGGGGTTGGAAAAAAATCAGAAAAAATTATAAGTGGGATGTGTTGATTATTCAAGACCCAATGGTATCATATTTCAATAAATATTGATCTTGAATTGCAACATGGTAAATTTTGTTTTCCATCATTCAAAGACTGAAAAAATAAATAGCAGTCAAGGGCTCCCTAAATGTGGTGTGTGTTAAAAATCAATATATATTGATATATTGAAGACATATCTATCTACTAATCTATCAAACTAATATAAGAGGGATAAGCTGTAATGTGCAGGAGAGAAGACTGCGTTGGTATGGACATGTGATGCGCATGGAGGATCACCGCTGGGTAAAGAAGTGCCAAGAAATCCCAGTAGAAGGAAGACGCAGTAGAGTAAGACCACGAAAATCATGGGCGGAGATGGTAAGAGCAGACCTCAGATCATTGAAGTTCACAGAGGAGAGGATGAATGGAGAGATGCTGTGCTGAATAGGACCCGTCCCACCCTTGCAAGCAAGGAAAAGCAGACGTATGATGATATATATATATAGACTGTCTTCTGACGGATTAGACATATATATATATATACAGTATATATACAGTATATATACAGTATATATACAGTATATATACAGTATATATACACGTGAAACTAATAATAACATTTGTACTGCCTCTTCACTTCCACGTTTTTTTTTGTTTTCTGTTTACTGTCTCAACTTTAATATATATATATATATATATATATATATATATATATATATAGATGAGATTCTACAGGACTAGAACTGTTTCATTCTTTAGAAATCATCAGGAATCCTGATGATTTCTAAAGAATGAAACAGTTCTAGTCCTGTAGAATCTCATCTATATTAAAACTTTTATACTCTGCAATGTATTGAGTACCTCACTTACCTCCGATTCAACCCGGAATAACGTATATATATATATATATGAAAAAGTATGACCCCGACGGCAGAGCTCAAGCCATTTCGACGGCTATTTCAGGACTAAATTAGAATTTTTAGTCTGGTGAATAAATATTTATTCACCAGACTAAAAATCATACTTTTTCCTATTTCCCACTCTACTACCTTAAGTATTGAGTACTCTGGTGCATTATGGTCCATTTGGTTCCTTACCACAATTCCTTTGTTTGTATATATATATACACTATTCTATCTACCTATCTAACTCTCTCTCTCTATATATATATATACACACACACACATATATACATGTATGTATAACTTCTCTATTGCCATGTGTCAATTTATTTTAGTTCATTATATTATTACTCTAAGTTCTTTGGTATTAACCTATGTAGAAAGAAATATATTCTATTATATCTATCACATTCTATTTCTAATATTATCATAGATGTGTGTGTGTGTGTGATTGTATGTGATTGTGTGTGTGTCATTTTATCTTATTTTCTATTGTGTGTAATTGTGTCTGTGCGTGTGATTGTGTGTGCGTGATTGTGTGACTGTGTGTAGATGTGTGTGTGTGTGTGTTTATGTCATTTTATCTTATTCCCTACTTTCTATTGTGTGTGATTGTGTGTGTACATGTGTGTGTGTGTGTGTGTGTGTGTGTGTGTGTGTGTACATGTGTGCATGTGTGTACATGTGACTGTGCATGTGACTGTGTGTACATGTATGTGTGTGTATGTCATTTTATCTAGTCCTTATTTGCTATTGTGTGTGATTGTGTCTATGTGTGTACATATGTTGTTGTGTATGTGTGTGTGTGTACATATGTTGTTGTGTATGTGTGTGTGTGTACATATGTTGTTGTGTATGTGTGTGTGTGTACATATGTTGTTGTGTATGTGTGTACATGTGAGCATGTGTGTGTCAGTATGTCATTTTATTTTCTGCTTATATTTTCTATATTGTAATAAAATTCTTGACTCCACCAAATATGAAGGAAAAGTAATTTTCAATGAAACCTGAATGGATCTTATTTTGTTCTTTCCTCTATTGACGACATTAACTTGCGATTGACCCAATTAAATTTTACCTCCATGACACTACTGTGTATGTATGTGTGTGTAGATCAGGACATTATTAAATATAGTGTGTAAAGAATACAATGTGTGTGTGTAAATAATTGTTTCTACTTTTGGCACAAAGCCAGCAATTATCCCAGTGTATTACTGGTACTTTATTTTATCGACCCCGTAAGAATGAAAAGCAAAGTTAACCTTGGCGGGATTTGAACTCAGACGGTAAAGGGCCGTAACTCTTTGCTGCAAAGCATGGCGTCCGACCCTCTACCGATACTGCCAATCCACCGCCCTTGTGTGTGTGTGTAAATAATACAATGTGTGTTTCATCATCATCATCATCATCATCAACGTTTTATGTCCATTCTTCCACTAGCATGGGTTAGACAGGTTGGCCTGTTGTGGGCACTGCCAAGTCGGGTGACCTTGTCTTGCTCATACAAAACTGATTTTGGCTTGATTTCTACAGCTGGATTTGTGTGTGTGTGTGTGTGTGAGTGTGTAAATGAAGGTCTCACTAAATATGTGCAATAGTGTGTGTGTGTAAATGAAGGTCTCACTAAATATGTGCAATAGTGTGTGTCTATGTGAGTGTGTAAATGAAGGTCTCACTAAATATGTGCAATAGTGTGTGTGTGTGTGTGTAAATGAAGGTCTCACTAAATATGTGCAATAGTGTGTGTGTGTGTGTGTGTGTGTGTGTGTAAATCATGTTCCCACGCAATAGAGATTTATGAAAGAGAATTGATAAAAAAAAAACCTTCTGACAGATAAGATAAAAATTGGTATAATTGTCTGTCATCATCATCATTGTCATGATCATGATCATGATCATGATCATGATCATCATCATCATCATGATCATCATTATCATCAACATCGTTTTTACGTCAGTTTTTCCATGATTCCATAGAAAAAAGTAAAAAAAACAAAATAAAATAAGTCTTGCACTAAATGGAACATAATTAAATTATGTGTTAACAATGTAAGTAACAATGTAAGTAAAAAATAATTCTATTTGTTTTATTATATAATCCATATATGTACATATATATATATATATGTGTGTGTACATATATATATCATCATCATCATCATCTTCGTTTAACGTCCACTTTCCACGCTAGCATGGGTTAGACGGGAGTTGTCCCACTTGAGGCAAGGTTGGTCAGGTGACCGTGTCTCGCTCATATAAAACTATCTGGCAGGTTTTCTACGGCTGGATGCCCTTCCTAACACCAACCACATTTACAGTGTGGAACTGGGAACTTTTTACCGTGTTACCTACATGGCCACATTATAGCGTGGACTGTGTTTTTTTTCTCGTGACACCTAGTTAATTTCAGAAGATCCCATTAAGGGTGAAAGCAGCGATTCTTTGCTTAAACTTTAATTTGTTATTTTAATAAATATATATATATATATGTGCATATACATATATATATATATATATATATGTGTGTGTACATATATATATATATATATATATATATATAAATGAGAAGTATAGAAATTGTTTTATATATATATATATGTGTGTACATATATATATATATATATATATATATATATATATTTATATATATATATACACACACACACACACATATATATATATATATAGATAAATATATCCGGGTCACCTCTCCAAGACAATGTCACTGGACCGAGATCTTTGGCGCTACGCAGTAATACAGAAGACTCGCCTTGCCTAAGTACAAAGCGAAACCTACAGTCAGTAGGCACCTCTTAACCAAAATACACCCCCGTCCTACAATTCCTAGCCCCACCGCCATCTACACCACCCCTTTCGATGTAAGGCTATGTTGGTACCACAACATCCAGTCCTAAATAAATGAGGTTGTGTAGGTGTCACGACAAAAAAACACACAGTCCACGCTGTAATGTGGCCGTGTAGGTAACACGGTAAAAACCTCCCAGTCCACACTGTAAACGTGGTTGGTGTTAGGAAGGGCATCCAGCCGTAGAAAACCCACCAGACAGTCCTGAGCAAGACAACCAATCTTGTCTCAAGTGGGACAATTCCCGTCCAGACCCATGCTAGCATGGAAAATGGACGTTAAATGATGATGATGATGATGATGATGATATTGTAATCTTATGATTTATCACTCATTCAAATTCAGTTAACTGCATACTCCCATTAATTACATAACAATATCACCCAATATATATATAAATATATATATGTAAAGTTATATTTAAAATTGTTGGGTTACAACTAGTAAATATTTATAACTGATATAAAAGCACTCGACAAATACTTGGAGTATATTTACAATATTAAATAAATGGAAAACTATATTTATAAAACCATATCTATTTCATTATATATATTTCGGGGATATCATATTAACAATATGCTATGCCTTCATCAGACAAAATACAATATAAACAGTTTTATAGATAAATATATTCGACATACCGTAATAAACATCAACTTCATTTGAAGAGGTTTACTCTAGCAGTGAAAATACAGAGAGAAAGAAAGAGAATAAATATATATATGTATCTCTCTCCCTCTCCCTCTCTCTCTCTATATATATATATCAAATTAACATAGCAATGGCTTTGACAAGACTAGAACTGTTTCAGTCAAAAGAAATAACCAGGACTGCTTTACTGGTATTTTATTTTATCAACTTTGTATGGATGGAAGGTAAAGCTACCTTGGTGAGATTTGAACTCAGAATTTAAGATGCCGTAACACAATGTCACAAAGCAAGTTGTCCGATGGTCTACCGACTCTGCCAATCCACCACCTTAATAATAATAATAATAATAATAATAATAATAATAATAATAATAATAATAATGGTTTCTTATATAGGCACAAGGCTAGCAATTTTGGGGGAGGGGAGAGTCAATTAAATCGACCCCAGTGCTTGACTGGTACTTTATTTTATTGACCCTGTTGGAATGAAAGGCAAAGCTATAACTTTGTCAGGACTTGAACTTAGAACATAATGGACCGTAACTCTGAGTCACAAAGTATGTTGTCTGACACTCTACCAATCCTTCTTCTCCCAATCCACCACCACCACCCCTAGCTATAATAATGTGTGGACAAGAAGAAATACCTATAACACCCTGTATAAATAATCACATGATTAATTCATTCAACACATATTTTTAGTTGCTCTAATTTTCTCAACATAACTATTTTTGCATGTAACATAATTCTGTGTGCAATCATAACTATATGAACATAGATTATTGAAGAACTCATGAAAGGAGCAATACATTGCCAATCGATATTTCCTCTTGTTTTGACTTATTTTGCCACTTACTAAACTATAATCTAGTTCTCCTATTAGTGTCTGATTCCATTACCAAGTAATTTATTCCACCATCATGTTGAAATTTTTCATAACTTCTACGTTGCCTGCCATTCGATGGATTTTCTGATTGGAAACATTTCTTTAAGTATGTATTTTATTATTTTCTTTAGCAAAATCTCAAGTTGTTTTGGCTTCTGCCCTTAGAGGTATACTAAACTGAAATAGAGATTAACCCTTTTAGTACACCATATCACACCACACATGCACACACATAACAACACCCATGATTCACTTGCACTTTTCACCTTGGCCCAAGGCTGGACAACTTGCCTAGCCCTTCCCAGCCTTCTTAAAATCATTTTTTTTCCAAACTCAGTTATTCCAACCTTCTCTCTCACACCAAACTCTCCATTTTCTGAAGAAGGACTCATGTCTGACACATCGAAACCCTCATTTACTTTTTCTAAAGCATGAAACTAATAAGACTTTGTAGTTTTGCATCTCTGCATTTAAAATAATAATGAAATTATTGTGTACAGTGCTCAGGTGCACTACAATTCATCAAAGGTGCATGTATAGTACATAGAATATAGTACATAGAATAATGTACAAATGTTAGTAAAGTGTGCATGTGTATGGGGGGGGGGGGATATCGGGTGTCTTGTCTATTCTTGAACTATATATATATATATATTTTTTTTTTTCAATTGATGAAAGTTGGTTGAGGAAAACGTGCAGAGTGGTTATTATATAACTACCTTTGCATCTTTGAAATACGTATAATGAATTAGACAATATAATGAAGCTGTACAAATAAAACTGTCTCTCTTATATATATATATATATATATATATATATATATATATATATATATATATTGCACCTCTCAAGGGCGATGACACATGACTGTAATCTCTGGCGTCACACAGTAATACAAAAGTCCCGACTTCCCACGGGTACAAGCCGAAGCTGAAGCATATAGACAATATGCTCCCACCCCCTCCCACTGCAAAGTGGTCGTGGAGGTGCCATGTCAAAAAAGCACCCAGCACTCACTATAAAGGAGGTTGGTGTAGGGCATCCAGCTGTAGAAATCAAGCCAGAATCAGTTCCTGTATGAGCAAGACAAGGTCAGCCAACTGGACACTACCCACAAGAGGACAACCCATCTAACCCATGTTAGCGTGGAAGAACGGACGTAAAACGCTGATGATAATGATATATATATATTTACATGCTGTAGTTTGACCTGTCATTTTATAGCTGTGAAGTAGAAATATCACATAAATATCTTCATAGAAACTGTTTTTTTATAATTTCAAATGATGACTAATAAAAAACCCAAAAATTAATAATGAGAATACAATATACAAAATTAGATTAAAATAGTTCGTCAGCAAAAAAAGTAAGAAGCTTTTGATAAATGTATTTTAACTCAATCTAAATAAATATTGAAAATAAAAAGAAATTTGATTTTCTTGAATTTGTATGGGGTTTTTTTTTTTTCGTTTATTTTTACTTTTAGTATTTTACAAAATATATTTTTCTCCTTTTACCTAAATTATATGCTTCAGGTCTCATAGCAAATATATGACAGAAAACAGTATCAGGTACATATGTTCAACACACACACACACCAAAAAAAATTGAAGTTTACAATGTAGCTATTTATACATCTTATTTGGTTATTAATTTGGTTTTAAGATTTTTTTGATTTTTTTTATCAAAGAATTATCTTTAAATATGTGATGACTGCACTTATTTCACCACTGAAAATAATAATACTAATAATAATAATAATAATAATAACAACAACAACAACAACAACAACAACAACAATGATAATGGTTTCTTTAGTTATAATAATAAAAAAAACGAAAGAAAAATCTGCCAGTAGTACATTATTATTATTATTATTATTATTATTATTATTATTGTACTGTTTACCAATATTTTCCTATCACAGTCTTATCTCAGATGTATAAATGAAGGAAATTAGATACAACAACAGCAACAACAGCAACAGCAACAGCAACAACAACAACAACAACAGCAACAACAACAACAACAACAACAACAGAAGCAGCAACAACAAAATAGAAACAAATACAACAACAGTATCACAGTTAGAAAGATGTGTACATTATTGATGAGAGTTTTTATTGGGGAAAGCAAAGATAATAAAGTTTGCTACGAGGACTACAGAAGTAAGCTTAGTAATATATACAATGGCTAACAAAGTTATAGTATGAAGCATTAGAAAAATGGGATCTTAACTCACCACCATAGGCGCTGGGCTGGGCTGGCCAGCCGCAGGTGTGAGCCCCACTAGTTCAAGTGGCTTTTCCAACGCGTCTCCCTTGTCGTCCTCCGAGGAAACACCTTCTCCATTCTGTCCGCCGGGGCTGTGGGGAGACAAGCCGATTATATTGCGAATTCTGTTGAATGGTCCTATATATTGTGTAGTCCCCTCCTTTTATATAGTTAAGATAATATAATTGTTTCTACTTTTGGCACAAGGCCAGCAATTCACCAGTGCATTACTGGTACTTTATTTTATCGACCCCGTAAGGATGAAAGGCAAAGTTAACCTTGGTGGGATTTGAACTCAGAACGTAAAGGACCGTAATTCTATGCTTCAAAGGATGGTGTCCAACACTCCACTGACACTGCCAATCCCCTGCCCCTTAAGGTAATATAATAAAATAAAGTAAGGCATGAAAATATATACTGATGTGTTCAGAACAACAATTTCACACGTTATTTGAATAAGATGGTGTAAGACAGAACAAAGGAGAGACACGAAATAAGAACAAACTAGTCACTGATGAGGTCACAGAATGTGTGATGAAAGAGTTTTGACAATGAACAATTAAATAACCATGCAGTTATTAAACTAACCAACTGGAAGTTTATAATAAAGTGAAAAGCAACAGCTGTGTTTGTTTTTATTGGTAGCATGAGCCTCCCAAAGTATAACAATATATACATAACGATGATGATGATGATACTATATGTAATATAGAACTGGCTTCTACAGGACTAGAATTGTATCATTCCTGATGATTTCATATAAATGAAACAGTTCTAGTCATGTAAAAGCGATTTATATATTAAATATATTTACACTCTACTAATGTATGGAGTACCTTTTTAACAACTGTGGTTACTCCCGTTTTAACTCCAGATCTACACACGCACACACACACACACACACACACACACACACACACACATATATATTATCATCATCCTCATCGTTTAATGTCCATTTTCCACTCTAGCATGGGTTAGATAGGTTGTCCCATTGTGAGACAAGTCAGATCCAATGATCATGTCCTGCTCACATAGAACCATTTCTAGACTGGTTTCTACAGCTGTATGCTCTTCTTAATACAAATCAAAATTTAGTTTCCTTATTTCTTCAAGTTCTATAACATTTGAAGACTTTCATAAAAGTACAATGTCAATATATTTAATATATGTGTATGTGTGCATATGTCTATGTTTCTGCACACACACACACACACACACACACACACACACACACACACACACACACACACACACACACACACACACACACACATATTTGTTTTATTTAGCTGCTATTTTTAGTGGTGTGATAGACAACACGTCTATGTTTACTTCCTGCTTCTACTAAGGGCTGGTTCATGCATAGGTCAAGTTTACGGCCTCATTCGATCCTGTGCTAGCTGGCAGGTGGCAATATATTTTGCCGTTCTTGGGACTTCTGTCCTAGGAAAGGAAACTGCTCTCTGATGATCCGAACATTTCCATTGGAGATCCCTAGGATCTCCAATCTTTTGTAAGGTGAAACTGTTGGTAAAAGCAAATGGATTAGGTAAATATTTAAATTATATTTTTTAATTTATTTTAAGAAATTGTTTGAATTTTACTTGCTCCCCTTATCTCAATTTTATAGTTCTGGTATGTCAAATTAATACCATGGAACACCACTGTATCATAGAGACCCTATATATTTCCAGGGGTACTTAGTACCTGTGAGGATATTAATCTCCTTTTATATATATATATATATATATCATCATCGTTTAATGTCCACTTTCCATGTTAGTATGGATATATATTACATTATACATGCATACAAGCATGGAAAAACGGATATAAAAATGATGATGATGATATGGGCATTTGAAGAGTTTCTCTATATATGTACATATGTAACTGATGTTTATTTGTGACTACATATGCTTTGGGTTAATCACATATATGTTGATATCATCATCATCATCATCATCAGGTTTAGCGTCCGTGTATAAATGAAAGGTATAGAAAGTATTGTAGCAAGAAGCCAACAGTATTCCATAATATATATATATATATATATAAATATATATATATATATATATAAATATATATATATATATATATAAATATATATATATATATATATAAATATATATATATATATAATAATATATATAATATATATATATATATATAAATATATATATATATATATATAAATATATATATATATATAATAATATATATAATATATATATATATATAAATATATATATATATATTGATATATATGTATATAGTCCTATATGAGTGAGACCAATCTTGCCTCAAATGGGACAATTCCCGTCTAACCCATGCTAGTGTGGAAGATAGACGTTAAACGATGATGATGATGTTGATGATATTATTTATATACATATTATATGTATACATACTATACATATATAATATATATATATATATATATATATATATATATATATATATATATATATATATATGCATATTATATATATATAATATATATACACAGTGCATATTATATATATATATATAATATATATATATAGTGCATATTATATATATAATATATATATATATGCATATTATGTATATAAATTTTAAAGTCGTCTAAAAAGAACAGTGATGAGAAACTATGAAAGAAAGATTTCTTATTAGAAAGAGTTGGTTCAGAAAATATAGAATGAGTGTATATAAAATATAAGAGTGTATATAATTAAACCAAATTGAAGGATAAAAATATGTGTATATATATATATACACACCCTAAAAATGGTAAGTGTATAAGTCCATAAAAGGAGAAATTGACATAGAAAAAAAATGTGAAATTAAAAATGAGGAAAAATTATGGAAAAATTATGCTTAAAAATACCATCAGTGAATGAAGTTATTGTAAATTACATGACAGTCTCTCTCTCTCTCTCTCAGAGACTCTCTCTCTCTCTCTCTGCCTCTCAGAGACACACTCTCTCTCTCTGCCTCTCAGAGACACACTCTCTCTGCCTCTCAGAAACACACACTCTCTCTCTGCCTCTCAGAGACACACTCTCTCTCTCTCTCTCTCTGCCTCTCAGAAACACACACTCTCTCTCTGCCTCTCAGAAACACACACTCTCTCTCTACCTCTCAGAGACACACACACACACTCTCTCTCTCTCTCTCTGCCTCTCAGAAACACACACTCTCTCTCTGCCTCTCAGAGACACACACACTCTCTCTCTCTCTCTCTGCCTCTCAGAAACACACACTCTCTCTCTGCCTCTCAGAGACACACACACACTCTCTCTCTCTCTCTCTCTCTCTCTGCCTCTCAGAAACACACACTCTCTCTCTGCCTCTCAGAGACACACACACTCTCTCTCTCTCTCTCTGCCTCTCAGAAACACACACTCTCTCTCTGCCTCTCAGAGACACACACACACTCTCTCTCTCTCTCTCTCTCTGCCTCTCAGAAACACACACTCTCTCTCTGCCTCTCAGAGACACACACACTCTCTCTCTCTCTCTGCCTCTCAGAAACTCTCTCTCTCTACATGCTACACCTATCCCCTACCATCTCAATACTCATTGTTATCATCATCATCATCACAGTCATTACCATCAGAATAATCACTACCACTATCATCATCATCATTACCACTATCATCATCATCATCATCATCATCATCTCGACCATCATTATTTCCATCACTCCCCACCACCACCACCACCCTCACCATTATGTTCATTATCGTTACCACTATCTTCCTCATCACCACTATCATCATCGTGGTGTCCAACATCACCCCCACCATCATCATATCGATCATCATCATCATCAGCACCACTACCACCATCATCATCCCCACCACCACTACCACCACCACCACCACTACCACCATCATCATCATCACCATCATCACCATCATATCCATCACCACCAAGACCATCATCATCCCCACCACCACCACCACATCCATCGCCACCACCACCACCACCACCATATCCACCACCACCACCATCACCACCACCACCATCACCACCAACATCATCATCATCATCATCACCACCACAACCACCACATCCATCACCACCACCATATCCACCACCACCACCACCACCACCACCACCACCATCATCATCATCACCATCAACATGTCCTATATCTACTTCACTCCAACAGTCTGCTGCAAGGGACACTAACCTATTAATTCTACCTGTTAATTAGTCCCACCTGGTGATGTGATCTACTGTCACATTTACTGATACCCAGAAGCCTTCTGCTCACTTCCCTACATGTGTGTACGGCAGTGGGGGAATATACAGGCCTTTCTCTGTCTATATATCTACATGTTTGTATGTATGTGTATGTATGTATTTGTATGTGTGTGTGTGTGTGTGTGTGTATCAGAGAGAGTTGTGTGTGAATATACAGGCCTTTCTCTAGCTGTATACATACTTGTATGTATGTACATGTATGTATGTATGTATGTATGTATGTATGTATGTGTGTGTGTGTGCATGTCAGAGAGAGTTGTGTGTCTATATATGTACATGTATGTGTATGTATGTGTGTGTATGTGTGTGTATGTCAGAGAGAGTTCTGTGTGTCTATATATGTACATGTATGTATGTGTATGTGTGTGTCAGTGAGAGTTCTGTATGTGAATATACAGGCCTTTCTCTATTTGTTTATGTATGTACATGTATTTGTATGTATGCGTGTGTATGTGTGTGTCAGAGAGAGAGTGAGAGTGTGTGAATATACATGTCTTTCTCTATCTGTCTATGTAAGTATGTCATTGTAAGTATCTATGTATCTATGCATGTCTAATGTATTTATGTGTATGTATGTATATGTATGTCTATGTGTGTATTTATCTATGCATGTCTAATGTGTGTATGTAAGTGTACACTTGTGTGTATGTATGTGCATGTATGTGTGCCTGTGTATTTATGCATATCTAATTTGATTGTGTGCATTTATGTGTAGGTATGTGTAAGTGTTTATGAGTGCACATTTGTGCGAATATATGTGTATGTGCATGTATGTATAAATGTCTATGTGTATTTATGTGTGGATGTGTGTGTATGTGAATGAGATTGAGTATATGTATAGCATCAAGTAGTTCTTATGGACATAATCAGCACATTTTTGGTTACATGGTGCTAATGGTGTTTAAGAGTAGAAAAATTGTTTGTGCTTCATTAGACATACACTCACTCACATCACCACAAATAGACATATAATTTCATATAATATAACTGAAAGTACAATTCAGGAACAAAATCACATTCACCATACCACTTTTATATAAAACTGAAGATGACACATTTATTCTGGAAGTA
>OZ024750.1:9295450-9300450 GCA_964016885.1 Eledone cirrhosa | reverse complement strand
GCATTCGTGAATTCTATATCGAATAATAATAATATTCTAATAACATTATTAATGTTCGAGGGCGGTGGATTGGCAGTATCGGTAGAGGGTCGGACGCCATGCTTTCCAGCATAGTTACGTCCCTTTACGATCTGAGTTCAAATCCCGCCGAGGTTGACTTTGCCTTTCATCCTTACGGGGTCGATAAAATAAAGTACCAGTAATGCATTGGGTAATTGCTGGCCTTGTGCCTAAAGTAGAAACAATTATTAATGTTCGATTCATTTGCAAGCACAACCTCATAACATCATTTGTTTTAGATGACTTTCATCATTCTTTTATTCTAGCAGTAGCCTCGGGAAACAATTGACAACTGTTTGGGGGTTATATATATCATCATCATCACCGTTTTACGTCCATTCTCCATGCTAGCATGGGTTAGACATATATATATATATAGGAACAAGTATAACCCCGAGGGCAGAGCTCAAGCCATTTCGACAGCTATTTCTGAACTGAAATAGCTGTCGAAACGGCTTGAGCTCTGCCGTCGGGGTCATACTTGTTCCTATTACCCACTCTACTACCCTAAGTATTGAGTACTTTGGTGCGTTATGGTCCATCTGGTTCCTTACCACAATTCCTTCGTTATATATATATATATATCAGTTCCTGTCTCACCCTTGCAAGCAGGGAAAAAGTGGATGTAAAATGAAATGATGAATGATGATATTATATAATATCGGTTATAATATCGGTTTCAACACACGATTTCAGATAAAGAATCTTGCTAAACAAATTCAGAAACGAAATATATATATATATATATATATATATATATATATACCACTACGGATATTACCTTCCAGTGTTCTACCTTTATATATATATTTATTGAAAATGAAGAAAATCAAGGTTATCAATTAAATCCATTTTTCAATTTTTGTATTTGTTTCTATACAGGTTATAAGACTAAACAACAAGTTAATCAGAATCTGTTAATTAAATACTCCATTATAATCTCTTACAAACACACACACACACACTCACATATATATATGTATGTCATTATCATCATCATCGTTTAACGTCCATATTCCACGCCTGCATGGGTCTGGACGGGAATTTTCACCACTTGAGGCAAGATTGGTTGTCTTGCTCGTATAGGACTGTCTGGCGGATTTTCTATGGCTGGATGCCCTTCCTAACACCAACCACGTTTACACTGTGGACTGGGAGGGTTTTACCATGTTACCTACATGGCCACATTACAGCGTGGACTGTGTGTCTTTTTGTTGTGACACCTACACACATATATGTGTATATATATATATATATAAATTAATATATATATATATAGAGAGAGAGAGAGAGAGAGAGAGAGAGAGAGAGAGAGAGAGAGAGAGAGAGAGAGAGGGAGAGAGAGAGAGAGAGAGAGAGATAGATAGTTATAAGGGTCCAATTATTTGTTAAGTACAATTGAGAGGATTATATACACATACACTCGCACACACACACACACACACACACATATATATATATATATATACACACATATATTATTGAGAAATAATCTAATGCAACTATGTTTAGTGGAAATCAGATACTTTGCCTAATTTGAAAATTAATTTTCTGTTTCATAACCAAATATTAATCCATGTAATCTTCTATTATGAAAAACTCTTCTATGTTATCTTCATTGGAATTTCTATTAGGTATGCAGTAAACATACTTCCTACACTGACAGGTCAAATATTGCCTACTTAATATTCCCAGGTCTAAATAGAAGAAATATATAGATTTGCTATAGATTTATTAAGTTCATTAACCTGGTTTTGTCCAAGCCAGTAACTAAAGAGTTAAATAGGAAATCTTTAAAATGAGTGGTTTTATTTCATAAAATCTTTAAAATGGGTGGTTTTATTTCATAGCACCAGAGCTGGTTTTGGCCAGGTTGGTAACTAAAGGGTTAAATAGGAAATCTTTAAAATGAGTGGTTTTATTTCATAGCACCAGAGCTGGTTTTGGCCAGGTTGGTAACTAAAGGGTTAAATAGGAAATCTTTAAAATGAGTGGTTTTATTTTATCGAACCAGAGCTGGTTTTGGCCAGGTTGGTAACTAAAGGGTTAAATAGGAAATCTTTAAAATGAGTGGTTTTATTTTATCGAACCAGAGCTGGTTTTGGCCAGGTTGGTAACTAAAGGGTTAAATAGGAAATCTTTAAAATGAGTGGTTTTATTTCATCGAACCAGAGCTGGTTTTGGCCAGGTTGGTAACTAAAGGGTTAAATAGGAAATCTTTAAAATGGGTGGTTTTATTTCATAGCACCAGAGCTGGTTTTGGCCAGGTTGGTAACTAAAGGGTTAAATAGGAAATCTTTAAAATGAGTGGTTTTATTTTATCGAACCAGAGCTGGTTTTGGCCAGGTTGGTAACTAAAGGGTTAAATAGGAAATCTTTAAAATGAGTGGTTTTATTTCATCGAACCAGAGCTGGTTTTGGCCAGGTTGGTAACTAAAGGGTTAAATAGGAAATCTTTAAAATGGGTGGTTTTATTTCATCGAACCAGAGCTGGTTTTGGCGAGGTTGGTAACTAAAGGGTTAAATAGAAAACCTTTCAAATGGGTGGTTTTATTTCATAGCACCAGAGCTGGTTTTGGTCAGGTTGGTAACTAAAGAGTTGAATGTTTTTATCAATTTGTTATCTCTTCTCTATGGTTGGAACTAAAAATACATCTAAATAAATCTTTAGAAGTGTCCACATTTGTAACAGGAAAAAACCCCCCAAATTATTCGATAAAAGAAAGTATATAACAAAGAGAAAGATTTAAAATATTTGTTTTTTCTTAAAATATGAGAAATAACATTTTATAGAAATAATAGTTTTTGATTTTTTTTAGTTTTAAATGGTTGACAAGTGAAATGATGTGAGTTTGTTTCTTGAAACAGAGACAAATATATTTTATAAAAGCCACTTGAGCCACTTGAAAACACATATTACATTTGCTGTTGATTTATTCCACAATAACAGTATTCATCATCATTATTATTATAGTTACGAGGTTAACTTTGCCTTTCATCCTTACGGGGTCGATAAAATAAAGTACCAGTAATACACTGGATAATTGCTGGCCTTGTGCCTAACGTAGAAACAATTATTATTATAGTTACGTCCCTTTACCATCTGAGTTCAATTCCCGCCGAGGTTAACTTTGCCTTTCATCCTTACGGGGTCGATAAAATAAAGTACCAGTAATGTACTGGGATAATTGCTGGCCTTGTGCCAAAAAGTAGAAACATTATTATTATTATTATTATTATTATTATCATTGTTTTTATGTGGGTATTAGATAGATAGGTTTTTTCTTTGGTGATGATTATGATGATAGTGATGATGATATGGTGATGATAATGAGGATGATGATGATGGTGATGATGATGATGATGATGGTGGTCACGATGATGACGATGGTATCTATAAATCCAGTTGTTAATGGCTACTACATAAAACTATATTAACTATAATCCCAGTTCACAATAGCTCACGTATTTAGCTTGAGTTAATTGTGAACCATAACTTAAATGAATAAATAAATCCTTTTAAGTCTAAACTTCCTAGAAATGCACTTAATTTCTACTTCACATAATTATTCTAAGCATAAATCATGTAAATAATGTTTGTCGAAGAATCAATTCTTTCAAGACAACAACCACCATTGCCTAATCCTGTGATATTTAAATGCAATAATGCTGACAGTAAATTATGTGTATAATGAATTAAAGTTAGAGGAAGGAAAAGATTAACCTTTTTAATATCAAGCCACCCAAGACCACATCTGTTGTATAATAGAAAAACATTCAAGTTAAAACACTGAAATTTAAGTTAAAACACTGAAATTTAAATTAAATCCTCTTCTTCTTTGCTCACTTATTCCTGAGAAGGTCACGGGGGGCAGAGTCCTCAAAGAACTCCACTCAGCGGGTCCTGTCAGAGGCAACTGTCTCCAGACTAGATCCCCAAGCGAAACCAGCCAAGCTCATTGTTCTCTGTTCTCCATCATGTGTAGAAGTGTCTCTGTGTTGTGACTAGATTAGTCTTTGATGTTGTCAGACCAGACCAGTATTTTCTTTGTTCTCCTTTTTTTGAATTGATCAAAGAAGTACTAGTGTATCGATGCGAAGATGGTGGTTATATAGACAGCAGTCTCATACTGTGTATACTGTGGAAACATGGAACCGAAGCAAGCAGCAACAGTGTTACATACAGAGAAAGATTGTATAGAAGAACTCCACAATGTGAATGGAGACAATCTTCTTAAGGAAGCAGAAATTTCAGCTGTATTTAGTGAATAGAAAGAGAACTACAAAACTACCTGATGCAGAAAGGCTTCACTTGCTTCTTCACATATTTTTGTAGGCAAATAAAAGATCGTGACTAGTATTAATATTGCATTAAAATTCACAGTTATTAGCATAGAGGAGAGAGAATTGACTACAAAATAGATTGTCATTCTCGAGGTTAACTTTGCCTTTCATCCTTACGGGGTTGATAAAATAAAGTACCAGTAATGCACTGAGTAATTGCTGGCCTTGTGCCTAAAGTAGCAACAATTATTATTTCTACTTTTGGCACAAGGCAAGCAATTTGCAGAGAAGGTGAAAGCGAATCAAATTAACTCTAGTGTGTTACTGATACTTTATTTTATCAACTTCCATGAGGGAGGAAAGACAAAGCTAACCTTGGCAGGATCTAAACTCTGCCACAAAGCATATTGTTCGATGCTTTACCGATCTTACTGCTAATCCATAATTACACAAAAATATCTAATGAAGTATTAGAATTTACAGATATTTGTAAATCTATCCAACCTATACAAGTGTAAACTATAAAAAGATAAGTGAATTATTGATAAATAAAAATAAGTCAAAACTACTTCAAATGAAGCCAATAGAGTGAACCATTAGTTTTTATAATTACCAGTGATCAACTACATCTTGGAGAAATCACATTCCACAGAATA
>OZ024750.1:9270450-9290450 GCA_964016885.1 Eledone cirrhosa | reverse complement strand
AATAATTGTTTCTACTTTTGGCACAAGGCCAGCAATTACCCCCAGTACATTACTGGTACTTTATTTTATCGACCCCGTAAGGATGAAAGGCAAAGTTAACCTCGGCGGGATTCTAACTCAGATCGTAAAGGGCCATAACTCCTATGCTGCAAAGCATGGTGTCTGACGCTCTACTGATACTGACAATCCACCACCCAATAATAATAATGATAATAATGATGATGAAGGTGGTGTTGATGATGATGATGATGATGATAGTAATGATGATGATGATGATGGTGATAATGATGATGACAATGGTAATGATGATGATGATGATGATGATGAAGGTGAGGATGATGAAGATGATGATGATAATGAATATGGTGATGATGGTGATGACGCTGATAATGATAATGATGATAATGATGACGCTGATAATGATGATAATGATGATGGTGATGACGATGGTGATGATGATAATGAGGATAATGATGGTGATGATGATGAGGAAAAGAATGAAAATGATGAGAATGGCCTGTTTGGCGCCTGACCAATTGTTATATAAGTGTTATGGGGGCAGTCTACAGTGAATAGAATAGAATTGATTTGGTTCTAAAGTGTTCCTAGCACTATATTTTATAGGAACCTGTTAAGGATGAAAGAACAAATCTACTCTTTGTGGGGTTTGGTGGGAACTGCCACAGGAAGAACAGAGAATATGTCAGTGGTGGTAGTGGTAGTAGTAGTAGTACTGGTGGTGGTGGTAGTGGTGGTGGTGGTGTTGGTAGTGGTGGTAGTGGTAGTAGTAGTAGTGGTGGTAGTAGTAGTGGCGGTAGTAATAGTATTAGTAGTAATAGTAGAAAGAATACAACTCTAAGATTAATGACAGCTATAAGTACTAGTTAATGAGCTAATAAGAGAGTCTCATTAGTCAAGAGAAGAATCTCATCAAAGATTAAGGACGCCTACTAGAACTTTCTTCAAATCACGCTCTACCATCTAGAGAAATGGTTGGACATATTAAACAATGTAGTCCTAGACATACATAGAAAAAAAGGTAAGACTGTCATAACTGGAATGTTTTAAATCATAGTTTTGTTTGATTAAGGGCTGATAAGAGGCCTAAACAACAACAGCATCAATAATATATATTACATGAAGGATTATTGATAACAACTTTAATAACACAAAAATCCTCAAGACAACAACAACAACAACAGCAACACCTCTAGAAAAACAACAATATAACAATGATAAAAAAGAAATGTTTTTTTAGTTTTGTAAATAATTACAACTAATTTTATTTTATCTTTTCTTCCTTCCTTTTTTTTTGTGTTGTTTTTAATCTTTTTTAACTACTACTACTACAACCAATGTAACAGTTCACCACTACTATCACCACCATTATCACCACCAGCTGCTCATCACTGCTATTACCACTACCACCACCACCACCAATACAGCTGCTCACCACTACCACCACCACCACCACCAAAATAACAACTCACCATCACCACCACTACTACCATAACAACCATCAACAATAACAAAGAGAAGCACCTGCAACAACAACAGTAGTAGCTGTAGCAATAACAAAAATCCAACAGTTACAATATTTCTTTCAGTTTGTATGTTCAAATTTCTTCTTTCACTTTCCAGAAGAAAAAAACTTTTGTTTTTCAATTTTCTTCAAATTATATTATCTTTATAATTAATTTTTAAAATTATATATTTTTGTTTTTAATTTCTTTTTTCATTTTAGTTTTCTTCACCTTTGTAGTTCTATTTTTATCTCATCTCTCATTCCATATTCTTTTTTTTTAAATATGTCAAATTTAGTAACTCTCTGTCTGCCGTTTCTACCTATATTTTCACTGGTTTGGCAGTATCGGTATATGCTTTGACGCATAGAGTTACGGCCCTTGCCATTCTGAGTTCAAATCCCGCCAAGGTTAACTCTGCCTTTCATCCTTACGGGGTCGATAAAATAAAGTACCAGTAATGAACTGGGTAATTGCTGGCCTTGTGTCAAAAGTAGAAACAATTATATTCAGTATTTCTCCATATATTCATTTGTCTTGTAGAAAAGCACAGAGATCCAGAACAAATACCACAATATACGTTTTATCCAGCTGAAGCTGGGCTGCTAAGAGCGAGGTTCTTGTCATCGTTGGTGGCTTGCCTTACCAAAGTATTTAGGTGATGCCAGGGAGGGTACTTGGTTGTTTCAGTACCTTAGCCTCGCCATTACCCACAGTAATGCTACAAGTATGTTGGCTTGCAACAGCCACTCCATCTCGCAGGACTCCTTCCTCAGACAGGCTGCTAACATAAATTAAAACCATAAAGAGAATTCCTTAACTAAGAATCTTATGACTTTTCAACAGCAAATATAAGAAGATATTTAACAGGAATTGGATTAAAGTAATCTATCCTGAAAGTCAATTAAATTGACCCAATATATGACTGGTACTTTAGTTTATTGACCCAGGAAAGATGAAAAACAAAGATATAATCTTGGTGAGATTTGAACTCAGAATGGCAAGAATTGTAACTAAATATCATAAGATATTTTCTTTACAGTTCCATTGATTCTGCTAATCCAGTCCTTATATTATCAATATTACTAAAAACAATGGTGGTCGAATTTGACACAATTGGTAGAGCATCACTCTCTCCCATTATAATTTCACAGTATCTCTTTCACTCCTGTTTTCTTTTCACTCTGATTTATCTCTTTACTTCTAAATCTAAATTTTGCTCTAACTTTCCTCTCTAATTTATCTCTCTCATTATTATCTCTTTCTCTCTTGGTATACATCTATCTATCCCATTCTTATTTCTCTCTCTTTCTCTCTCCATCCAGAGAAATAAGAATGGGATATATATATATATATATATATATATATTATATATATACAGAGAGAGAGATAAGAAAAGTATATATTATTCTTATCTCTCTCTCTACATCTATCTATCCCTCTCTCTCTCATATATATATATATATATATATATATACCATTCTTATATCTCTCTAGCTTCTCTATTTTCTTCTTTCTATCTTCCAATCCTCTCTTCTTTCTTTGTTGTCTCACTCCAAGTAGGTTTCCATACAATCAGATTATCAAGATGTCTGCAAGACACTTTAGTCAGCTGCTGTCATTAATAACCAAGCTATTGACTTGATGAGAATAATCCGTAGGCTGTTCAGCTTCCATCTTTAGAATCCTTACACTATGTCAGATTACTAAGGCTAATCCTTGGCAGCAAGCTGTATTTGATCTTGATTTCTATCTCCTTGACATCTACTTCCATTTTTATTCTCTTCTCTCATATATACATATATATACTTTATTTCTCTAATTCTTTATTTCTTTCTTACACGGTTGTTTATCTCATTGCAGGAATATTAATATAAGAACTGAAGCATGCAATTCTCTCTCTCTCTCTATATATATATATATATATACATATGTATGTACTGAAGCATGCAATCTCTCTCTCTCTCATATAGATATATACAATGTCATCATCATCGTTTAATGTCTATCTTCCACGCTAGCATGGGTTTAGACGGCATGTATATATATATATACACGATTGAAAGTATAAAGAAAAAAAGATGAAATCGAAAAAGCGGATGTAAAATGATGTAAAAGAAAAAAAGATGAAATTGAAAATGCAACTGGAGTCTTATTTAAAAAAAAAAATATATATTTATTTAATTCCTTTACCGGTTTTGCAGTTCTGCTTTTCAAAAGTAGAGTTGAGATGGAGGGTCTGTGGTTTTTCTCACATCTCATGTGAGAAAAACCACAGACCCTCCATTTCAACTCTACTTTTGAAAAGCAGAAGAACTGCGAAACCGGTAAAGGAACTAAATAAATATATATATATTTTTTAAAAAATAAGACTCCAGTTGCATTTTCGATTTCATCTTTTTTTCTTTATATATATATATATATATGATATGAATGTGTACAATCCAAGAAGAGAGTGTAGAGATTATTTTGTGAAAATTAAGTGCCAGTCGCAAGGAAGGCAGTGTGTTTTATGTGGAAGAATTTTGGTTGATTTCCTCTAAATATAACTTTAATATTATTATTATCATTATTATTATCATCATTTTACGTCCGCTTTTTCCCTGCTTGCAAGGGTGGGACGGGAACTGATTCTGGCTTGATTTCTACAGCTGGATGCCCTTCCTAACACCAACCTCATTTATAGTGAGTGCTGGGTACTTTTTTGCCATGGCACCTACACGACCCCTTTGCAGTGGAATGATAGGGACCTCAGTCCCTATCATCTCATTTCTACAGCTGAGTAAACTGGAGCAATGTGAAATAAAGTCTCTCACTCAAGGAAACAACACATCACCCGGTCTGAGAATTGTACTCACAACCTTTCGATTGCAAGACCAATGCTCTAACCACTAAGCCATGTGCCTATCATCATCATCATCATCATCATCATTTTACGTCCGCTTTTCCCTGCTTGTAAGGGTGGGACGGGTCTTATTCAGCACAGCATCTCTCCACTCGTCACAGTCCCTCGTCATCTCCACCGTGAGCTTCAATGATCTGAGGTCTGTTCTCACCACCTCCGCCCATGTTTTTCGTGGTCTACCTCTACTACGTCTTCCTTCAACTGGCATATATATGTGTGTGTACATATGTATATATATATATATATACATATGTACATACATACATCTATCCATCTATACATACAATCATTCTTGCCAAACTTGACTTGCCTGATGATTTCTTTTGAATGAAACAGTTCTAATCCTGTAGAAGCCATTTCTATGTAAAATTTGATTTTTACACTCTACTAATGTAGAGTACTTTACTTACTGTGGTTACTTCCCGATTGAACCCATCACACACACACATATCATCATCATCGTTTAAAGTCCATTTTCCACGCTACACACATACATATATATATTTGCGTGTGTGTGTATGTACATATGTATCTATAGATGGGTAGATATATGTATGTATGCAAGTATGTGCGTGTGAGAGGCAGAGAGAGAGAGTGTCTATGTGTGTGTACAATGTCTTATCAAACCCTTGCTAGCATGGAAAAGTGAACATAAAATCATTGATGATAATTAAGATGAAGAACTCATTAAAAATCACTTAAAAAACCAGAATGGAGATAAAAATAAGTCAAATCAATATTTTGGCTTCATAAAGTTCTAATTTTGAACTTAGGAAAAGTTGTACAGGAAATGTTTATAAAACGTTTATGGCATGTCCAGAAATTCCTAACACACTATGGCGATGGGTAGCTTTAGAAATGTCTAACTATAACAGAGTACTGTGAATTAACTGGGGAGCAGAATCTTCAAACACTCCTTCCAGTGATCTAGTCGGGCTGCATATACTGGACAATTTAAAGAAATTCACAGACTTCAGTTTTGGTTTAGTTCCAGCATGCCATATGATAACACAAATGATGATGGTGATGATATATATATATATATATATATATATATATATATTTGAAAAATAAGGAAAAGAATGACTTCATTTGTAGTTTTAAACCATTTAATTTTATAATATCATAATTTTACAATTTGGTTTTGTAGGTCTAGTAAGTTCTTTGTTAACTTCGGTGGGGAGATTTTTTAAAAGATTCCTGGTTGACTTTCCTGGAGAACTTTCTCGCATTTGTCGGTGGTAATTGTCAAATGTGAGAAAGTTCTACAGGAAAGTTAACCAGGAAATTTAAAAAAATCTCCCTACCAAAGTTAACAAAGAACTTACTAGACCTACAAAACCAAAATGTAAAATTATAATATTATAAAATTAAATTGTTTAGAACTACAAGTAAAGTTATTCTTTTCCTTTTTTCAAATGCACCTAACTGTACCAAGGATTTCACACATTTTCCAATATATATATATATATACACACACACATTCATAAAATTATATTATATTGTTGTGTGTATGTGGGTGTTTGGTGTATAAATCTATATTTATGTTTATGTGAGTGAGTTTAAGTAGGGGATGACCTTTTTCTCTAAAACTGGCCTACACAGCAAAATATTCTTAGCCAATCAATATTTATTAATTGATTTCATTGATCTTATCTTCTTTTCTCCTGACACCAACACCACCACCATCATCATCACCACATTCTTCTTCTTGTGTGAAACACACAGACATATATACACACACAAATATATATATATAAAATCATCATCATCATCGTCGTTTAACGATGATGATGATGATGATATATATATATATATATATATACAAAAACAGAAGCATGCACACATACACATGTGCACACACATATACATTTGCAAGTTTGCAAATCTGCATATACATACACACAGATATGAGTATGCACACTTTTACACACAGATATGGATATATTCTTACACCCATATATGCCCATATATATATATATACACTTCCATATATATATATTATCATCATTCTCATTTTTTTACATCTGATTTTCCATGGAGTGGAAGAGTCTTTTACAGTACAGCTACCCCCACCTACTGCATTTCTTTGTCACCTCTGTTTTGAGAGAGAACTGCTCTCTTACATAAAAAATCTACCTTTTCTGTTAGGTAAACTCTGTCTGTCTGTCTGTATATATATATATATATATATATATATATATATATATGCATTTATGTATTCGATTTGAAAGCAAAAGGCACAATGGAGAAGAAGTTTAAAACAAGAAAAAGGAGAAAATACAAAAGACAAAAAATAGTCATTGTGGAGGTCACAGAATATGTGACAAAAGAATTTTGACGAATGAATAACGAACAATAAAGATTAAAGTGAAAATCATATGGTGTGCATGTGTGTTTTTAATTGGCAATACTGGCAACATGACCATCCCCAAATATATAAAATGACGATGATGATGATTATATATATATACCTAGTTGATTTTACATACTAAATAAATGGTAGTTGATAAGATGTATGCCCAGATTTTATTATTTAATTAACTTAAATCTGTGCTAATATATATATATATATATGCAAGTATTTATACATGTATATATATATATATATATAAGTATATGTAGTTCAGCAGGTTAGAACCTTAAACCATATATGGCTGCAAAGCAAAACAAAGCAAACTTCTCAAATTCACATATGATATAATATAATACTTTCATATTATTCTAACCCTTCTTCAATATTTATGGAAATTCACCTTTTAATAGTCAGAAAGAGACATAGAGGACCAAAACCTCATTTTAAACTTGAATGGAAACTATTCTGAATTGTTCTAAAGTATAACTTTTACGACTGTTTCATGATATTATTTTTATATTGAGTTCTACTTTATAATTCCTCATATATAAGCTGACACTTAATTATTAATAAAAGCCTTTCCCCAACTTTTTCTTTATTTTTCATAAACATAGTAATTAATGAGGCAAGGAGGAGTAACTTTTACAATAATTTAAAGGTTTTTATGATGTAAAAGCTTCAAAATTAAAGGGTCTTTGTAGTAAACAATGCTACCATCGATTCACCAATACACCATAAATATTATTCTCATTAACAATTAAATTATATCTTTAAGATCACTTAATAACATGCTCAATAGGTTTTTAGTTTAACCATGGATAACAAAGAAATTGTTTTAATAATATTTATGAAACAGCTATTAAACTGGATTGTCATTAGCTTTTAATGATGAACAAACAACTTAATAACACAGTCTGCCATGGATGTTCCTACTACTACTACTGTTATTGCTGCTCTTGTTGTTACTATTGATGTTGTTGTAGTTAACCAATGCCAACAGACATTTTTTTTTCATCTCTCATTATTTACATCATTGTTCATTTTTTAAATTGGCACAAAGCCACCACGTTGCATAGTTTTATGTAAAATCACTCAAGCAAGCGTTTCCTCGATAAAGAATTCATTCCACTGCTCAGCCATTGCTAACCCCTAAAATAATATTCTTGTTCAATACATGCCAAGAATACTGAACTTGTTACATAAAGAAGCAACCTTCTCCTTTCCCTCTTTTTTTATGTAATGTATAATTTATCAGGTATACTCTAGTTCGATACATGCCAAGAATACTGTACTAGCTACATTGAGAAGCAGTCTCCTTCTATATGTGATATATAATTTACCAGGTATAGATAAATGGTTAAGAAGTTACCTCCACAATCAGCAAGTTTCAGGTTCAATTCCACTGCTTGGTTTATCAGACAAGTGTCCTTCTGAATGAAGGCGCATGGCTTAGTGGTTAGAGCATTGGGCTTGCAATCAAAAGATTGCGAGTTCAATTCTTGGACCGAGTGATGTGTTGTTTCCTTGAACAAGACACTATTTCATGTTGCTCCAGTTTACTCAGCTGTAGAAATGAGATGATAGGGACTGGGGTCCCTATCATTAAAATCACCCAAGACACCTCCAACGAGGTATACCTTGGAAGAGGCCAGCTAAACCTGCATAGGTGTGAGCTGTAACAACAACAATCCTTCTGAGTGAAATTGGTTGAATAAAGAGTGAAGATGCTGGAGGACAGAATTACTTGGAGAAATTGCTGAAGGCATCCATGAATTCTTAAAGTCTATGATGATGATGAGTGAGGTGATGTTGGTCCAATACATCTGGTTTCATACTGCTGCAACCCATCCAACCCATGTCAGCATGGAATGCAAGTATAAAGATGACGATGATCATGAACATGATGGCTTGGTTATTTTCTTTTTCAGCTTTTCTATTGCAGTGTGTTTGGGACTTATTTTGTCTGGTTTGGATAATCACTGAAGATGTCACAGACAAATGAGTGATGAAAGAATTTGAGAAATTATATTTATATTTAACTGTTAGTCAATCAATGATAAATATTGATTGCCAGCTAAATAATTTATAAGAATATCTCAAAATATACTGAAGTGAAAACCAAACCAAACTGATTGTGTTTTACTATTTTTGTCAATATTAGGATAACATGACCCTCTCGAAATGTAACAATATTTATCTAGTTTGTTTTTCTCATATTATTAGTTTCTTCCATTTTTGTCTTGTGTCACAGGTTTTTATGTATGTTCTGTAATAATGTTAAATTATACATACAATAGTATAAACATTAAAATCTATATGTAAATGTTTAAATATTAAGATGTACTGTATACACAGTCAACTCTTTGTACTTACTGTTCTTCCTGTTCCTTTTTAAATCCCTCAAGACAATTTCATTTTTCTTATATATATTGAATGAATGACTCATTAAGATATCTTGTCAAAGGAGACTATGTCTTCTTTAAGAATATTAAGAAGAATGTTGATTTTTGTTAAAAGATTATATTTTTTTTGTTTCTTTGTGAAGTCTTATTTCCATTTTAGTGATGTTAAATTTAATCTTTGTCATATAAAGTCCTGTTAAAGCATGCTCATATTGTTTGTATTTCTCACAGAGTTATTATTATTATTATTATCATTATTATTAGGGCAGTGGATTGGCAGAGTGTCGGAAAACATGCTTAGTGGCATAGAGTTACATCCCTTTACGTTCTGAGTTCAAATCCCGTCAAGGTTAAACTTTGCCTTTCATCCTTACACGGTCAATAAAATAAAGTAACAGTAATGCACTGGGGTCGATCTGATCGACTTTCCCCTCCCCACAAAATGATTGGCCTTGTGGTTCTTTATAATATAAGTAGAGGAATACGACTCGTACAGGTTCACCCCTTATCTCCCTTTGTTGTGGAACACTTCTTTGAGGTATGTCAAGGTGAAAGAAAGCAGAAAACTCTCAGCTAGCCGTCTTCTGGGATACAACATCACTTCAACCCGTCGGTGACGGGGCCATTGTTGGCAACAGATATTCTCAGATCATGCCAGGGTCAACTTTACCATTCATCCTTCTGGGGTAAATATAAGTACTGGGTCAATATAATCAATTTCCCCCCTCCCCAATCCCTCAAAGGGTTGGTCTACTACTAAGGTTAGAAAAAATATATCATCAGCCGTTTTGTTTCGTATTTTTTTTTTATATTTATATATATATATATATATATATAATATAAGATCAAAAGATGGTTAAAGGAGTTCAATATATTTTATTATGCGCATTTCAAAAACAAACATCATCAAATAATAATATTTGTGTTTTCATCAGATAAAACAGGAGAACATGATATGAAGGCTAAAAAATCATCTTTTGATCTTATATTATGCATACTCCAGTCCCACAAACTGTAGAGTGCTTCTTATCCGATATCTGCATTGCTTTATTGTACTACAATAAAACTCACCTCCTACATATATATATATATATATATATATATATAGTCTCATCCAACCCTTGTTAGCAGGGAAAGTGGGACATTAAATGATGATGATGATGATAGTGATGATGGTGGTGATAATGGTGGTGATAATGGTGGTGGTGATGATGATGATGGTGGTGATGATGGCGATGACTATGGCGATGACGATGGCGATGATGGCGATGATGATGGTAATGGTGGTGATGGTAATGGTGGTGATGATGGTGATGATGGTGGTAATGGTGGTAATGATGGTGATGGTAATGATGGTGCTGATGGTGATGATGGTGTCTTTATATACAGTGCCTTGCAGTGCTATTTCATGTATGTTGTGTATTATTTAAAAATCAATCATTATTAATCCCACTGAGGTCAACTTTGCCTTTCATCCTTACGGGGGGGGGGGGGGGGGGGGTCGATAAAATAAAGTACCAGTAATGCACTGGGTAATTGCTGGCCTTGTGCCATAAGTAGAAACAATTATTACTACAGATGAGGGTGATGTCTGCTGACTCTTTCTATCACACACACACACACACACACACACACTCTCTAAACAAATGACGTTCCTTTTCTCTTTTGCTGGGCACCCCCCCCCCCCTCTCTCTATATATATATAGATGAGGGCAACATCATAACTTTCTATCTACCTCTTTCTGTCACCTTGAAAACATATGCCATTCCCTTTATTTTATCTCTTTATTAACATATCTCTCACTTGGTATTCCTCCTCTCTATATAAAGAGAGTGTGATGGAGAGAGAGGGATGGACAAATGGACGGAGGAATGGACGGAGGGATGGAGGAATGGACAGAGGGATGGACGAATGGACGGAGGAATGGAGGAATGGACAGAGGGATGGAGGAATGGACAGAGGGATGGACGAATGGACGGAGGGATGGACGAATGGACGGAGGGATGGAGGAATGGACAGAGGGATGGAGGAATGGACGGAGGGATGGAGGAATGGACGGAGGGATGGACGAATGGACGGAGGGATGGACGAATGGACGGAGGGATGGACGAATGGACGGAGGGATGGACGAATGGACGGAGGGATGGACGAATGGACGGAGGGATGGACGAATGGACGGAGGGATGGAGGAATGGACGGAGGGATGGACGAATGGACGGAGGGATGGAGGAATGGACGGAGGGATGGAGGAATGGACGGAGGGATGGACGAATGGACGGAGGGATGGAGGAATGGACGGAGGGATGGAGGAATGGACGGAGGGATGGACGAATGGACGGAGGGATGGACGAATGGACGGAGGGATGGACGAATGGACGGAGGGATGGAGGAATGGACGGAGGGATGGACGAATGGACGGAGGGATGGACGAATGGACGGAGGGATGGACGAATGGACGGAGGGATGGACGAATGGACGGAGGGATGGACGAATGGACGGAGGGATGGACGAATGGACGGAGGGATGGAGGAATGGACGGAGGGATGGACGAATGGACGGAGGGATGGACGAATGGACGGAGGGATGGACGAATGGACGGAGGGATGGACGAATGGACGGAGGGATGGAGGAATGGACGGAGGGATGGACGAATGGACGGAGGGATGGAGGAATGGACGGAGGGATGGACGAATGGACGGAGGGATGGACGAATGGACGGAGGGATGGACGAATGGACGGAGGGATGGACGAATGGACGGAGGGATGGACGAATGGACGGAGGGATGGACGAATGGACGGAGGGATGGAGGAATGGACGGAGGGATGGACGAATGGACGGAGGGATGGACGAATGGACGGAGGGATGGAGGAATGGACGGAGGGATGGACGAATGGACGGAGGGATGGAGGAATGGACGGAGGGATGGACGAATGGACGGAGGGATGGACGAATGGACGGAGGGATGGACGAATGGACGGAGGGATGGAGGAATGGACAGAGGGATGGAGGAATGGACAGAGGGATGGACGAATGGACGGAGGGATGGACGAATGGACGGAGGGATGGAGGAATGGACAGAGGGATGGAGGAATGGACGGAGGGATGGACGAATGGACAGAGGGATGGACGAATGGACGGAGGGATGGAGGAATGGACAGAGGGATGGAGGAATGGACGGAGGAATGGACGAATGGACAGAGGGATGGAGGAATGGACGGAGGGATGGACGAAGGGACGGAGGGATGGACGAATGGACAGAGGGATGGAGGAATGGACGGAGGGATGGAGGAATGGACAGAGGGATGGAGGAATGGACGGAGGAATGGACGAATGGACAGAGGGATGGAGGAATGGACAGAGGAATGGACGAAGGGGCGGAGGGATGGACGAATGGACAGAGGGATGGAGGAATGGACGGAGGGATGGAGGAATGGACAGAGGGATGGAGGAATGGACGGAGGAATGGACGAATGGACAGAGGGATGGAGGAATGGACGGAGGGATGGAGGAATGGACGGAGGGATGGAGGAATGGACAGAGGGATGGAGGAATGGACGGAGGGATGGACGAATGGACAGAGGGATGGAGGAATGGACGGAGGAATGGACGAATGGACAGAGGGATGGAGGAATGGACGGAGGGATGGAGGAATGGACAGAGGGATGGAGGAATGGACGGAGGAATGGACGAATGGACAGAGGGATGGAGGAATGGACGGAGGGATGGAGGAATGGACAGAGGGATGGAGGAATGGACGGAGGGATGGAGGAATGGACGGAGGGATGGAGGAATGGACGGAGGAATGGACGAAGGGATGGAGGAATGGACAGAGGGATGGAGGAATGGACGGAGGGATGGAGGAATGGACGGAGGGATGGAGGAATGGACGGAGGGATGGACGAATGGACGGAGGGATGGAGGAATGGACGGAGGGATGGAGGAATGGACGGAGGGATGGAGGAATGGACAGAGGGATGGAGGAATGGACGGAGGAATGGACGAAGGGACGGAGGAAGGGACGGAGGGACGGACGAATGGATGGAGGGATGGACGAATGGACGGAGGGATGGAGGAATGGACGGAGGGATGGAGGAATGGACAGAGGAATGGACGAATGGACAGAGGAACGGACGAAGGGACGGAGGGATGGAGGAATGGACAGAGGAATGGACGAATGGACAGAGGAATGGACGAATGGACAGAGGAACGGACGAAGGGACGGAGGGATGGAGGAATGGACGGAGGGATGGACGAATGGACGGAGGGATGGACGAATGGACGGAGGAATGGACGAATGGACAGAGGAACGGACGAAGGGACGGAGGGATGGAGGAATGGACAGAGGAATGGACGAATGGACAGAGGAATGGACGAATGGACAGAGGAACGGACGAAGGGACGGAGGGATGGAGGAATGGACGGAGGGATGGACGAATGGACGGAGGGATGGACGAATGGACGGAGGGATGGACGAATGGACAGAGGAATGGACGAATGGACAGAGGAACGGACGAAGGGACGGAGGGATGGAGGAATGGACGGAGGGATGGACGAAGGGACGGAGGGATGGAGGAATGGACGGAGGGATGGACGAATGGACAGAGGAATGGACGAATGGACAGAGGAACGGACGAAGGGACGGAGGGATGGAGGAATGGACGGAGGGATGGAGGAATGGACGGAGGGATGGAGGAATGGACGGAGGGATGGACGAATGGACGGAGGGATGGACGAATGGACGGAGGGATGGACGAATGGACGGAGGGATGGACGAATGGACAGAGGAACGGACGAAGGGACGGAGGGATGGAGGAATGGACAGAGGGATGGACGAATGGACAGAGGAATGGACGGAGGGATGGAGGAATGGACGGAGGGATGGACGAATGGACAGAGGAATGGACGGAGGGATGGAGGAATGGACGGAGGGATGGACGAATGGATGGACGAATGGACAGAGGGATGGAGGAATGGACAGAGGAATGGACGGAGGGATGGAGGAATGGACGGAGGGATGGACGAATGGACAGAGGGATGGACGAATGGACGGAGGGATGGACGAATGGACAGAGGGATGGAGGAATGGACAGAGGGATGGACGAATGGACGGAGGGATGGACGAATGGACGGAGGGATGGACGAATGGACGGAGGGATGGACGAATGGACAGAGGAATGGACGAATGGACAGAGGAATGGACGAATGGACAGAGGGATGGAGGAATGGACGGAGGGATGGAGGAATGGACAGAGGAATGGACGAATGGACAGAGGGATGGACGAATGGACAGAGGGATGGGGGAATGGACAGACAGACAGACAGCACTCTTATTATAATATAGATTATTATTGGTAAAAGTTATTCACAGCAAGCCAGAGAATGCTAAGCTACCAAACATTTGTTAGCACTTTAGAAATGGGAAATTCAAGCTGTTCCAATAATTTCTAGATTCCAACATTCTCAGCAGTATTTTATCTTCACATATGTCAGTTGGTGCAGAAAACTGGACTAATTCCTCAACCATTATTTTGTCTCTTTATTATTCTGGTCAACTGACTTTCAGCATTAACCACTCTTCCACCAAAGAAACTATTTGCAATCAACAAATTCTTCATTTATCCTTTTCTCTTTTTTCAACCATTTGTAACTCTAATTAATTGTTTCTACTTTTGGCACAAGGCCAGAAATTATCCTAGTGTATTACTGGTACTTTATTTTATCGACCCCCATAAAGATGAAAGGCAAAGTTAACCTCGGCGGGATTTGAACTCAGACCATAAAGGGATGTAACTCTTTGCTGCGAAGCATGGCGTCCGACCCTCTGTAACTAATTAATGATACTTTCTTTTCTCCCCACCATTCTCTCTTTCTCATATGTTTCTCACCGAAACTAAGGGGAAAAAATAAGTGTTAGAATTATTTTTCAAAACAAAATTTATATTTTTATAAAAATCCTTGCTCAGTTTTGTTTTCTTCCCTGCCGAGGTTAATTTTGCCTTTCATCCTTAGGGAATTGACAAAATAAAGTACCAGTAATGCACTGGGATAATTGCTGGCCTTGTACCAAAAGTAGAAACAATTATTTCTAATATCCTTCATAATGGCAAGTGTATAGCATAAAGACCTGCATAGAGATTTTTATAAATCACTTGTTTCAAAAATTTAGTAAAACTTTAGAATTTGCTTAAATCCTATATATTGTGAGTAAATAGATCAAGTATATTTTTATATGAAGTCAAATTATTGAAGAGGATAATGGGTAAATTGATATGCGAGTAAATTTATAGCATCCATGAGCTTAGCTGGTCTCGCTTGGGAATCCAGCTGGATCAGTTGGAGACAGTTGCTTCTGACAGGACCCAGGACCCACTGGAAGGAGTGTTTCAGGACTCTACCCCCTCCCCCTCTCATCTGTTACAATATAAACCCTCTATTGAAACTAACAGATATTCTAATGAGAACCATAATAAATTAGGAATAATTGCTGATAAATCTTGTATAAATGGTAAACCCCTGCAATAAATGTAAACTATTTAGTTCTGTCTATTTTACTGGGCCTCTTACAGAGAAATCTTTGGGATTTTAAAAAAGATTAATTTGAATATTTATTTCATACAGATTTTTATATTTACATTTTTACAATAAATTTAATTACATTTCCCCATATATCCAATGTCGCCTTATTAAATTACATTTAATTTGATGTGGCTTTCAAATATAAAATGGCTCTCCTGCTCTGCTCCAGGACTAAATGGACAGACAGCAAGCTAAATGGACAAACAGCAAGTGGATTGATAGAGTCATAAATTAGGACCCTTCCCTCCTCCATCTCCTTGGGTAACGGGCAACCATTTTGACAAATTTATACATCATTGAAATATAATTTAGTTTATTGTTGACATTTATTCCTTTATAGAAAATTCTGTAATAAGATTTTGCAATAAAGATTAAAGAAATATCGTTTGTGTATGTGTTTTTGTTTTTTAACACTCCAAATGAAATTGCTTCCAGCCTGTAATCTAAATTGTTTAATTACTGGACCATTTCATAAATATTATTTGATACTCTAGCGTTACTAGTACACAAGTTCAGTTTAGTGCTTTAACATTCTCAAATACTATTATCACCTCATGCTAATAGAAATTAATTGCAATAATTTATTTAGCAATTCAAATTATTCAACGTTGAACCACAACAAAAATACTTAAATTACATATGAAAGAGGAAGAAAATCGATCAACAATATCCCAGACCTCATTCATTTGCCAAGTGGGGTGGACCTCATCAAACCAGACCAAGGAAACAATGTTTCCATTGCTGATACTATCTACCAGTTGCAACACCTGGCAGAAAGAGCAATGTGAAATAAAGTGTCTTGCTCAAGGACACAAAATATCACCCGGTCTGAGAATTGAACTCACAACCTCATGACTGTGAATCCATCTCTCTAACCACTAAGTCACACGCTTCCATAAAATTACATATACATATAGAAAAAAAAACAAATATATTTTTTGGTATTAAAGTAATGTTATTTCAAACAAACTCAAAATTTCGATATTGATGGAGCCTTACTTCTTAACCCTTTAGCCTTGATGGAGCCTTACTTCTTAACCCTTTAGCATTGATGGAGCCTTACTTCTTAACCCTTTAGCATTGATGGAGCCTTACTTCTTAACCCTTTAGCATTGATGGAGCCTTACTTCTTAACCCTTTAGCCTTTACATTACTTCTTAACCCTTTAGCATTGATGGAGCCTTACTTCTTAACCCTTTAGCATTGATGGAGCCTTACTTCTTAACCCTTTAGCATTGATGGAGCATTACTTCTTAACCCTTTAGCCTTTACATTACTCTATATAGTATTATTTTCGCAGTAAAGGCTTTATCTGACATAATTATCAAACATAATATTGAATCTATGAGATTTTGATGTTATTTATTTTGAGAACAATAACTTAACATCAGTATGAGGGGCTAGTTATGGCAAGTTTGAACAGAAAGAAGTGAGAGAATTCTGGCCAGATACAGCTGGTTTAAATGGTAAAGGGTTAATGACCCAAAGAAGAACTTAGCAACTAACTCTAAATGGTTTTTATGAATCTTGCTAAAAGTTAGAAATGGCCAGGAAACAGTCTTAAATAACATGAATGATAGCCTCTGGAAAATAACAAGTCCCTATCATTGGAATAACGCCAACTTTGTCATAAGCTTGTTCTAAAATAACCAGAAATGATGTGTAAATCTACTTAATTTGATATTGTCAAATATTATTCCTCTCTCTCTCTCTCATTAATCATTAGTACTTTAATACTCTACAAGGCATTTAAACATAGAGCAGTGATTTCCAGCATAGGAGTGTGATTTGAATATTTAAAGGTGGCAATTTGAAAATGATGTTAATGAGAACAAACTTCAGGTTTTACCTTATTACTTTTACACCAAGTCAACTTTGATACACATTACTGTCAGAAATTCCTATCTCACCTCCTGCACACATGTTATTGTGTATCTGGCACCACCTACACCAAGGCAGCTTTAATACACATTACTGTTGAAAACTGTCTCACCTCTACACATGTTATTGTATATCTGACACCTCATATACGTGAATTTGCTTACACTTTGCAGTTGATCATTGCTGTTTTCAATCATCATCACCGTTTAACCCTTTAGCATTTACTTTACTCTATATTTACTATTGTATTTTTGTAGTAAAGACTATCTTACATAATTATCTCACATAATATCAAATCTATGAGATTTTGATGTTATTTATTTTGAGAACAATACCTTAATGTCAGTATGAGCAGTCAGTTATGACCAGTTTGAACTAAAAGAGGTGAGAGAATTATGGCTGGATATGGCCAGTTTAAATGTTAACCACAATTTTTTCGGGGCAGTTATTTGAGAGCCGTGAGTACTTTTCCGCTTAGTGACAGGCGTTATTTAGTTTAAGAAAGCAGGAGTCAATGCTAATGGCAGTTAGAGTTAATAAATTAATATATTTTCTGTTCTAAATACAATTGTCAACATCTGACAATTATAAAAGATCCTATGAAAATGAATCCTTGTCAAGTAAAACTTAATAGATTTTATCAGGGTATATGGTTTACATTGATTTATTTGATAACACAGAACACAATGGAATCTTCTCAATTAATGTTCTATAACAGCCACTTGAATTTTATAACAAGCATTATCAAATGTGTTAATGACATCACAGATATCGATAGGTATAGCTTAATGGTTAAGAATTTTGCTTTGTAGCCATATGGTTTCTGTTTAATCGAACTGCAGTAAAGTAAAGTCTTTAATTATTTAATGTGATGTTGTCAGTGCTGTTTTGTCCTCTTCAAGAATATCTTGCTCTTAATGCAGTTCGATGCGGTACAGGATGTTAAGAGTTAAGATTATAGGATGTGATCTGAGGGAGATTTAGTTACTATACTATCAAGTCAAATGAACATATAGAGAATCTTTTGTTTGGCTCCTTGGAGTGTACTTTTTATTAGTAGCGTGTCATGTGTAATGTGAGTTATGGCTATGATATTATCATATAAGTAGCATATAATGTAGACAGGTTGTAAATTTGTGCATATATTAGATGAAAAGAAATAGCAGCAGGTCAGATAAACCTTGTAGGGTTTCATTGAAGAAATTGTACCTCAATAATGTTTCATCATAAAACGATAGTTATATTATGTCGCTTTCTAAGGATATATGAAGTATACTTTTTATGAGTTAGTATAAGCTGAAAGATTTACTAATGTCAATTGTGTGTAAAATAGTGTGTAGGAATTTATATATTATTTTGTTTCTTTTAAAGCTTTATATAATGTTTGCGTTCTCTCTTCTTTAGAAGCATTATTATCCTAGCTTCTGTTGTTTGGTTACCACAGTTAGCTTTATAAAGGTATAGAAGAAACAAACAACAAAAGAATCTTGAAGGTGGAACAATACAAAGAAAGGAAGCTTTGAGAGGAAAATAAATTACAATGAAGCTGAAATAAAACAAAGATTAATAAGGATATAAAAATAAAATCAATTCCAACTATATTGAAAACAGAAAAGAGAAAGGATAGTGGAAATAAGTGGAAGTGGAATGAAGAGGTATGATTCAAGTCAGATGTAAAAAGATATAAGAAAGAAATACTATCTCTGCTAATCAAATGTGACAATCAAACAAAATTGGCCTTAATACTGTTCAGCTATGTAATTTGCCTGAAATAAAGAAATCCTTGTGCAGTGATACTGAAAGAGATTGTTTATATCTCGATATGGATTAAGTATTAATAGAAACAAACAACTAGATATTGACAGGTGTAAACAAATGTCTATTAACACTGGTAAACTATTTACTATTGACAGTTGTAAATGATACCAATATATAGCTTAATTTTAGAACAAATTTCTCATATATTGATTCTTTTTTATAGTGCTTTAATACCGCCAGTGTTTTCAATATTTTTCTATAGATGTTTCCATGTAGATATGGTATGGTGTGGACCTGAAACTCACAAGGAAGTCATAGGGGGTGCCATATTGATATACAGCATTTCTAAGGCATTTTGAAATCTTACAGAGCCTATTCCCTCTCCAGGCCCAAGTAAAGCAGATTTCTTTCAGAGAATGATAGTATGCGAGAGAAAGGAAGCGAAAAAGAGATATAGAAGAAGAATCGATCTCAGTACTAGACTGGTACTTTTTTTTTTTTACTGACCTCGAATGGATGACAGGCAAAGTTGACCTCATTGGGATTTGAACTTAGAGAGCAGAGATCTGGAACAAACACTGAAAGCATTCTATTTGC